>PEDN01001367.1:0-355433 GCA_003864495.1 Nemopilema nomurai | reverse complement strand
GTCATTGTCATAGTCATAGTCATGGTTATGGTTATGGTTATGGTTATGGTCATGGTCATGGTCCTGGTCCTGGACCTAATCCTGGTCCTATTCCTGGTCCTGGACCTGGTCCTGGTCCTGTTCCTGATCCTGATTCTGACCCTTGTTCTGAACCTTATTTTGGTCGTAGTCTCGGTCCTGGTTCTGATCCTGTTCCTTGTACTTGTTCTGGTCCTGGTCCTAGTCCATATCCTGGTGCTGGTCCGGGTCCTGGTGTTGTTCCTTGTCCTGATTCTGATCCTGATCCTTGTCTTGTTCCTGACCTTGGTCCTGGTTCTGATCCTGTATCTGGTCCTGGTCATGGTCATGGTCATTGTCATAGTCATAGTCATGGTTATGGTTATGGTTATGGTCATGGTCATGGTCCTGGTCCTGGTCCTTGTCCTGATCCTGGTCCCGATCCTGAATTTGCTCCTGGTTCTGGTCCTGAGCCTGCATCTGGTCCAGGATCTGAACCGGGTCTTGGTCCTTGTCTTGGTCCTGAACCTGATCCTGAGCCTGATCCTGATCCTGATCCTGATCCTGGCCCTAGTCCTATTCCTAGACCTAATCCTCTATCTCATCCAGGTCCTGGTCCTGGTCCTGATCCTGGTCTTCTACTTGATCCTGGTCCTGGTCCCAATCTAGATCCTGGTCCTGGTCTTCTTCCTTGTCCTGATCCTGATTCTGATTCTTGATTTGGTCCTGATCCCAGTCCTTGTCCTGGTCCTGGTCCTGGTCCTGGTCCTGGTCCTGGTCCTGGACCTTGTCCTGGTCCTGGTCCTGATCCTGTTCCTAATCCTGTATCTGGTCCTGGTCCTGGTCCTGGTCCTGGTCCTGGTCCTGGTCCTGATCCTGACCCTGATCTTGTTCATGATCCTGATCCTGATCCTGATCCTGATCCTGATCCTGATCCTGATCCTGATCCTGATCCTGATCCTGATCCTGACCCTGGCCCTGATCTTGATTCTGATCCTGATCCTGATCCTTATTCTGACCCTTGTTATAAACCTTATCTTGGTCCTTGTCCCCGTCCTGGTTCTGATCCTGTTCCTTGTACTTATTCTGGTCCTGGTCCTAGTCCATATCCTGGTGCTGGTCCGGGTCCTGGTGTTGTTCCTTGTCCTGATTCTGATCCTGATCCTTGTCTTGTTCCTGACCTTGGTCCTGGTTCTGATCCTGTTCCTGGTTCTGGACCTTATCCTGGTCCTGTTATTGGTCCTGGCCCTGGTCTTGATCCTGGTCCTGGTCCTTGTTTTGGTCCACTTCCTAGTCCTGGTCCTGGTCCTGGTCCTGGTCCTGTTCCTGATCCTGTATCTGGTCTTGGTCCTGTTCCTGGTCATGGTCATGGTCATGGTCATGGTTATGGTCATGGTCCTGGTCCTGTTCCTGGTCCTGGTCTTGGTCCTGGTCCTGGTACTGGTCCTGGTCCTGGTCCTGGTCCTGGTCCTGGTCCTGGTCCTGGTCCTGGTCCTGGTCCTGGTCCTGGTCCTGGTCCTGGTCCTAGTCCTGGTCCTGGTCCTGATCCTGGTCCTCATCCTGGTCCTGCTCCTATTCCTCATCCTGGTCCCTGACCTTGTTCTGGTCCTGGTCCTGTATCTGCTCCTGGTCCTGGTCCTGGTCCTACTCTAAATCCTAGACTGATTGTGGACCAGATCCTAGTCCTGGTCATGGTCCTGATCTTTGTCCTGATCCTGTATCTTATCCAGGTCCTGGTCCTGATTCTGGTCCTAGACCTGATTCTGGTCCTAATCCAGATCCTGGTCCTGGTTATCTTCCTTGTCCTGAACCTGATCCTGATCCTTGTCTTGGTCCTGGTCCTGATCCTGATCCTTTTCCTGATCCTGGTCCCTGACCTTGTTCTGGTCCTGGTCCTGTATCTGCTCCTGGTCCTGGTCCTGGTCCTACTCTAAATCCTAGACCTGATTGTGGACCAGATCCTAGTCCTGGTCATGGTCCTGATCTTTGTCCTGATCCTGTATCTTATCCAGGTCCTGGTCCTGATTCTGGTCCTAGACCTGATTCTGGTCCTAATCCAGATCCTGGTCCTGGTTATCTTCTTGTCCTGAACTGATCCTGATCCTTGTCTTGGTCCTGGTCCTGATCCTGATCCTTTTCCTGATCCTGATTCTGACCCTTGTTCTGAACCTTATCTTGGTCCTAGTCTCGGACCTTGTTCTGATCCTGGTCCTTGTCTTTGTTCTGGTCCTGGTCCTAGTCCACATCCTGGTGCTGGTCTTGGTTCTGGTCCTGCTCCTTGTCTTACTCTTGATGCTGGCCCTGGTCTTGATCCTGTTCCTGCTCCTTGTCCTGGTCCTGGTCTTTGCTCTGGCCCTGTCCCTGATACTGATCCTGGTTCTGGTCCTTGTTCTGCTAGTTGGCCTTGTCCTTGTCCTGATCCTTATCCTGGTCCTGGTCCTGGTCCTGGTCTTGGTCCTGGTCCTGGTCCTGGTCCTGGTCCTGGTCTTGGTCCTGGTCCTGGTCCTGCTCTTTGGCATTGTCCTGGTCCTTGTTCTGGTCTTGATCCTCAGCCTTGACCTGGTCCTGCTCCTTTTCTTGGTCGTACTCCTTGTTCTGGTGCTGAACCTGATCCTTATTCTGGTCTTGGATCTAGTCTTGGTCCTGATCTGGATGCTGATCCTGGTCCTGCTCCTTGTCCTGGTCCTGATCCTGGTCCTGATCCTGGTCCTGGCCCTAATCCTGATCCTGGTCTTTTTCCTGGTCCTGGTCTTGGTCCTGGTCCTTGTCCTGGTCCTGGTCCTGGTCCTGGTCCTGTTCCTGGTCCTGGTCCTGGTCCTGGTCATGGTTCTGGTCCTGATCCTGGTCCTCGTCCTGATCCTGATCCTGGTCCTAATCTAGATCCTGGTCCTGGTGTTCTTTCTTGTCCTGATCCTGATGCTGATCCCTGTCTTGATCCGGGTCCTGGTCCTAGTTCTGATTCTGATCCTGGTCTTTAGTCCTGATCCTGTATCTGGTCCAGTACCTGGTTCTGGTCCTGGTCCTTGTCCTTGTCCTGATCCTGATCCTGATCCTGATCCTGATCCTGATCCTGATCCTGATCCTGATCTTGAACCTGATCCTGATGCTGGTCCTAATGCTGATCCTGATCCTGGTGCTGGTGTTGTTCCTCGTACTGGTCCTCGTCCTGACGCTGGTCTTGGTCCTTATCCTGATCCTGGTTCTGGTCCTGGTTCTAGTCCTGCTCCTTGTCCTGGTCATGGTCCTGATCCTGGTCCTGCTCTGGTATTTGGTCCTGGTTTTGATTCTGGTCGTGGTCCTGGTCCTATTCCTGCTCCTTGTCCTGGTTCTGCTTCTTGTCCTTGTCCTGATATTGGTCTTGATCTTGATCCTGGTCTTGTTCATGGCCCTTGTTCTGACCCTTGTTCTGGTCCTTATCCTGGTTCTGGTCCTGGTCCTGCTCTTTGTCCTGGACCTGATCCTGGTACTAATCCAAGTCCTGGTCCTGGTCCTCATCCTGATCTGCTCAAGGTTCTGGTCCTTGTTCTGGTCCTGATCCTTGTCCTGGGCCTCTTCCTGGTCCTGGTCCTGGTCCTGGTCCTGATCCTTGGCCTGATCCTGGTCTCTGTTCTGATTCTGGTCCTGGTCCTGGTCCTGATCCTGGTCCTGGTCCTGGTTCTGGTTCTAGTTCTGGTCATGGTCCTGATGCTGGTCCTGATCCTTATCTCGTTACTGATTTTGGTCTTGGTCCTAGTCCTGGTCCTGGACCTGATCCTGGTCCTAATCCAGGTCCTGGTCCTGGTCTAATTCCTAGTCCTGGTCCTGGACCTGATCTTGGTCCTAATCCAGGTCCTGGTCCTGGTCTAATTCCTTGTCCTGATCCTGATTCTGATCCTTGTCTTGGTCCTGGTCCTTATCCTGGTCTTGTTCCTTGTCCTGATCCCGGTTCCTGCACCTTGTCCTGGTCCTGGTCCTAGTCCATATCCTGGTGCTGGTCCGGGTCCTGGTGTTGTTCCTTGTCCTGATTCTGATTCTGATCCTTGTCTTGTTCCTGACCTTGGTCCTGGTTCTGATCCTGTATCTGGTCCTGGTCATGGTCATGGTCATTGTCATAGTCATGGTTATGGTTATGGTCATGGTCATGGTCCTGGTCCTTGTCCTGATCCTGGTCCCGATCCTGAATTTGCTCCTGGTTCTGGTCCTGAGCCTGCATCTGGTCCAGGATCTGAACCGGGTCTTGGTCCTTGTCTTGGTCCTGAACCTGATCCTGATCCTGATCCTGATCCTGATCCTGATCCTGGCCCTAGTCCTATCCCTAGACCTAATCCTCTATCTCATCCAGGTCCTGGTCCTGGTCCTGATCCTGGTCTTCTACTTGATCCTGGTCCTGGTCCCAATCTAGATCCTGGTCCTGGTCTTCTTTCTTGTCCTGATCCTGATTCTGATTCTTGATTTGGTCCTGATCCCAGTCCTGGTCCTGGTCCTGGTCCTGGTCCTGGTCCTGGTCCTGGTCCTGGTCCTGGTCCTGGACCTTGTCCTGGTCCTGGTCCTGATCCTGTTCCTAATCCTGTATCTGGTCCTGGTCCAGGTCCTGGTCCTGGTCCTGGTCCTGGTCCTGGTCCTGATCCTGACCCTGATCTTGATCATGATCCTGATCCTGATCCTGATCCTGATCCTGATCCTGATCCTGACCCTGATCTTGATTCTGATCCTGATCCTTATTCTGACCCTTGTTATAAACCTTATCTTGGTCCTTGTCCCCGTCCTGGTTCTGATCCTGTTCCTTGTACTTGTTCTGGTCCTGGTCCTAGTCCATATCCTGGTGCTGGTCCGGGTCCTGGTGTTGTTCCTTGTCCTGATTCTGATCCTGATCCTTGTCTTGTTCCTGACCTTGGTCCTGGTTCTGATCCTGGTCCTGGTTCTGGACCTTATCCTGGTCCTGTTATTGGTCCTGGCCCTGGTCTTGATCCTGGTCCTGGTCCTTGTTTTGGTCCACTTCCTAGTCCTGGTCCTGGTCCTGGTCCTGTTCCTGATCCTCTATCTGGTCTTGGTCCTGTTCCTGGTCATGGTCATGGTCATGGTCATGGTTATGGTCATGGTCCTGGTCCTGTTCCTGGTCCTGGTCTTGGTCCTGGTCCTGGTCCTGATCCTGGTCCTGGTCCTGGTCCTGGTCCTGGTCCTGGTTCTGGTTCTGGTCCTGGTCCTGGTCCTAGTCCTGGTCCTGGTCCTGATCCTGGTCCTCATCCTGGTCCTGCTCCTATTCCTCAACCTGGTCCCTGACCTTGTTCTGGTCCTGGTCCTGTATCTGCTCCTGGTCCTGGTCCTGGTCCTACTCTAAATCATAGACCTGATTGTGGACCAGATCCTAGTCCTGGTCATGGTCCTGATCTTTGTCCTGATCCTGTATCTTATCCAGGTCCTGGTCCTGATTCTGGTCCTAGACCTGATTCTGGTCCTAATCCAGATCCTGGTCCTGGTTATCTTCCTTGTCCTGAACCTGATCCTGATCCTTGTCTTGGTCCTGGTCCTGATCCTGATCCTTTTCCTGATCCTGATTCTGACCCTTGTTCTGAACCTTATCTTGGTCCTAGTCTCGGACCTTGTTCTGATCCTGGTCCTTGTCTTTGTTCTGGTCCTGGTCCTAGTCCACATCCTGGTGCTGGTCTTGGTTCTGGTCCTGCTCCTTGTCTTAGTCTTGATGCTGGCCCTGGTCTTGATCCTGTTCCTGCTCGTTGTCCTGGTCCTGGTCTTTGCTCTGGCCCTGTCCCTGATACTGATCCTGGTTCTGGTCCTTGTTCTGCTAGTTGGCCTTGTCCTTGTCCTGATCCTTATCCTGGTCCTGGTCCTGGTCTTGGTCCTGGTCCTGGTTCTGGTCCTGGTCCTGGTCCTGGTCCTGGTCCTGGTCCTGGTCCTGGTCCTGGTCCTGGTCCTGGTCCTGGTCCTGGTCCTGGTCTTGGTCCTGGTCCTGGTCCTGCTCTTTGGCATTGTCCTGGTCCTTGTTCTGGTCTTGATCCTTAGCCTTGACCTGGTCCTGCTCCTTTTCTTGGTCGTACTCCTTGTTCTGGTGCTGAATCTGATCCTTATTCTGGTCTTGGATCTAGTCTTGGTCCTGATCTGGATGCTGATCCTGGTCCTGCTCCTTGTCCTGGTCCTGATCCTGGTCCTGGCCCTAATCCTGATCCTGGTCTTTTTCCTGGTCCTGGTCTTGGTCCTGGTCCTGGTCCTGGTCCTGGTCCTGGTCCTGGTTCTGGTTCTGGTCCTGGTCCTGGTCCTGGTCCTGGTCTTGTTCCTGATCCTGTTTCTGACCATTGTTTTAAACCTTATCTTGGTCCTCTTCCCTGTTCTTGTTTTGATCTTTGTTCTGGTCCTTGTTCTGGTCCTGGTCCTAATCGATAACCTGGTGCTGGTCTTGGTCCTGGTCCTGGTCTAATTCCTTGTCCTGATCCTGATCCTGATCCTTGTCTTGGTCCTGGTCCTTGTCCTGATCTTGTTCCTTGTCCTGATCCCGGTTCCTGCACCTTGTCCTGGTCCTGGTCCTAGTCCAGATCCTGGTGTTTAGTCGTGGTCCTGATCCTGGTGTTGTTCCTTGT
The DNA here is from genome assembly GCA_003864495.1 of Nemopilema nomurai. Lineage (NCBI taxonomy): Eukaryota > Metazoa > Cnidaria > Scyphozoa > Rhizostomeae > Rhizostomatidae > Nemopilema > Nemopilema nomurai. Next base: position 348,867 of record PEDN01001367.1, on the reverse strand, counting down.
GCTGATCCTGATCCTGATTCTTGTCTTGTTCCTGGCCCTGGTCCTTGTCCTGGACCTGATCCTGGTCCTGGTACTGGTCCTGGCCCCTTATCTTGATCCTGGTCCTGGTCCTGGTCCTGTACTTGATCCTGGTCCTGAACCTGTATCTGGTCCTGGTCCTGGTCATTGTTCTGATCCTGATCCTGGGTCTGGTCCTGATCCTTGTCCTGATCCTGGTCCTGATTCTGATCCTGGTCCTGGTCCTGATCTTTGTCCTGATCCTGTATCTCATCCAGGTCCTGGTCATGATCCTGGTGCTGGACCTGGTCCTGGTCCTAATCCAGATCCTAGTCCTGGTCCTGATTCTGGTCCCTGTCCTGGTCTTGCTCCTGGTCCTCATTCTGGTCCTAATCCTGATCCTGATCTTGATCCTGATCCTGATCCTGATCCTGATTCTGATCCTTGTCCTAGTCCTATTCCTAGACCTGATCCTGGAACTGATCCTGGTCCTGGTCCTGGTCCTGATCTTTGTCCTGAACCTGTATCTCATCCAGGTTCTGGTCCTGGTCCTGGTCCTGATCCTGATCCCTATCCTGATCCTTATCCTGATCCTGATCCTGATCCTGGACCTGATCCTGTTCCATTCCAGATCCTGATCCTTGATCCTGATTGGTCCTGGTCCTCCGTCCTGGTCCTGATCCTGATCCTGATATCCTGATCCTGATCCTGATCTTCTGATCCTTCCTGATCCTGATCCTGACCCGGATCCTGATCCTGATCCTGATCCTGATCCTGATCCTGATTCTGATCCTGATCCTGGTCCTAGTCCTAGTCCTGATCAAGACCTGATCCCTGTTTGGTCCTGGTCCTGCTCCTGGTTTTGGTCCTGGTCCTGTTCCTGATCCTGATTCTGACCCTTGTTCTGAACCTTTTCTTGGTCGTAGTCCCGGTCCTGGTTCTGATCCTTTTCCTTGTACTTGTTCTGGTCCTGTTTCTAGTCCATATCCTGGTGCTGGTCCGGGTCATGGTGTTGTTCCTTGTCCTGGTTCTGATCCTGATCCTTGTCTTGTTCCTGACCTTGGTCCTGCTTCTGATCCTGGTTCTTGACCTGAACCTTGTCCTGTCATTGGTCCTGGCCCTGGTCTTGGTCCTGGTCCTGGTGTTGTTCCTTGTCCTGATCCTGATCCTGATCCTGATCCTTGTCTTGTTCCTGACCCTGGTCCTGGTTCTAATCCTATCCTGGTCCTAATCCTGATCCTGATCCTGATCCTGATCCTGATCCTGATCCTGATCCTGATCCTGATCCTGATCCTGATTCTGATCCTGATCCTGGTCCTAGACCTAGTCCTAGACCTAGTCCTAGTCCTGATCTAGACCTGATCCCTGTTTGGTCCTGGTCCTGGTCCTGGTTCTGGTCTTGGTCCTGGTCCTGATCCTGATCCTGATCCTGATCCTGATCCTGATCCTGATCCTGATCCTGACCCGGATCCTGATCCTGATCCTGATCCTGATCCTGATCCTGATCCTGATCCTGATCCTGATCCTGATTCTGATCCTGGTCCTAGTCCTAGTCCTGATCAAGACCTGATCCCTGTTTGGTCCTGGTCCTGCTCCTGGTTTTGGTCCTGGTCCTGTTCCTGATCCTGATTCTGACCCTTGTTCTGAACCTTATCTTGGTCGTAGTCCCGGTCCTGGTTCTGATCCTTTTCCTTGTACTTGTTCTGGTCCTGTTTCTAGTCCATATCCTGGTGCTGGTCCGGGTCATGGTGTTGTTCCTTGTCCTGATTCTGATCCTGATCCTTGTCGTGTTCCTGACCTTGGTCCTGCTTCTGATCCTGGTTCTTGACCTGAACCTTGTCCTGTCATTGGTCCTGGCCCTGGTCTTGGTCCTGGTCCTGGTCTTGGTCCTGGTCCTGATCCTGGTCCTCATCCTCGTCCTGCTCCTGTTCCTCATCCTGGTCCCTGACCTTGTTCTGGTCCTGGTCCTGTATCAGTTCCTGGTCCTGGTCCTGATCCTGATCCTGATAATGACCCTGATCCTGATTCTGATCCTTAACCTGGTCCTGGACCTAGTCCTGATCTAGACCTGATCTTGGTCCTGGTCCTGTTCCTAGACCTGATCCTGTACCTGATCCTGGTCCTAATCTAGACCCTGCTCCTGGTTATCTTCCTTGTCCTGAACCTGATCCTGATCCTTGTCTTGGTCCTGGTCCTGATCCTGATCCTTTTCCTGATCCTGATTCTGACCCTTGTTCTGAACCTTATCTTGGTCCTAGTCTCGGACCTTGTTCTGATCCTGGTCCTTGTCTTTGTTCTGGTCCTGGTCCTAGTCCACATCCTGGTGCTGGTCTTGGTTCTGGTCCTGCTCCTTGTCTTAGTCTTGATGCTGGCCCTGGTCTTGATCCTGTTCCTGCTCCTTGTCCTGGTCCTGGTCTTTGCTCTGGCCCTGTCCCTGATACTGATCCTGGTTCTGGTCCTTGTTCTGCTAGTTGGCCTTGTCCTTGTCCTGATCCTTATCCTGGTCCTGGTCCTGGTCCTGGTCTTGGTCCTGGTCCTGGTCCTGGTCCTGGTCCTGGTCCTGGTCTTGGTCCTGGTCCTGGTCCTGCTCTTTGGCATTGTCCTGGTCCTTGTTCTGGTCTTGATCCTCAGCCTTGACCTGGTCCTGCTCCTTTTCTTGGTCGTACTCCTTGTTCTGGTGCTGAACCTGATCCTTATTCTGGTCTTGGATCTAGTCTTGGTCCTGATCTGGATGCTGATCCTGGTCCTGCTCCTTGTCCTGGTCCTGATCCTGGTCCTGGCCCTAATCCTGATCCTGGTCTTTTTCCTGGTCCTGGTGCTGATCTTGGTCCTTACCCTGGCCCTGGCCTTGGCCCTGTTCCTGATCCTGATCCTGATCCTGATCCTGATCCTGTTCCTGATCCTGATCCTGATCCTGATCCTGATCCTGATCCTGATCCTGGTCCTGGTACTGTTCCTGGTCTTGATTCAGTTCTTGACCCTGATCCTGATCTTGGTCCTGGTCCTAGTCCTAGTCCTGGTCCTGGTCCTGGTCTTGGTCCTGGTCTTGGTCCTGGTCCTGGTCTTAGTCCCTATCCCGGTCCTAGCCCTGATCCTGGTCCTGATACTGATCTCGTTCCTGATCCTGATCCTGAACTTGATCCTAAACTTGATCCTGAATCTGATCTTGATCTTCATCCACATGTTTAAGAAGGGTCAGGATCAGGACTAAGATCAAGACAAGGATCACGACCAGTACCAAAACCAGGAACAAGACCAAAACTAGGACCACGATCAGGATCAGGAACAGGTTGAGGATCAGGGTCAAGATCAGGATCAGGTTAAGGATCAGGACAAGGACCAAGAGAAAGAGCAGGACCTGGACCAGTACCAGGACCAGGTCCAAGACCAGGACCAGGACCTAGACCAGAATCAGGACCAGTACCAGGATCAGTGTCGGAATCACGACAAGAACGAAGGACAAGAATAGGATCAAGACCAGAACCAGGATCAGGAACAGGATCAGGATCAGAAAAAGGATCAAGATCAAGATCTGGATCTGGAATACGACAATGATTAAGACAAGGATAAGGCTCATGATCAGGACAAGGGCAACGACCGAGATCTTTGTCTTGGTCGGTATCAGGAAAAGGACGAGGGACAAGAATCGGATCAAAACCAGAACCAGGAACAGGAACAGGTCCAGGATTGGTATCCGGATGAGGAACAGTTTAAAGTCAAAAAGCAGAACTAGGTTGAGGATCAGGATCAAGATCAGGATCAAGATCAGGATCTGGATCAGGATCTGGATCAGGATCAAGATCAGGATCAAGGTCAGGACTATAATTGGGATTAGGATTTGAACTATAATCTGAATCAGGAACAAGGCCAGGATCAGCAAAATGTCCAAAATCAGAACAAGAACCAGGACGCGAATTTGTGTCAGAACTTAGACCAGAATCAGAATTTGTATCAGAATAAAGATCAAGGGTCAAGCCAAGGATCAGGATCAAGATCAGGACCCGGGCCAGAACCAGGACAAGACTCAGAGACTGGACAAGTAAAAGGACACGGATGATGATAAGAATTAAGATCAAGACCCGGATCATGCTCAGCATCAGAATCAATATCAGGATCAGTATTAGGTTTAGGATCAAGATCAGGTTCAAGGTCGTTATCAGGATCAAGTCCAAGGATCAGGACACGGGCAAGAACCAGGACAAAAATCAGTTTCTGATTCCGAAACAGGATCAGAATAAGGATCTAAAATAGGATACATTCCCGGAACAGGTTCAGGAAAGGTCAAGGATTGGGATCAGGATTAGGATAAAGACCAGGACCGTAGGTCAGGATTAGGAACAAGAACAGGATCAGGATCAGAATCAGAATCAGAAACAAGATAGGGATCAGTATCGGGACCAGGACCAGGATTTGGACCAGCTTCAGGATCAGAACGAGGATCAGGTTCAGGATCACGATCACGACCAGGACCAGGAACAGGTTCAGGACCAGGTCTAGTACCAAAATTTGGATCAGGTTTTGAATCAGGATACTGGTCAGGCTTAGGATCCGGATCAGGATCAGGAACAGTTTCATAACCAGGACTGAGATTGGGATCAGGATTAGTATAGAGACCAGGACCGTAGGTCAGGATTAGGAACAGGATCAGAATCAGAGTCAGAATCAGAATCAGAATCAGAGTCAGAGTCTGAGTCTGAGTCAGAATCAGGATAGGGATAAGTATCAGGATCAGTATCAGGACCAAGTCAAGAACCAGGTCTATGATCCGGGTTGATTTTGTACAATAGTCCAGATCAGGACCATGGCCAGGACCAGGAACAGGTCGAGGATCCAAATCAAGATCAGGACCAGCACCAGCACCGGAAACAGAACCAAGACCAGAACCTGGATCAGGATTGGAATCAGCACTTGGACAAGGACCAGAATCTGGTATAGAATGAAGATCAAGACCAGGACAAGGATCAAAATCAGGATGAGGACCAAGACCAGGATCAAGATGAGACCTGGATCAAGATAAAGGTCTCGTATAGGATCAGGATCAGGATCAGGATCAGGATCAGGATCAGGATCAGGATCGGATCAGGATCAGGATTAGAACCATGACCAGGGTAAAGGGTTCTGGTCTGGGATCTGGGTCGGGAACAGGACCGGGGCAAGGACCAGGAAAAGGATCAGGTTCAGGATTAGGATCAGGATCAGGATCAGGATCAGGATCAGGATCAGGATCAGAGTCAGGATCAGGTTCAGGATCGGATCAGGATCAAGACCTGGTCCATGAGAAAGATAAGGATAAGGATTATGACCAAGACACAAATAAGAAGCATGATCTGGGCAAGAACCAGGACAAGGGTCACTCTATCAGGACCAGGACGAGAATCAAGAGTAGAATCAAAAGCAGGTCTAGTTTCGGGACCAAAGCAAGGACAAGGATCAGGATCTGGACAAAAATAAAAAACAAGGGTCAGGTTTAGGACCAGGATCAGAATCAGAATCAGAATCGGAATCAGGACGACAACCAGGATTGGGACCAGAATGACGATCAGGATCAGAACCAGGATCAGTATCAGGATCAGAAACAGGATCAGGATCACTATCAGAACCAGAACTAGCATCAGGATCAGCATTAGGATCAGGATAAGGAACAGGATAAGGAACAGGATCAGGACCAGGACTGGGATTTACGACCAAGACTAGGATCAGGATAAGAACCACGATCAGGGTCAGGATCAGGACCAGGACCAGGGCAAGGACAAGAGGTAGTGACTGGACTCAAACAGGATGCTGATGCTGATGACCAGGGCAAGAATCAGGATCAGGAACATGTTTAGGATCAGAGACAGGACCAGAACCTGTACCAGAATCAGCAGTAGAAAAAGAATCAGGACGAGGATCAGAATCACAATCTGGATCAGAATCAGAACAAGAACCAGGATTAGAATCAGAATCAGAATGAGGATTAGGGTCAGGATCAGTTTTTGGATCAAAATGCGGATCAGGATCGTTTTCAGGATGGGGATCAGAATAAGATTCAGAATCAGGTTCAGGATCAAGCTGAGATCAGGATCAGGATCAGGATCGAGGTCAGGACCAGAATCAGGATAAGCGTCTCGTCTAGAATTTGGATCTAGATATGGTACTGAATCAGGATCAAATCAGGATCAGAAACAGGATTGAGATCAAGATTTTGACAAGGACCAAGATCTAAACCAGAATACAGATCAGGATCATTATCACGATCAGGAAGAAGATCAGGGTCAGGATCGAGATCACGATCACGATCAAGACCATGACTAGGAAAAGGATCAGGACCAGGACTGGGGCAAGTACCAGGACAAGTTTCAATGAATGGACCCAAACAGGACAAAGATGGGGATAAGGATTGAGATAAAGACCAGGAACAGGATCAGGACGAGAATCAGCATTTTGATCCTGTAACAGAATCACAAAAAGGACCAGGATCAGTAACAGGATCATAATCACAATCACGATCAGGATCAGGACCATAACTAGGAAAAGGATCAGAACCAGTACTAGGGCAAGGACCAGGACATGGTTCAGTGAATGGACATAAACAGGACAAGACAGATAATCATGGTTGAGATGAAGACCAGGAACAGGACAAGAACCAGGACCAGAACCAAGATCAGGATAGAAACCAGGATGAGATTCGTTACCAGGACCATAATCAGGATCAGGATAGTGATTACGACCACGACAAGGAGAAGGGTCTGCTCTGGGGTCTGGATCAGGATCAGGACCAAAGAAAAGAACAGCAAAAGGGTCAGGTTCAGGATCAGAATCAGATTCAGAATCTGGATAAGGATAATTATAAGGAGCAGGAGGAAGATGAAGATTAGATTCAAGACCGGGAACAGGATCATGACCATAACATGGATTTGAATCCGGATCAGAATCAGTATCAAGATAAGGACCAAGTTCAGGACTTGGATAAGGATTGGGATCAGGATTAGGGCAAAGACCATGATCAAGAGCCAGGACTAGAATCAGGATCAGGATAAGCATCATAATCAGGAAAAGGACCAGGATCAGCATCAGACCAGGATCACGTTCAAGATGAGGACCAGGACCTTGTGTCCCCAATTAGCTTGTAAGCTAAATATTTTTTGACACATTAATAAAGTTTTTGATTGATTGATTGATTGAGGACCAAGACCATGACAAGAATCATGATCAGGATAAGGAAAAGGATCAGAATTAAATCAGGATCAGGACCAGGAACAGGACCAGGATCAGGATTAGGCAAGATCAGAATCAAGATCATGATCAGGACCAGGAAGAGGACCAGAACCAGGATCAGGATCAGGATCAGGATCAGGATCAGTATCAGTATTAGAATCAGACTCTGAATCAGGATCAAGACCAAGATCAGGATCAAGAGGATCAGAATCAAGATCAGTTAAAGGATCGGAAACATGATGAGGATCAGGATCAGGATCAGAATCAGAATAATAATGACAATCAGAATCTGAATCAGGATCAGGATCAAGACCAGGAACCGGATCAAGATTAGAATCAGGATCACAATCAAGATCACTATCAGGATCAGAATCAGAATCTAGATCAGGACCAGGCTCGTGATCAAGATGAGGATCAGGATCATGTTCAGGGTCGTGATCAGAATTAGATTCAGAATCAGATTCAAAATCAGAATCAGGATCAGGACCAAGAACAGAATCAGGATCGAGCTGAGAATCAGGATCAGGATCAGGATCGAGGTCAGGACCAGGATCAGGATAAGCCTCTGGTTTAGGATCTGGATCTGGATATGGTACAGGGACAGGATCAGGATCAGGATCAGGATCAGAATCAGGATCAGGATCAGGATCAGGACCAGGATTGAGATCAAGATTTTGACAAGGATCAGGATCTCAACCAGAATACGGATCATTATCATGATCAGGACCAGGATCAGGATAACGATTACGATCACGATCAGGATCGTGACTAGGAAAAGGATCAGGACCAGGACTGGGGCAAAGACCACGACAAGTTTTAATGAATGGACAAAAACAGGACAAGGATGGGGATCAGTATCAGAATCTGAATCAGGATCAGGATCACGACCAGGATCAGGATCTAGAGAAGGACCAGGATCAAGATCCGGTCAAGGATCGGGATCATGATAAGGACCAGGAAGAGGATGAAGATTAGGATCAAAACCGGGAACAGTATCATGACCAGGAGAAGGATTATGATCCGGATCAGAATCAGGATAAAGGTCAGGACTGAGATTAGATTCAGGGTCAGGATATAGATCAGGAGCAGGTTCAGGACCAGGACAAGGATGGTGTTCCTGTTGCAGGATCAGGACAAGGACAAGAAACCGGGATCAGGATTAGGACAAAGTCCATGATCAAGAGCGAGGATTAGAATCAGGAACAGGATCGAAATCAGGATCAGGATCATGATCAAGAATAGGATCAGGATCAGCATCAGACCAGGATCGTGTTCAAGGTGAGGACCAGAATCAGGGTCAGGATTAGGCCCGAAATCAGGATCATGATCAGGATTAGGCAAGATCAGAATCAAGATCATCATCAGGAGCAGGAGAGGACCCGAATCAGGATACGGATCAGGATCAGTATCAGTATCAGAGTCAGATTCAGGATCAGGATCAAGACCAGGATCAGGATCAAAAGAAGGGCCAGGATCAGGATCAAGATCACGTCAAGGATCGGGATCAAAATGAGGATCAGGATCAGAATAATAATCATACTCTGAATCAGGATCAGGATCAAGACCAGGAACCGGATCAGGATCAAGACAAGTTTCAGGATCAAGATGAGAACCAGGACCAGAATCAAGATCAGGACCAAGTTCAGGATAAGGGTCAGATCCGGATCCAAATCAAAATTAGAATCAGGAAAAGGATCAAGACCAGGATCAGGATCAGGATCAGGATCAAGATAAGGCCAGGATCAGGATCAGGATTTGAATCAGAATCAATATCACGACCATGATCAGGATCAATATGAGGATCAGGTTCAAGATCGGGGTAAGAATCAGAATAGGATTCAGAATCAGGATCAGGATCAAGACCAGGATCAGGATGAAGATGAGGATCAAGATCAGGATCAGGATTTGAATCAGAATCAAGATCAGGATCATGATCGGGATCAATATGAGGATCAGGATTGGGTTCAGGATCGGAGTAAGAATCAGAATAAGATTCAGAATCAGGATCAGGATCAAGACCAGGATTAGGATGAAGATGAGGATCCAGATCAGGACCAGGACCAGGATCAGGATCTGAACCAGGGCAGGAACTAGGGTAAGGACCAGGATGTGGATCAAGATGGGGACCAGGACCAGGATCAAGATTAGGACCAGAGCTAGGATAAGTGCCTGGTCAAGGATCTTGATCTGGATCAGGACCAGTGCCAGTTTTTCAAAGAAATTATTCCATAACTAGGAAAATGGTTTTCAAGAGATTTAGTACAATACGGATGATGGATCAAGAGAGAGAAAGGGTAGAAGTGTTTCTAAGTTTTGAAATAAACATGCACCAAAGTACCTTAACAATTTTATTCGAACAAGGACCAAAATTAATTGACTCTATGTTTTTCATAATCCAATTTTCTATGATGTTTTACAAGTTGATGGTACTTATTATATGAAAGAGAAAGATGAATGCTGCTTGAAAATTATTTTTGCCCCATACAAAGAGAAACCTGAAGTTTGCAATATTGCTAAAATCATATCCCTGTCAGGCTGTATTTGGATACATACCTTCACAATGTTCAAGTACTGACTTTATTCCTAAACTCCACCTTAACTTCAACTAGTTCAACTTTGCAACTAAGTAAAACTCTGAAATGCAGCTGCTCCTGTCATTCCTTCTGATTGACTCCTGGGATTTCCTGGAAACAAATGCATTCATGAGCTTTTAGCACGATCTGGCAGGATCTAAAGAGGATGATACCAAAACCATTTACAACTGCAATTTGTCTGTAATCTAAGTAGAATAAAAGAATTTCATTTATTAACATTCTGAATTATAATTTTTTATTTCATTGTATTTCTTACTCTTGTATTTCAAGTCTGTAATACAGATCTTCCCTCTTAGGGGGTATGAAACAAAGAATTGTATATATATCAACATTTTATGAATAATACACGCAGACTTCTGGAATCAGTCATTATCTCATGATTCTATTACAGTGTAACATATGTTGTAGGCTTTTTCTAGCAGGAAAACAATCAAATAAACTTTTTGACAACTTCTTCTTTTCCTTGTACTTGTCATTTCCTTTGCTATTGAAGTTTGAGAATTAGGATTTGTGACAGTTGATTTACAAATTTTAAAGCGTCTGAGGAAAAGCAGTCATTCTCTATCAACCACACCATTGCCTTAGAGTTGCGATTCATTGAAACTTATCTGCGCCATCACCTGCTTTGAATTTGATATCCATTTGCGAAGATTGAAGCCTACTTCAGTTATTATTTCCTTCGCATTTTTGTAGAGGTAAATGGCTTCTTTTATCGTAACCTCCTCTGTTTCTATCATTTGCATAGAAAGAGTACACAAGCCTTTGGCATGTTTCAAAAAAATTGTCAATGAAAGACTCTATGCGTCTTTTCAAAGTGGCACTCAGCAGAAGGGGCTGCCGGTAACCCCAAGTACCAATTTTTCAAATCGATAGACAGTTTTTTGTGGAGATGGAGCATTAATATCGTCTACCCACAAAACCTTAGTGTACCGCTATCTGCTTGCCATACTAAGAGCATTAGAAACGCTCTCTCGACACCAACTGCCGTGCAACAATTTCTGCTACTGTTTTTAACAGGCATGGTCTTGTATTTAGACAGCTGGTAAATATGTGGTTTGTCGAACTGCACAATCATGTGTTTGTGCTTTGTCGATACTTTCAATAATACCTCAACTCGCTTGCTTCTTAATAATGTTGTCATACTCGTTTAGCAAATCTGGATCGGTCTTCCATTTTGGAAGGTTGCTTATGAGTTCCTTTTCTGTAGTCTACAATTGTCTTGACGAGTTGCATGCTTGCAGGTCTCCAGGGCAGCTTAACCAGATGTCTGTCATCGACGATGTCTACACACGTCTACACACTCATACAAGTGTAGTCACAAAGACGCTCAACTCGCTGTATGGACTTCTGACTCATACTGGACAACATTAAAGGTCCCTAGTGTTCCCTCTTCATCACCAAATGTCTTGATTGTCTGTAACATGGTCGGTATTTTGAGTTCATCCCGAAGCCTTTCCGAAATGGAAGAATGCTTACTGCTTGAATCTAATATCAAACGGGCAACGGAGATTCTTTCTGGCGCTGTGCTTGATGAGACATATCCCTTTGCTGTCTGCAGAAGAGTTTTACGAGTCAACATGCATTTTAATGGTTGCTGGAGTAGCAGGATTTTCTGCTATTGCTGTGCTCTGTCTTGATTGCTTGGTGTCAATCAACCACAACTTGGTTGATCGGCGGACATTTGCCTGGTTGTCGCGTCAAATAGTTTTTTCTGCAAGAATTCAAGTTTTGGAAAAGCCCTAAATAGCGGATACGTGAACATCCCTGACGAAGACTGTCTTCCGAACACAGCCAATAAAGCAAAATACAGTTTCGTTGGGGGAAAAGCATTTCCTTTGAAGGATAATTTACAGCGTCCTTATCCAGGAAGAAGTTTAAATGAGAAACTGCGATTTTACGTGCTAGAAGGGTAGTCACAAATGCCTTTGGTATACTTTTTGTCCGCTGGAGATTCTTAAGATCTCTAATTCAGGCACAGACAGAAAAGGCAGCTAACAGTATTTTGGCAGCTATTGCTCTGCACAATTGGCTGAAAGAGCACGAGGATTCTCAACGGGTGTATGGGAAAGTCTATTGCCCAACTGGCTATGTCGATTACGAGGACTCTCGTGGAATCCTGCATAAAGAAGCATGGAGACCAGAGGTTACTGATAATGGTGCCCTACAAAACATAAGTAACATTAGACAAAATAATTATACCAAAACTTCTGAACGCAATCGAGCATTAATGGCTGACTTCTTTGTCACTCCTCAAGGGGAACTTCCATGGCAACATGACTATGTAAGAAGGACATCATATGACCCAATCTCGTAACATATTGATAAATATTCTTTGCAGCATGAATAAGCCTTAATTCAGTAAAATTATGAGTTTAATGTTTTACATGTTTTACTCGTATACCCGCTGGTTAACAGTTTGATGGATAACTTTTTTAGTTATGAAAGATTTGCTCTGTTCTACACATCGTGCTGAAATAACACACCAATAGTTTTTACTAAGAAATAGCGCAGGTATTTTAAGTGCAAAGGATAAAGGCGTGACGTTTGCAACAAGCAAAAAACTATAGTTATTTATAAAGCATATTATTCAATGCATGTCAGATCAGTAAAAAGCTCCATTTCAAGAACAACTTTATTTTGGCTGGAAATATCAAGACTATTTTGGCTGGAAATTGCTAGAGATTAGGAGTGAATTCAAAATAATAGACTGGCTAAAAAGTATGGTTTTCTAATCTGATATCCCCCGCAGGTTAAAAAGGGGCCTTTTCTAACATGCTGAATAAAGGGGCAAAAGGCCCTTCTAATCCTATTCGAATCCCGTATAAACGAAGGTTTCCGTAATTTTCTTATCAAAGTTTCTAGCAGCGGTTTTCAAATCCCTCGACCTGTTAAGCCGATTATCCTTGTTTTGCTTCCTGTGGTTTGTGTAAGAGTATGGCACATCTATGGGTTGTTGTGCTTATTTGAAGACGCTAAATGACCTTAAAGCTTAAACTACTTGACCCGGATTACATTGTTGGTAATATGATCCCGATGTGTATCTTGCAAGTGCGATTAGTAAAATCCCGTTTTCTCCGGACTCGAAATTCTTCTACATACAGGTACGAAAAAGCTATTTTGTACCCAAGGAACCAATCGAATGGCTTGAAAATTTGCACACGGCCAGGGCAGATGTTCGGCAACCAAAGCGTGTGTCAAAATGTTTTAATTTGCTCTTGTCCGTCTTTTACATCCAAATACAGCTGCGGGAGGGTGGAAAAATTGTTTGCCAATTTCTGGCATGGTATAGTTTCAAGAAGAGGAGGAATTTAAAAAACCTGAGACATACTTTGGTAGCTTAAGATCTGCACTTCCTGCTGTATAAGTCAGATGTTTTTACCTCAAACGCAAGGGTACAAAATAGCTTTTGAAAGTGGTACACATTTTGAGCAATTAATTCGAATGGAAAATAACATTTAACATTATTTGCCATAAATTTTGATCTGGCTAGATACGCCATAATCTTGGGCATCGAATGATATATAGTTTACCCAGATTCCTTGAACAGTTTGGCCTTTAGGAAGGAAAAACCAATTTTCGTGTTGAAAACGTTTACCGTAACCTTAAGTCATTCGTCATTTTAAGTGAATTGATATTAAAGTATGTGTTTAATCTCATTGCAATATCAACACAGATTGTTTTCACTTCACAACTTGTTAGTCAATTCCTTAACAATGTTCCTGTCTCTTTTCCTTGTGTTTGCGTAGGGCGCCACCGGCGCTACCTACTCAAAACAAATCTCTTACGTAAATGCAGCACAGTTCAAAGAAACGTAGAAAATTTTTTAGCAAACAAATTAATAATGCAAAATATGAAGTTTGTGTTAATCTACTTTAAAGCAGTGTAAATAGTTTGGCTCAGAGGCCCATCGCACTTCATGTAGAACCTGCTGAACTTTGATCTTTGCAAGACCCTTCTGAAATTCAGACAAAATTTTTAAGTTTTTTGCCAACACTTTGTCCAAATAAGTCGTCCTCGTAGAGGTTCCCTTTCTTCGAGACAGTAGAAATGAATGCATTCGTACCCGCAAGCACCTTCATGAGGTACGGAGTGCTGTCCTCGTAATCCTGATTTCCCCTTCTCCACTTCTCTTCGGTTTCTGGGAACAGCACCCTCTGAGGACGCGCTGTTACCATCTGGCGTCCAGGGCGATTGTTTTGGCTATTCTCCACTATCATGTAATTCAGAGAAGCATGGTCTATTGTAGCCAGTTCCTCTGCACTGGTATTCGCGATATCACTCTCCTTTGTAGATTTCAGAAAGACTTCTTCTCCCTGTGATTCAGGATTTGACTCAGCAGTAAAGCTGCTCTTTGTCAGCCTGTGCTTCATAAACAGAGCGATGTACTGCAACTCCTTGAAATAAGGCCATGTTGCTTCTATCGGTACACCACCAGCGCTCCTGAAGGTTTATATTCCTTTCGTACCTTCATGTGGCGATCCCTCAAATTTTAAAAGCTTTCAAAGCTAAAGTTTTTAAAAGCTTTTTTAACGGGATTGAGATCTAAAATGTAAAAGTTTTTGCCACTAAATCCTTTTCGCAATCGTATGTCTGCTGAAACACATCGTCACATACTCTTCTCCATGCATTTTCACGCACGAGTTCTTCAAATACCTTTAACTCTGATGCATTTATCTCTTTTAACAGATAGGCCAGACTGATAAAGGGGGTTGAAGTTTGAAGGTTGCCCCTCACTCTCTACCGATATAATGACCAGAAAAATGAACTCAGGTTAAATTCAAAGCATATAGATCAAAGATAATATACGCCAAAAGCATAGGTTCATATTCTTGAATTCTGATTGGTTGATGGGGTTTGCAAAATTTTGGTCGCTCAGCCAATCAAAGATTTGGAACCTATGCTTACGACAAAAAGAATAAAGATAATCTGGCATAAGTGAACCATTTACTAACATGAAGCAAAACAAAGTTAGGAAATTTCCACGCAATTATTTCCACGTTTGTGCAGCAAGGCAACCAAGGCAACCTCAAGTCGATTTTCGCCTACCAGGAACCAAGCCTCAAGGCATCTTCTTGGCCCTTCAAATTGTGTGGCTTAGCTGCTCTCTGCAGAAGATTGAGCATGGAAAGCTATTTGTTATGTTTGCAGAAAAAAAAACAATAATCACTAAATAACATCAACTTGAAAAAAATGCATAATCTGCAGGTACAGAATGAATTATTACATCAAACATGCAAAAGATATTTAGGTATTCAAAGTGTACTAGCAACGTTATGAAGTCTTTACAGATCAGTGTTGGAAGAACATAGACCTAAAATAAGAATAATGAAACGATAAGAAAATAAAATTGAAAATAATCATTTTCATAATAGTCGCTAGTCGGGTAATCGCTGCTACTTTCTTACTACAAGGCAACCTGAGCTATTCAAGAATTTTATTTGTTGGTTTGATTGAACAATCGGCTCTAAAATTGTTTGTGGACGTTATTCTTTGTGTCACTCTGGTTATGTCCAACATGAATGTAAAACTAAGTGTGCCCTCGCTGACATATTGCGCTAGCAATCGCTTCAGATGTAAAAATTAGGAAAAAAGAACAAGATGCAATAACTCTTAACAAATGTCTCTATAATTTGTAGATTGGGTGTTGAACAAAGCTTGTCGGATCTTTATGCTTCATATGATTACAAAACGTCTTAATGGCAATAATCACATGGGCAGTCCACAGCGCCTGCTTCATTAAAGCATCAATTTTAAACAAAATGCATCTAAAAAAATTACTTTGCTTCTCTAGGAAAATAACTGAGGCCCAAATAGCTATTTCTATTCGATAAAGACTTGTGATAGATATGAATTACCAAAAATTTTGAGCTTCATATGTTCAAGGAAAGCAAGGCACTTAAATCAACAGGAAAAAACACCAACATTCTGTAAGACGCTATATCTCCAAAACCAACGTATGCAAAAATACATAAAAAATAGCTGCTCTGTTAAACACCATGTCTTAAAATTATCCACGTTTGAAGAAATAGACAAGTTGTATATTATTTAGACAAACATATGAATCGTGTGCATATGCCAAAACTTGTGCCAAAAAACAAGTTACGCTTTTACGGTAAACCTTCAAAGCTAGCTTTTCTCTTGTACATGTCTAATAGTGTAATCTGCAATTTAAACAATCTAACAGTCTTGGTGCGTAACCTGGTGGAAACTTGTTATCTCGCTTGATATCGAATTTGTTCAAAGACAAAGTTGAAAATGAAGCATATCAGCATAATTTCAAAACTACTCATTGTGCTTCTACATTTCTTGAATCAAGGCTGTTATCAAAAATTAGAGGCTAGATCTATAAGACATATTTTTATGGAAAGGTTGTGTGTTTGTTTGGAAAATTTATGCTTTTACACTCAATGGAGCGGTCAATTTACAGTGTTGTCCTACCTTTCAAAAAGGAACGGGGCTTCCCTACCTTTCTGTGGCTGGAAATTAAGGAGCTGGGTTCAAACGAGGTATCTACGTACAATGCGTTATAAGTGAACGATATCATTTTTGCAACGATAAGGCAGCCATTCGCCCAATGTTCTTATCTTTCTGCTCAGATTTCCCGTACCTAGAAAAACATTGGATCAGAACGCGAACGATTTGAGACAAAGAAAATCCTTTTCCATCCACGTCTTCAGAAAAGCAAAGGTAAAGTATATCTCTTAAAACACCAGAGCTAATTGCAAGACTTTTGATGAATATTTCTGGTTTTTCCATAATTTTTTTTTACGAAAGCAAAGAGGTGAATGGGTTAACTTAATCGTTAGCTCACGTTATATCATGCTATACCATGCTGTTTCAGGCCTACTTGATTTATAACCACTCACATGAAGTCATAGTGGAAACTGAGCTTTAAGGTCTGAGTTCACGAGAGCTGCATTTGGAGATTTCAGTTGGCGCTTTCAATGGTGCAATGGAGATGAAAGCCATTGATATGTCATGAAGGGGTATCGTAATTAAATACGAGCGAATTAACGAAGAATGTTCCTTGAAAAAGCTGGAAACCAACAGTCTTTTACTACCGTAACTAAGCCGGTATGGTTTCTGCAAAATCTTGATATGATTCCATTTCTCTGACAAGTAGATCAAAAAAGTAATTAACCTGTTGTTTTAACTACAGCATTTCTCCACCATTTTCTTTGTATAAAGTGTTATGCAATGATTAAAAAATCTTTTTTTGAGCCATAGTACTCGTCCCATTTTCCCTTTTATAAAATTTGATATCAGTTGATATCTTATTTGAACCAAAACATTTCCACTTTGTTTAAACATAAAAAGTTTTAAACATTATTAACGTTTTATTCGAGCCACGATACTCGTTCATCTTTCTTGTTTTGTGAAATGTTAAACAACGCTCTACTATAGTGAGAGCTTCTTGTTACAATAAAATCAAACACATCTGACAATAACAAAAGAAGTATTATGGTTTAACTTCTCGGCTTAGAACGTGTCTCTGACCTTCGTTGATTCTCACCTTTTTTATATTATGCCTTATCAAACCTAGTGATGGAGAATAAACCAAAAGAGTGAAAATATCTAGACCCTCTACGATTCGGGAGCACTGGAAGTTTCCTGTAGAAAGCCTCTGCTACATCTTCATGTCGAAATCGTTCTCCAAACCGGCCTTCTGCTTGGGCTCTTTAAAAATGGAAAGAGTGCTTTCTCATCGTTTTTAGACTCTGTGGCTCACCTAAGGGGTGGAATGGGAGAATCCTGACCAGTACTATTTGCTATTTAAAAAATAAGAAGCAATATTGTCTATGGAGGGCGTAAGCTTCTGTCACGCTGCTGCCAGAATGAAGAGGGTTTTATAAGAAATACATAAACATAGGATGTAAAGACAGTATGAAGCGGTAATAATTATATTGGTAATATTCAAAGCCCTTATAGAATGCAGCCAATGGTAAATCGATTTGAAATGCATGCTTCGCTCTCCAATTTTTTGGTAAAAAATTATCAAATGTCTCCTTTGCTTCCATATTTATTTTTCATGTCCAAGGCATATCTTCTTGATACATTTGCAAAGTCTAGCTATGAGAGGTGCAGTCAAGTATTATTTTATGATACGTACATGGTGAGTTAAAGATGAATAATGGCTTCACTAATCTTGTTAAAAAAACTCATCCTCTCGCCATGTTCCAAATTCCTCCTTTTATCAAATTGTCCCAAAAATTCTATCCTCACCTTGCTCTAAGCACACATTTTGTCACCTTGTATAACAGTTAAATACTTTGTGTTAAATGCTACCGATTGGCAACTCATTTCTTATTTTGATTTCAACACAGTCTTATCAATTCTCCCCCAAGCAACTGCTTTATCTTGTAGTCAAATAAAATGCTCAATCATTTCTATTTTGAGTCTGTAAAAAAAACCACAATTTTTGTATTGGTGTGCACACGAGACATGTTCAGTAACTACAGGATTGTTTTCCCAATAATTTGTATATTGAAAACAACGCATGGGCATATTGTACAGTATCATTTCGCAAAGCAAATATCTCAACATGACCTTCATTGAAGATTGTAAGAACTTCAAGCCAGGAAATGTGTAAACTGCGTGAATAAGGGGAGGGAGAGAAGGGGTTGTGAAAAAGTCATTATATGTTATGAAATGGAAGCAATTTGTTGATTTTTCGATTTAAAGCAGAATCTCAAAAGTTTAACACTTCACCAATTGAGAAGCAAGACATTAAATATTCTGCTCTTTACTCTTTAGAGTTTCACAATTGCAAAGATTAGACAGGCAGTTGATTAAGCCTATTTTTCAAGTATATATGAATGTTATCATAAATATTTCAAGTGATTTATAAAGCCTCCAAGATTCATGTAATTAGTATAAACGTAAGGCCTAAGGAACACGACATAACTCATTGAGATTCAAAATGACGGATTTGTAAATTGCATGAACCTGCTCCACAGGAGCTGCTTCCTATTTCCTTGATTGAAAACCAGACTATCCTGTGAAAAGATTTAGAAGCACTTTATTCTAACAAGAACTACTATTTTACCTAGAGGCAAAAATATTTTTATCGGCACTTGCTACCTTACAACTGGCATTGTAAGTTTCATCTCGTTCTTTCTGGCAACTATCATGCACATGAAATCAATATAACTATTGGTAATCATTATGAAGTGTTTTGGATCAAACTGTTTTCGCAGATTGAAAGGTATGTTTTGACCAATGAAAGCCAGTTCCAGATGTACGTATGCCAAATTTAGTAGTTACTCCTTTATTCTAAGGGCGCTAAGCAGCTTGGAATATTACACAACTTTCTTTAAACCACATTCTCAATCTCAAATACCAAATTGATGACAATTGCAAAATACTTGGCAGTTAATAAACACAGCATTTGCTACAGGTTACGCGAAAGAACTCTAGTTTCGAAGTAAAAAACAAATCATTCTTTACCAGCGTCTGTTGATTTGAACAATTAACGTTATTTAGATTATTAAACAGCTTTGTTAAACAACCTTCCTTCATTTTTTTCGGTCACAGGAAGTTGGTTTAATCAAGCAAGGCATGGAGCAGTTCTTAGCGTTCTGTAGGAAGGGTTATTTGCTACGTAGTATCTTAATAAACCAGAGTTTTCTAAACTTTTCTTCATAATTCTTAGGAGTGAAACGTGTTGGCTATTTCTAGGTCATTTATATTCTTTCATTAATTGAAAGCATACTAAGCTGAGAGGTTAGGGGATGCGAGGAGTAAGGATGGGAGAGTGGACATTTCGTGTCTTGCCACAACGAAGCTTGGCTTTTTATCTTTAAGCCTGGTCTCGTATCAAACCTCATCAGGTACAGTTTTTTTGTGTGCAGGTGGCTATTTCAATAACGTTTTCACGCTCCAAGAATGCCCTAAAAAGCGGGGGAAATATTACAAATTAGCTGGTTGAATCGTTTCGTGTACCAGAACTCATGGCCTTCTACATGATTTACAGGAGGGCGGGAGTGTGTTTAAATTTGAAAGGGACCTTTATTGCCAGAGCTCCAAAGTGTCTAGAATAGGTGCCCGGGCGGAGTTTCTACGCTCTATCTGTTATAACGAACAGCAGCTCAAGCGCAGTTTTTCAGAATAGAAGACAGGAAAAAAATTGTTTGTGTGTAGTTGATATCCGATGGAAGAAAAGTTTTGACTGCCAAGATATAGGCCACTTTGATAAAGATTGTTGGAGCAAACCACTAATCAAAGATGATATGCCAATGGAAAAAGTAATTACAGTATGAAAGCTTGGAACAAACAGCAAATACTACTGATGATTCAGCATTCAGCATTTGGTGCAGTGGTAGGAGTGGATCAAAGATTCAGATGCAACACATCACATCACTTAGAACAAATATGGAGAAGTGTGAAAAATCACAAAATGCACAGAGAATTTATCTGGCTGACAATAGGACACTGGAAGTTGAAGGACAAGGGTCTGTCATAATGAATTACAGTTAACTAAATAAAGAGACACAAAATGTGACAATCAGACAAGTGCTACATATTCCACATCTAAAGAGAAACTTGATCTCTGTTCGAACTGAAAGCCAATCTTTGGTGCTTGGTTTATTTGATTACGTGAAGAATATCGCAGCAAATGGAGTTTTTACTGATTTAAAGGTGGCTCGTATAGCTTTAACAGAGACTATGAAACTTATGCATTGGGCAACCAGTCATGTAAACGATTCTTCAAGGCAGAAAATTATTTGAAAATTATATGATTTAAGATAGTAGTAGCTAGTGCAGTGGTGCAACGCACACTGGTTGGGGTTAGAGCAACTCCTAGGGGCCTGCCAATTGGTAGGGTCCCCTTAAGTTATGCAGCAAACCATTACGGCTGCTACACATTTGCACTGATTAGTGAAAATCAATACCAGTAGTAGTAGTTTGGGGTAGTAGAAGTAGTAATAGTTAATCAGTACAACTGCTCTGGGGCCCTTAGGAGTTGCTCTAAATGCATCCACAGTACGTTACGCCACTGCAATAGCTACTACTATCTCAAGTTAAATAATTTGCAAAAGTTTTCTACAATAAAAGCGACCCTTGCTGAGGGTGGCCCTTGCCGAGGGGACCCAATGCTAGTGCCAGTGCAACAACTCCAAATATCGAAAATAGTTAGAACAGGCCTTTCACGGCAAAGTCTCTAACATCCTTGCCAGCCGACGCAAGGAATTTCCTTCAACCATGCTATCGCCTATAATCGCTTGTCGTTGGAAAGACACCGGGTTCCGCGAAAATGGGTCAGTTACTCACAGGAGCATGACAGCCTGTTTTGTTTTATCTGCCTTGCTTTTTACAAAACAGTCGAGGTTCCATTTTCAGTGAGTGTTTCAGACAGAAAACTCTATAATGCACACCTCAGCAGTGGAAACCTACATGATTTACAAGTCGAAATCCGGGCCAATCCTAAACTCATTTCAAGGACCAGCCACCAGGGGAGACACAGGCACCAAGTGGAGCAACGACGTGGAATGGAATGGAATTTATTGATAGATAATGCAGGAAATATTGGTCGAGGAAGTTTTGTCAATTTTTTTAGCAAGTCAGCAGTAAATTCTCTGCTGCAGGTGTTCAGAAACATGATCCAAGATAAAATTGCGGATGAAGTAAGAAAGGCCAAGATTTATTCCATTCAGATGGACACAAGTCAAGATATCAGTGACTAAGATCAATGCTCTTTCGTTGTGCTTTATGAAGACAAAGGATCTGTTCACGAGAGGCTTTTGAGTGTTGTCAAAGCAGGTAGTACCAGCGGTTTAGAACTGTTTAATTTGCTCAAGACAACCCTAGATCAGCATAAGATTGATATTTTCAACTGTGTTGGGGACAGCTTCGATGGAGCAGCCAATATGTCTGGCTAGTATCAAGGAGTGCAAGCTAAGATTACCGGGGTAGCATCTAAGCATATTCATGTTTGGAGCTATTCACACACACTGAATCTGGTTCTTGGTGACACCACTGCACTTAATTTCTCTCTTCTGTCAGTTTCTTTGGCCATCTCAACAAATGTGCAACTTTCTTTCGAAAGCCATTCAAGAGAATGGAGGAGTGGGAAAAATCAATGCTGACTTTCTGTAGATTTGGTGATTACATTGTCCATTATTTGCAAAGAGGGTGTATTTAACAGCAAAACCAGAGATGAAGCAAATAATCTACTTAGCAAGCTCTTGCTTTTCGAGACCATTACAGCCGCCTTCGTTTTCAGCAGAATCTACTCAATCACCGCCCCATTATCAGAGTAATTGCAAGCAAGGAATTTAGATATGTTACAAGCATGGAGAATGGTTGAGACTGATACTAAAAGGCTAGCAAATATTAGCAGAGATTTCAAGGAAATTCACTAGAAAGCCGTCAAGTTTGCAAAATGCGCAAATGTGATCTTGCAAGAGAAAGCAGGGGAAGATGACATATTAATTAGAGTAGCTACAACCTTTGCTGGAAAGAGAACGACAGCCAAGGTTGTATTTTCAGTGAATTAATATGAAATTGACGTACACAATACAATCATGAAGAAGTTGGTTTCAAGCATGAAACGGAGATTCCGACAACATGGAAATCTCTATAAGAATTTTGCCTGCCTCGACCCAAGAAGATTTGGTGGGTTCAAGAAAACAGGAATCCTAGATGAAGCGCTCAAAAAACTATGTGAAGTGTCCGGTTTAGCAGCAGATCGTTGAGTCATAAAGGAGCCCTTTTTAAAGAGTATCAGCGTGATGATGAACAAAGTAGTGATTCGTGGCATCAAGAGTAGCTGGATTAGAATGCATCGAATTCTGCTTGATTGACAGGGAATTTGTTTTTACATCTTTTTGAGCGCTGGAAATTCAGGTAAATTCAACTTAATGAAAACTCTATTGCTGCAAGATGTCTGGAAAAAGGCCTACATATTTCGCTTAAGAATGAAAAAGTTCGTCAGCGATGAAAATGTACAATTTCTTTAACAGCTGTGAGTTATAAATGTCTGTACATTTATCCCAGAGGGATTGAAAATCTTCAGTAATTGTTTAAAATCTATTTCTTATAATCCCTGACAGATGTGAGATGCATTGGGGTGTTGTTCTTTGTGAGGAGATTCCTTATGTTCTGATCAAGTGTTTGGCCCTTTTCGGGAATTTTGCAAACCAAGAAATTTGTTACCAATCGAATTTAGTAATATTACGGTGCTTTGGAATTTTTCTAGAAATTGGTTCTCAGGATCTATTCAGTACTGCTCGTGCTAGGAATTTAGTGGGAACTCCATGTAGTTTGAATTGCTTTTTCTTATTCGTGAAGTGAAATATCAAGCATAGGGTAACTGCATTTGATCAGTTGAAATGCCATTTTGATTAAGGGACATTATATTACGCAGAGCAATTTCGATCGAAACTTTTACGCTTGATGCCTAACACATACTTCGATATTCATAGAGCAAGATAAATCTATCCAATATTTTACATTACTCATGAATATAGTTTAACCTACCAAATTTCAGGAAGCTAGAAATTATAAAGAAATTATAGTGCAGTTGCCCAAAAAATTTGCAAGGATGCCTAGAGGTATGATGTCTTGAAGTCGTGGCATAAAATGCTGTCTGAAAATTAAACTTCTAAACTGTTTGAAATATGTTTGATAGTAATTTAAGCCAATGTGAAGTGCGTGGCGGTAAAATTTCCCGGGGGAGTACCCCCGGTATTTATCGGCTTCGGGCCCCTCTCTTTGAAATCGTCCGGGCCCCTATTTAGGTGCCAGTCCGCCCTTGCTTCAAGGAAAGAGCAAAGCAATCTACTGGTTAATTGGACATCACTGTGCACATTACTTCAGATGTTGGAGTAAATGATCTACTGGCTTTCATTGCTTTCATTATTGGCAGTGGTTTATTTCCTTAAAACGAAATCAGAAGTGTAAACCAGTTTCAAGGAATATCTCCTGGTAGTTCATCTCTGCAGAATTCAAGAATTGGGGATAATTCAAGAACCTACCGTTCCCTATTCATCTCAGTGAAATGGTGTTGCTGAATGCATGAACTGGACATTATTAGAAAGTGCTTGACGAAGTATTTTATGCTAGACCATTGAGATTTGGGCAGAAAAAATTAACACTTCTGCATACTTAAGAAACAGATGCCCATCAAGTGTACTTGGTAGATGGATTCATACCATATCAACTTTGGTTCTCAACAATGCCAAAATATTCTCATCTTAAAGTTATTGGATGCAATGCTTTGTTCATGTTCCGAAAGAAGAAGGACGAAAGCGGAATGCAAAGCTAATGAAATGCATTTCTTGTACATGCGGATTTATCGCAAGGGTACTGTAGGTATAATTCAAATACAGCGAAAGTTTCTCTCTACCGGGATGTCAAATTTTGTGAGAGGTTTTCCATCACCTGATGATGCACGAAAAGCTGCGAATAGACTGGTAAAGTGGATACACCATGTTGCCACATCGTTCTTTATTACCATTCTGTGCATATTCTTCGAAGGCGAGATAAAATCTGTTTCCAGAGTAAAAATCACTACAAATCAGGACATGTATAGTCTATTATGTTTCGGTAAGTGCTTGTACAACATTTGTTGTTTTTTGAGCTTCCGATATCTAAACTTTAAGCCGCTTTAGCTTTACTGACTTCATTAGGATAAACAGTTAAAATATAACATACGATGTCTTCAATGCATTTTTTCGCCAAGTCAAGTCATTAATGGATCAGCAGTCTGACTTTAGGTTGTTATGCTAGAAATAGGACTAAATGTGCGAAATGCATCATAAATCAAAAACGGCTTATGAAAATACAGAATTTTAACCTTCTTAGTCCTAACCAATGTAATATATGAGAATGAATAACAATAACTTTATTGAGTAATTTTTTTATTTTTATTTGTGTAAAAGGCAACTCCCATGGACGGGCAATAGAAATTTATCAACTAGCCTCTGGCTAGCCTAGCATCTAATATCATTTCTGCTAAGTTATAAAAATTGCTGCTGTATTTGTTAGAAAATAACTGATTTAATTGCAAATAATATTTCATTTGTTGAAAGGCTTGCTTTGATCCAGCAAATGTGTTGTTGAGTTCACAGGATATTTTCAAACCCTTAATAAAGCAAATACTTCGAGAGTATGACTTTTCAAAGTCAAAGTCTAAAGCTTGGGGCTTGTCAAATTAGGCTGTGACTATACATGCATTTTCTAGAAGGGCCAAGCTAGAGGTTATGAGTAAAGAGATATGGCTGGATTCTTCTGGAGTTCTGGGTGCTTCACATGATGGTTTAGTAGGCCTAGACCATGTTATAGACGTGAAGTGCAAATATACACAGAAAATGGAGAGAAATAGAATGCCTATAAAAGTGGTTTTCCTTCTGTTAAAAACGATTATGCATATTTGCACACGGAATGGTGCGCCTCACCAAAAAACAGCTGCTACTTTGTTGTATGGACGAGATTGTGGACAGTGAACCCAGAAATAGAGAAGCGTTCTTCATGGGAGGAAACTATTGCAAAACTGGGGAATTTCTACTTTAGCAGCATCCTACCAAAGATAATGAATGGCAGACTTTTAATACTTGTATTGTTAACTGTATTCTCTAGCTTACAAATGCTACTTCTGCTGTTTAAAGAATTTAATACTTTATAAAGTTTGTTATAGTTAAGGAAGACTGCAAGTTAACAAATGCTGCATAGAACTGAGAGATTGTGTCAATATTGCTATGCAAATAGGGTGGCACGAATTCAAGTATTCTTTTTGCCTTGCATTTACACACTCCATATGAATTTCGCACTTAGCAATGTTATTGTTGCAGCAGCTTGAATGTGAATTATTACTAAAGAACAAAACTTGCACGCTCGTGCCATTACCCAATTAAAAGAATAACAATAACGGTTCGAAGTGAGTCTTTATGGTTAAACGTGGAGCTGTTGGATATAAACAGCTTTAAAGCAAGACTTGCTGCACAGGGGTATTGACAACAATATGATATTGATTACAAAGAAGTTTTAGCACCTGTGACAAAAGCGATGTCATGCTCCGTATGACAGCCCCCTATACACTTTACCCCTTGCTAACTCATGCAGTTGATCTATGTAGCTTCCAAAAGGGGAGCCTTGCTCCACTGTCTGGCAAAACCTCTTATTGGAAACTTAGATAAGAAGCTTGGGTCTAGCGTCCAATCGAGGCTGATGCCCCTGCGATATCACTCTTCTCTCGTATTCTTGTTAGGCCTTCTAAGTGGCGAGTTTTCCAAGCAGAGCGACTGTCCACTGAAAGAAAAGAAACCAAACATGCTACGATTGTCAGTAACTAAACAATTGTACAGTAAAGGTCTGCAAGTTGCTACTCGTCGCCATATTGGCTTGACCGCTTGCGTCTTGCAGAAGGCTACCAAAAGCAACGGCGGCATGGACCCAATCCAGAAATTATTCCTCGATAAAGTACGTGAGTACCAGACTAAATCGAAGAAGCTTGGTGAAGGAAAACTTCTAGAAGTAAGTCCCGAATTCGAGCGGAAAATGACGAAAGAGACTGAGGGTTTGAGGCGAAGATTTGGTGCTGGAAATCTAGAAGAATTTCCCAAATTTGACTTCATTCAGAAGTAAGAAATATGGCGAACTACCTTCCTTTGAAATTGAATGTCTTTGCCAAAGTTATGTGCATTTGAACTTTGAAACTTTCATAATGAGTTAACAGTATGTACACGTTTGGAGTCTGTGAAATATGAATAGTGAAAATAACATTAAACATTTGTCTGTTCAATCTTGTCATATGTCTGGTTACTGCTAATCCTACTAGTTCACTTCTTAAGACATGCTAATTTTGATATTTAAAAATAAAGTGTTGTCAGCCAGCACTATGATATATCTTTTCTACTCTGCATTTGCTATTTGAATTAATAGAGTCAGCTATATAATAATGAAAGGCATGTGTGATTTCACTAGAGACATGATGACATGACACATCTGGTGATCAGTATTGACAGTATTCCACCTGTTATCTATAAAAAAATGGCTTCAACTCAGTGCTTTCAGCTTTAGAAATATTGCACAATTTTGAAGTCTTTCCTAATTCAAAATTGTCCACTATAGAAAGTGTCACTCTAATACTGTTTTTAATACTGAAGAATAATATCAGAAGAAAGACTTTCTGAGGCATGCTAATTTAAGAATAATTTTTTCTTCCAATGTGATTACTATTTTGTCATGCAAAGATTTATGTGAGAAAGATACAATCATGGCATTTCCTTAATCATCCCCATTTGCTATTTTTCAAATAGATGATAAAAAATTTTCAAAGAGACATAAGTCCAGTAGGTAGAAAGAATCTTTGTGGCATTCAATATTTGAACAATAGTAGGCTTTGCTGGCAAAAATGTTAATGTGAAAATTCAAGGGAGTCAATATTTGAAGGGTATATATATATGCAAAGCTGCTGTTTTGGAAACTACTGTTTTTGAAGTGCCTTGGACAGTGCTGTGTATGTATATTGTACATTTAATGTGATTTTGCATGTACCAAAAACAAGGGCAACAGTTAGATTAGTTCATGTCATTACTAATCAGTGCTACTTGTCTAATTGCAAATTTTTTCATCAAAAGCCCCCATAATCCACTGGCAATGTTTTTTTAAAATGAAATAAAGACTAGCATGACATGGCGTATTTTAGGGTGCCCCATCATCTTTGGGCCCAGGGCCCTGGCAGACATATATGTAGCCCTGATAAGTACTTGTGTATTAGTCAAGCAACCAGGAAGTTTGCAGAGAAATGCTAGGACATGCTCAGGTTTTAATGGCTTGAGGAAAGTAAAAGAAGCTCAAAAAAGTGAGAAATTTTAGAAGTTTTCAGCTTCATATGGTAAGAAAGAGGTTTTTTATGGTTTATGATTTTTGAGATTATTGTACACGAATAATAAGGGCTTATCACATGTAAGTGGGGCATGGTTGTTTAATGTGGTCTCAACATTGGAGGTACTGAATTTTTTCATTTGTGACAGTCTAATTTGTCCGAAGTTGCACCCTGCTGCATAAAATAAAAGAAGGTTTTCCTTTAGTCAAGACAGCCAGTACATTACATAAAATTTAAACTACTGACAACCATCTGTAGAAATGATCTTCAAACAGGAAGGATGACCCTATTTACTTGTGTGATGGATAGCAGAAATTGAGTTTTAAATTTCAGTGGCACAACTTTGTCAACGGAGGAAATTTTATCTAACTCACAAGCTATTATTCACTAGGTTTGGGATATGAAATAAAAATTAATTACCGTAAAACCTCAAATTGTTCCCCCCCCTCGAAAAAGCCCCCCCTCAAATAAGCCCCCACCCTAGAACTAAAAATTTTCAATAAGCCCCCCCCGGCGAATAATCCCCCCCTCGGTTTGTTGATTTTTGACTCCTGAGGTTGCCTTGGCATTTTAGTGAATTAACACAAAAATTTATATTTTTGTTAATAATTTGATCATATGTTACTTTATACTTATTTTTTATATTATGAAAAGAAAGAAATTTCAAAAATTATCTTTTTTTATATGGCATGTTTCAAGAAATTTTATAAGCCCGAATAAGCCCCCCCCCCCCCCCCTCGAATAAGCCCCCATCCAAAAATTTCAAAAATAAATAAGCCCCTAGGGGGCTAATTCGAGGATTTACGGTATAGCTTTTTGAAATTTTCTTCCCCATGAGACTTTCTAAATTTTTCTAGATTTCTCTTTCCCTTGTCATACCTTCATTGGAGTATTTTCTTTTGCTCTTTCTTTTGTCTTTTCTCCTCAATCTCAGCATACGTCTCTCTTCTTTTCTTTCTTTTACCTGTGCCTTTTCTAACTTATGTCAACATTTCGATGTAATCAGGAAATCTGCTCCAACATCTTGTAGTTCTGGGCTTGTTTGGCTGATTGTGCCATCATACCAACTGATTGTGCCATCTTCGCTGCTTGCTCTTACCAGTCTGCGAGCTCTTGTATAGCAGTTCCATCCCCCTCATTGTCGAAATAAATGAAACTATTTGTACAAATGAACTGCATGAAGAATACAAGCCTTGTACTGTAGATTTGTAGGTTTTGGAGTCCAAGGACCACTCTTCTTAAAACTCAGTGCATAGTGCATCATAAAACTCGGTGTAGAATTGGGGCTTGAAGATAGACTCCATTGCTGCAATATGGCACGATAGAGCAAATAGCATGACTCGAAGGCACAATGACGTTCGACCCAATGAGTGCGTGCAAGACTAATAATATCCTTCGTCTACACTTCAATGAGGCGTATTTTTCGCCGTAATAATCCATCATGTTACTGATGCTTCAAATTCTTACATGTCATTGTGTAGGAATGTGTCATTTATAGCAATCCCTCTTTGCTTGATAGCAAAAACTTAAAATCATTTTAATCGTATTTGTTTAGCAATTTTTCCAGAAAAAGGGCACTTTTCCCCCTGTTGAGGAAAGGCAAGAATCTGGAACCACGCCGCCCCCCCCCCCCCCCCCCCCCATCACCCCAAATTCCCCCCCCCCCCCGTAATTGTGCGCCTGGCATTAGCTACAATACATCCTAAAAGTCCTAGGAACACCTTAGTATTTTCTCTGGCTTTATAGTCAATAGACTGTAGCTGTTAATCCCCCTTCTCCCCCTTAAAACAATGTCGGTAACAAAGTATAGCATCCAGTGAGAAAGTTTGACGCATCGTCTAGCAGCAGGACAACATTGTTCGTAGGGCGGCAAAAAGCTGGAAGGGTGCGGCGAACGGCATATGGCGTGGTCCCCCACGTCATTTCAAGCGTTCCCGCGTGAACACAACCCATGAGCGTTACACGAACGGAGAAAAACGGAACGATTGCGTTCTCGTGTGAACAGGGCCTTATTTGTAACGTTTGTATGACTGGTCGGTTTCTTCTTATGATGGTAAAGAGACAGTTCGACGCGATGGGGCTAGGCCAATTGGCCTAAGCCCCTAATAGTAGAACATGAGAGAAACTCTATTCTGATGTTATCTATATTCGTCCAACAGTAAGACTTACGCTAAAGTGAACTACGCACTCACATAACATGAACGGAGATAATTAAGAGAACAATACGAACGTCACAATACATGTTGACAGACAAACACGTTGCCATTAGAAAGGCGTTAACTGACACGACAGGACTCAACAGCACATGTGACTATAACACGCAACTGAGATATTACGAAACATATCACACACTAAAGCCAACCGTTACATATTCACCTTTTTAAATTTTTCAAGGGCTTAATAAGGTACATGACAACTTCTAGTTTTGGCTTGATGGCGTTGAAAATTACCAAATATAAACGAAAACAGTTTTGCAAACCTGAGAAGTGAGTTTTCTTTAAAGCTCTACATCACTGTGAAATATTAGAAGAAATCATAATGGCCACTAAATGGGCCAAGTGAATTTGACACAGAATAGCCTGTATGGTCATAGTAAAACTTTCAAACTGAGATGCCCCTTGATTCTGCATTTGAATATTTCTTGGAAAAACTTACCCTCTTACGACTTGCAACCCTCTCTGATGGTAGCTGATTTGAAGGCGCGTACGCCCCAAAAAATTGCAGCATCTATATCAATAGGATCATAAATTTGTCAGTACAATTTCCAGGAACATTTTTGGGCAGAGGGCATATTTTTAGAGATATTGTATGTATAAAGTGGGAATGATATTCAAACAAAAATAAACTGCTAACTTATATCGTCAAATCACGTCAACCAGGATTTGATAGCACTATCCTGAGCTTTTTATGTGCCCTTCAGCTGTATAGTTATTCCTCTCCTGCCCGCGTGAAGAATCTACCATAAATCAAACTGTCTGAGGCTTTTCTATTTTCTTTGAGCAAAACAAATCATATTTAATTTACAAAGTATCAAAAGTTCGTTCGTAGTTCAGTTTCCCTTCGTAACTTCTTCTCGTGTCCCTGAAAAGTCCCGAATGCGCCCACGTAGTGTTCAATGTTTCCTGCAGCTAATTTAATTGTATATAAAGTTGGTTTTCATTATTGTTTTTCTTGTAATTTGGGATTTGATAATTGAATTATGAACAACCAACTTAAATGACGTAACGTGTAATTGATGAATTTTCTGAAAATGTTTTGAGCTTGATGGTTGATGTTGTGAATCATTGGAAGGGCCCAACGACGCACCTGCCGTTCAATCAACAAGCAAACAATGTTTGCCGAGTATTGTGTCGGCGATTATTTAACAGCTTCCTGCTGGGTAGCGGTACAGAGCGTTGCAAGCACAGAGCTCTCTGGATCAGACCGCAGGAAATTGTTCATTCAGTCTATTGCGAACGACATCAAACATCCTTGAACAGCAAGCATTCAACAAGTTGCTCAGTGATCATAAGTACATTGCAGCATACACGTTTCATACAGCATACACGTTTCCTGTGGCAATGAATACCACTCCGAATACGACCAACAACTTCACGACAGTTGCAGCCAAAGTGGTAGCCAGCTCTTCGTACGATGCGAAAACGATTTCTATCGTGGTTGCACTCTGCCTTTTGATGGCTTTTGGCACAGTCGGCAATGGGTTCGTCTGTTACTTTTTTGGTTGGAAACGTCGCAATAAGTGGACCATTCCAGACCGACTGTTTCTGTATCTGGGCATTGTGGATCTACTGTCATCGATAGTAAATCCAGCGGTTTACCTGTACCTTGAGCTCACTAGGTATTCTGCTTGGCATTTCGGCATCATCGCTTGCAAAGTGGTTCTACCGTTTGGACCGATCACAACGCTGCTGTCAGCTTTCATAATCCAGATTATCACAATCGACCGCTACCTGGTCATTGTGAAGCCATTTGGAAGGCAGCACGGTGCCAGACATATCAACATCGCTGTTTTTGTGGCAGCCGTCGTCTCGATTGCATTCTACACCCAGTATATTATATCGCTGGAGCTGCAGGGTGCAAATAAGACGTGTCGCGTCCTGGACGTGACGGAGAGGCAGTACGCCATCATCACCGTGACGACAATTCTGATCCAGGATGTCACCTTCATCGCCGTCATTTGTTTTACTAACAAAGCAATTTTCTCCAGGCTAAAGGTTAGGCAGAAAACCTTCAATTCGGAATCAGGAACGGAAGTGACAAACATGCAGCGTAGAAAGCTGTCCCGGATGCTGGTGGTGATGTCCAGTCTGTTTCTGATCCTGATTCTCCCAAGAGATCTCCTCCAGTTGTCCTACATATTTTCTTGGATGGACAATGACGGGATACTATATACAACCGGACTGAAACAGGCGAATACTATCGTCAAAATTCTGTATACCTCAAATAGCTGCGTTAACGTTTTCATTTATTCCAAGATGCACACCCATTTTAAAGAGGCCTTAAAAGGCGTTTGCAGGCCCTTGCAAGGGCGTCATTTTTCTTTTTCGACAGAAAGCACTGCACCCCGCACACACAAGTATACAGTCAATTCGTCCACCAGAGAACATAGCGAGTCAAAGATGTGATATTTCAAACACACCAGAGAAGTACCAAACCCTCATGGTATCACAAACGTCATCCATGCCTTATCTTGCCAAAGAGTTTAGCATGAAGTTGAAATTAACGTTGAAATTAAATTTGAAATTAAAAATGGAATTAAAGTTGAAATTAAATTCCTAACCAGCACGGACATGATAAATGTCGTCATCCAAACGTGACAAAAATATTCTTAACCATGCAAGCATATGTAAACTTAACTAAAGGACTTTATGATTATTGCACTGTATCTGTTATCATCATAGTCATCAACGGTTCATGCCTTTAGAGTTTAGAGTTCGTCGTCTGAGATTTGCGGTATGCATAGTCACTTGGTAGATTTTAGCTTTGAAATTTACTGAGAATTGGCCTTTATAGCAGGGCTCTACATCGGAGCTTGAACCAATTTTGGGAAATCTTTCCATTATATTTCATGCTAGCTAGGAAAGAGAGTCCAAAGATTTGTTTCATGATTGTCTTCGGTGAATCTCGTTAAACACATGCAACCTTGGAAGCTGTTAGTTCGAGAAGAATTTGGCGCACTCATTTGACAGTGATGCAAAAAAGCTGGTATGAAGGCTAGGGTTTGAGCAGCTCAAGGAAAAGCCGTTTGACGAATTTGGTGCGCACTAGAAGCAAAGCCTGTAGTATAGTTGAGATGAATATTAATCGTTGATGTCTAATTGTAAAATCTGGAGATGAACGGGTGGTTGAGATTCAAGATAAACGGGATTTGAAACTCTTCTAGAAGAAACGCCACAATTCTAGCTACGGGAAAAGAGAAATTTGCAAAGTTTATTCTTTTCCAAAGAAGTAATATAAACCATAATCCTGTCTTGAATGAAGCCATTATGACTACCAGCTTTCAACTTGAAAGTTTCAAGTACATGCGTAGCGGCCTTATAACTGCAGCAAACTAAGGTTGTATTTGTAGCATCCTTGGTAACACCATTAAAATTGTTTGCTATAACCAAGCTGCTTAATTATATAAGTTGTGTTCGAGTTTCAATAAATTTACGTATATTAGCAATGCAACTTCGTTTATGTTGTCTCTCTGCCTGACATTCTGAGTCAACAGCTACTCAGGTAACAGCTACTCATGAGTAAAAATAAATTGAGATATCTATCTGTTTGTCAAGCTTTCTAGAAGAGTTTTGCATCTTTGTTCAAAGATGGCAGACCTCATAGCTACGAACATCCTACGGAAGTGCTGATTCCTGGAGACTTCTTGGAGTGTTGAAAATTTTTTCGAAAATTTCAAACTGCAACTCGCGAGAAACGAGCCAGGATTTTGTCGTCTTAATGGGTTTTGTATTTCGTTCATAGTGACAGCTTTTAAGCAGATGCTGTGAAAGCAAGGCATTCCTGGTTTGACATGACAGCTCTTAGCATTCATAAAGCAGACTTCTAGATGTTTCTTGACTGTGCAATTGTGATAGCTTAATACTCAAGACAAAATTTAATTAAAACTGGATGCGTGAGCCTAAAAGGAAGGCTTTTTGTCGTTTTCTTCTTGGGAGGAAGGGCTATTATCTTGAGTATTGTGTCCTTGTCAGTATCACTGTAACATGGGATGTCATTTGCCATATATCATTAACTCTGGTAAAAGTTTCAAGAGAAGTTTCCTACGTCCTAGTTTCCTCTTTTAATTCTTACAGATAAACAGCAGTTGGTATCATGTTTAGCCAGTCGCACACTTCGCAATGCTTCTGTCAACAAACAAGCAGTTATTTCAATACTAGCACGTCAAGAAATGTTTGCAATTGCAACAACATGCTGCTGCCACATGCTCAAAATATTTGAACTCTCACGACCTGCTACAGCATCCACGATACAACAAATCTAAAGAAAAGAGGTAGCATTTGAAAAAGATCATCCAGTAACTTTTTGTACTTTTTAATTGCTGCATATATATAGTCGGAAGTTATAGTTCAAGAAAAGCTTTTGGTTGACGATGCTGTAGGCTTCTGTCACTTTGTTTTCACACGTCTGCACGAAAAGAAACGAGTTAGCAATTTGAAAGACAGCAAATGAAAACCATTTAGATAACTGTGTTTTTTTATTAGGTCGTCTTTCTCTGAGATGATATTCTGCCTGCATTCATCAATATTTAATATGTTGCCAATTCATTGCTAAATCTTAAAGACAAACAGATTGTGCAAATCCAAACATAGGAAACCAAAACAGCAAGGGGGTTGGTGCAGACGTGGACATCAAATCAACCAGTGGGATTTCAATGGAAGCAAAACAGGCGAGGAAGTCTCATTGTTTCGCCGGAGCATTCAGTTGAATAAAGAAACGCGCAAAATATCAATAAAGGAAAATCGACAGACTGATGGAAAAAACAGCTGTAACTACTAAGTGGTATTTGGCCAAATCCTTCAGAAAAGAAATGAAACACTTCTCCTGAATTGCATATCCATTTTGTAAACCGTTTTCCTTAGTTTTGAAAATTCAATCAAAGAAAATGCTATTATTGAATTTTGGATTATATGAGAGCTATTCAGAAAAGCATTTTGATCAAATAATACATCTAAGGATTAATCACCTAAAACAAGACTGTTTTTACAAGCAAGAAAAGACAAGCAGTGTAATTCTGGTATGGCCTTGGTGATTAAAATAAATAATTTAATTGTTTTTCTGAATGCCTTATTTACAGATCTATGAAATATTAATGATGAAATATAATTTGTTTTGAGGCTTGGCAGGCATATGTGAAGAAAAGGCTTGTAGTGGCAATCTGCTGCATGTGGAATTTGCTTTCTCAAAACTATAGATCTCAAGCTGTGTTTCCTCTTGAATTATGAATGGTTTCACGCTGCCTTTTGCCCATTGAGGACGATATTTGGACCTAAATGACACATCTACCCATTTTATCGGGTTTTGTTAAGCAGAAAAAGTAAAAGCTCACAAATTGAGCAGAGTTCTTCAATACCAAAAGTTTATCAAGCCTCTTGATTTTTTATTTTTCTTGATAACGAATTGTTACTCCTTTAATTTGAAGGTTTCCTGTACGAAGAGCCTTGAAAAACAGAGATAAAAGGCACAAGGGGTAAAGAAAAGTAAATGGGTGAAAAACTGATTTGTGTCACAAAACTTCATAGTTGCTTCGCATGTTGAAATTGGTTTTTCTAGCGTGCAGCATTCGTATGCTAAATTCATGTTTCCCCTGTTTCTTGCAAATGTTTAGGAAAGCAACCAATTGAATTATTGTATCACCCTATTAATTCCATTTGTTTACCGACCTAGACGTTACAACGCTTTTGCAATAATGGTAGCTCTGCATTTTTAAAGCTCAGCAGATTCCTATATTAATCAACAACGCTATTAGAAAAAATTAAGCAAAATGCTGTTGAGGCCTGATTCAAGAGTTGGCTTTCTGCATGTAATGGTTTTCGTGACGTTTCAGTTGCGTGTTCCAAACAGACACCCTGTCAAGTGCTATTGTTTTGGTTAACGTCTTTCCAATGGAAATGTGTTTGCCTTATTTGCTTCCCTGGCGCGTTGAAGTGCCCAGCTAGTTCCGTGTGTGTATGCCTGTGAGATAGCGTGTAGTCGAAAGTACATGTTTGTTGTCCTGAGTTTTAAATATGGCTTGAAAGTGGCAAATTTTGCCAAAGTTGGGGACCCCTCTGTAGAAACCTTTTTGGAAGGTTTGCAAGAGCATGATCAAAATTTGATGCAGCAATAGTGGCTTACTGGCTGAGAATTTACAATCGGCTATGGGGAAACTTAAGAGAGCTTTGGTCGATGTGACCGGAAAAACAAGGTTTTAGTCAAATGAAAACTTTGTCATCATCATTCGACTTTGTGTCAACATATTGGGTGCAGCACAAATTACCATTTAATTGAAGATAAGCACTATCAAACGTCAATATTAATAGGCCTCGTATTTTGTAAAATGGGTTTTTTTCTGCAAAATGGGACCTTTGCAATTGTTTGAATGTTAGCAACTTTGCCAAATGAAGAAGAAACGTATTTATGATAAGTTCTTCTTTATTAATATCTGAATGATTTAACCCGTGCTCCCAGTCATGGAAACTTTAGGGTCTACTTTATTTGCTAAATCTACTGCAATTACGTCAAAGTTATTTAAAATCATGTTTAATTGTCTTTTGCAGTCAGTTAATTAGACCTTAATGGTTGAATCTTCTCAATCATCACTCATATCAGCTTACTTAAATGTTTATCCCAACAATATTATTTGAACACTTGATTACCACACCTAATGGTGATTACCGCTTGTATTCATGGAATAGGTTTGGCGCGATGGGTAAATACGAAAGAAGCACTACAGCTGCTCAAAGGTCTTAGTTTCTACCAATGCTTAGCCCAGCCCTTTTCCACAACCAGAAAGATTGACATATGTGATAACGAATCACGGCTTCTTGCAATGGCAAAGTCGTTCGATTTTATGCCAAATTAAAATGCTTTTAGATAAAAATGTTGATAGCATATGAAGCCCGAAAACGACAAGCGACAGCTGCTATTGTGTGCGAAAGACAAACATTTATGCAGGCAATGGACATTAAGTTGTGTACTCTTAAGGTCTAGAGTCCATAAGCTCTAGTTAAACAAGTATTCGTAATTATCACGGAGTTGAGAATTCTACAGCCAATACATATATGACAAACAACTTATTTACATATTGACAATTACGACCTTTGATGGGGTTATCAATATCTTCCATGACTATTCCAGGTCTTATGAAAAGACCCTTGGAAAAAGTTCTTGAAAAGATGAGGGAAGTTGGCAAACAGCTTGGCACCGCTTGTCATAGATTTCTGTGAAATTTATTCTTCTGTATCAATATATTTTTAATTTAATCTTATAATGCCTGTTTTACGATGCACATGGTCTCTCTTTCTTGCTGTTTATTTATTCAGTTGCTTCTTCGTCATTTTTCGTTCTTTGCATTTTGCTGCTTTTGTTTTTCGCACAAAACGTTGGCGTGAATATCAAAGCCATAAAATATGTGAAACAAAATCGCATCCCACTATAGTCATATGAAAATCAATTATAAAGATGGCGCACTCTTTTTCTCTAAAATCTAAAATCAGCTAAACAAGCTCAATTCACCCTAGCTAATATTTACATATAAACTATTGGCCCCTGTTTTGAATGAGTTTAGTATTTGGGAGCATCACTGTTTGGGAGTATCAAAAGATTATTCCGTTATGCTGTATTTGGGTCTAGTAGTCTAGCAATGATTTGGAGAGGTGTTTGGCCTCACAGCCAGACGCATGCATCTTCGGCAGACACCAAAAAGAGGCCGGCCGAGATCAATAAGAAAGATATGGCTGCCGCGGATATTCTAATGCGTCCGCTCAAACGGGTCAAACTCGGCCCTCCCGATTGCTACCCACAAGATCCAAGGCAACCAGAGGTAACCTCTTTGATTGTAAAATGCTCAAGTAGTCATTTCTGCATGATGTATCATTGACTGATAGTGGTGGCATCAAGAAGATTTTTGGTGCTATATGGATCAATGTTTGTGGGTGTGAATGTGACGAAGCTAAGGCAAGCTTAGAAAAGTTGAGCCTCAGTTCGTCGATCAGGAACTAACCACTTTACGTTACCATATATTTGCATATCTTTAAAAGCAAGAGACTTTCAGACTTGATGTATAGTATTTTGTCAAACAAATATTTGAGAAAACAAAGAGAGCCTCTGATTTACCGAAATA
The DNA here is from genome assembly GCA_003864495.1 of Nemopilema nomurai. Classification (NCBI taxonomy): domain Eukaryota; kingdom Metazoa; phylum Cnidaria; class Scyphozoa; order Rhizostomeae; family Rhizostomatidae; genus Nemopilema; species Nemopilema nomurai. The sequence goes on along the minus strand of PEDN01001367.1, from coordinate 310,931 downwards.
GTGGGGGAGGGGAAGGGGAAAACAAACTTTGTTATTAAAATGCAATATTCGACCTAAAAATAATAATAAACCTTTATAATGTATAGTTTGCTTAAAGGGATTGATTAAAGCTCTGTAAGGCTCATTTTCATCTCAGATGTTCTCTTTTTAAAAAGTTTTGATCAATTGCTCTTCATCATTTTTGCATTATCCTTATCACACCACATTAGTACATCATACAAATTTTCAGGAACTTTATTCTTAAACAAGGATATCCAATAGACATTTTTATGTAATGGACAATTTAGGACAAATCATCTTGTTTACAAAATTTTAGTCAAATCTTGTTTCACTATATACAATATTATGTTACTTATTATTCATATATGGAGTTGTGTAAGATTTTTTTTCTCAAACCAAGAGCATGCAAGTAAGAGAACTAATGCTCATTTACACACCAAGGATACCATTTGGCAAGGCGCATCTTAAACTCATTGTTTGCTTCTTGTTAACAAGAATTATAAAACCATGATTAAGCCATTCTCTGCTTTGATTAGGTTTGAAAATGTTGTATGTCTTTGACTGGTTGGTGCTTGTTGGACTTTTGCATGTTATGTTAAAAAGTCTACCAAATACCATCAGCATTTATTTATTGTCCCTGTTTTTTTGTCATTGGCCCTGTCTCACCCATAGAATTTGTTTTGCCGTTTTAGGATGACCTGTCTGAAATAAAGCTCAAAAGAGGATTTTCAAACAATCCGGTTGTAACAAATGAGGTGAATTTATATGAAAAAGACATTTTAACTGTTAAAAAGCCATAAGAGTTTTCTAGCTTTAGTTGTCATCCAAAGTGGTATGGGTTGTGATGTCTTTTCATGTATTCCTACTCTCTAATGATTTGTACACAGTAAGTTAACAACGCCTGCATTGAAGTTTGTTTTTGGAGAATTTAGTGACTTTTCTGTGCAAGCAATCTATTTTGGTAAAAGTAAGACCATCACTGCCTTCTGTGACAGAAAAATATTTTTCATTTTGGCACCACTGCTCTGTCTGCTTAAAAAATTGAGATATATGTCGATATTATAATGCACTTCTAGGGAGAGCTTTTCTCAGCAGCAAGGAATCATATCACAAAGCAGAGAATCCTTCCTAAAACAATACTGGTTCAAAAGCTTCTGGAGTTTTCCAGAAAAAATATGCTCTTTTCTAAATGAAATGGATAAGACAAAACCATTTCTGCAGCTGAGCAGAGTCAATTTTCTTTGTCAAAGTTTGAGTCAATCTAAGTATGTTTTTCTTTAAGAAGGCTGTTGAAAAGCTGCTTTGTACTGTAGAGATTAAAGAGGCTGGGTCATGTGTTACTTCTTGGGACAATGTTGTTATTTTAAAGCTTGTGGATAGGGTGAATCCTCCACAGCAACTGAGCTGATATTTAGTAGGAAAGTGTCTCACCTCAAAACTGAATCTGAAGATCTTATAATTCATGACACAACAGGTATTAATTTTGCATCCCAAAATACATTATTTATCAAAATCAAAACATAGAGATTTGGTAAAAGCATATATTAAAGCATATATTTTAAGAATTTTTTTAATGAACCAGTCAATGAAAAAAAATCGAAGCATGCAAAGGGAAAAGAACTTCATATAGGGCAGTTTGGCTGAAAGGACAAAAATATCAAAACAATGTAAACTTCCACAAAGGATGACTACGTCTTTGCTTTCATCTTCCTCCATTGAAGCTATTTAGGCAGTGCATTAATCCATCGTCCACGATTGTGTAAGACACAATAATTTGCAAACAAATTCCCACAACCTGCAGGTTGTCACACACAAAACATTTTTTACAGTTATATAGTCCAGCCCCTTTTAATATGGCTTGTATTTGCACACAGTAATTTTGCTTGCTTCCATGCAAATGCTTTGAATGTTAGAATTTGATTACCAAATTATATGTTTTTGTTATACTGTATTGTATTTTTAATTAAAGGATAAGATAAAACATTATCTTTGAGTTTCAATAAAGCAGTTGCCTTAGTGTCACATTTTTAAACTGTGAAATACCACACATGACACATACCATAGAAAGCATTATTTCAAGGATTTTAATTCTTTGTATCTGCATTGTATAGGCGTTTTAGTTGTGAATGGGTCATTTCATATCATACAGGCATGTAACCCAAGGTCTCAAAGATGCAAAGTTTTACTTTAAAATATTTTCTTGTTCTAAAAGAGCAAATTGAAATTAAACTGATTATCAGCTTATTTTTCATTTCTGTCATCATCAATATAACCCAGAGTTTAAATATATGTACCAAATAAAAATGCATCTATTTAACATCGGAATGTCAAAATTTCTACTGATCAATGTATCAGGATTTCAAAAACGTCATAGAAAATTTGTGGGTCACACCCATAGTTTATAATAAACTAATTATTTAGATGAGGTTTTGTCATGAATGAATTTTCAAGATTTCATGCAAATTTTGGTAATGTTGCACAGCTGTGATAAACTAAAGCTATAGATTATGCCTATAGTGTTATGCTTAGAAAGTTTCAAATTTGTCACAGGTTTGCAACACAAAAATTTGCATGGCATCTTGACAACTCGTTTCTTTGACAACAAACACTCCTCATTGAATGGTTAATTAGAGTTAATGAGATAAATTTTTAACCACTTTTTTAAACATCCTGATACATGGATCACTCAAAAATTTAGATTTTGACATAAAGGTGTTGAATTTTGACATTTAATTAGTATATTTAACCTCTGGCTTGAATTCAAAATAGCAGAAATTAAAAAAAAATGCTGAAATTAAAAAAAATATTATTCAGCAAAGAATCAGCAAAACTTCAAATTGCTCTATTATTAGATTAACAAAAGATTTTGGAGTTAAATCTTGTAAGTGTATTTATCTCATGATTATCCACTTCTCTATATTATCTTCTTAAATTTAGGGAAAGATATTACCTCTAATAAACTGTTAGTCCAATCATATTCAAGTGGTACTTGTGAATCCTTGATAAGAAATCACCATTCTATGATCTTGTACCATTTTCAAAAGTTGAAGGCTTAATATTTCTCATAATGTCTGTCACAGTTTATTTCTTTACTTGTAGCATGGTTCTGCTAAGGAGCTGTTTGCCCAGTTACCATTATCAAAGGTGGAGTTTTGCTTATTTTTCAGTCACTTGTATGTTTCTCTCTGAAAATGTATGATCTTAATAAAAGTAGTTTCTCTAGCTTTGACAGTTTTACTTTTCTGTTTTCATAGTTTGCTGCACAATACAATAAAGTTCTTCAACAGAAGCAAAAAATCAACACATTTCATGATGCTTCCAGAAAAAAAGTACAGATAAACACTAAAGACAACTTTTGGATGGTATGTTGAGGCTAACAATTATTTATTGATTACAGTTAAGGTACGAGTATCTTGAGAATGATAAAAATTGTTTGATATTCTTACAGTTGATCTTATGGTAAATAGAAATGTAAAATGTGTCAGGAAAATGATGTGTCTTCTTTGCTAGTTTGGCCAACCCTGTTTTAACTACCATTAGGGGTGAAAGTTAACATTTTTAGTCTGTGTAGTGGTTGCTTTCTTGCCTCTATGGAAATGGTAGAATCATATATTTAAGATTTATTTGGGCTGATTATTCTGAGGAGGCCTACCGCTCTCAGCGTGTCTTTTTAATATGTCCAACCCTGATGATGTGTTTTCTCTTCATTCTTGAATATTGGAGTTACCATCTTAGGTCACTAATCGATCTCGAAGCCAAGTCTCTCAATGGTTTCAAGATCTGGCCAGCAGCAAGACTTTAGTACACTTAGGAAAAAAGGTATAATGTTTGGTGTGTTATTGCAAATTCGTTTGTCATATGTCATAAAGGCGTCTGATGTCATTTAGGCATCGCTGTATAGGCTTGTTATTAGTAAAACAAAATGGCTGCTAGTTAATTTTCTGCATTGCCCATTGTCTGCATCATGTATGAAGCGCAGAATGGCCTTTCTCAGCCATCACGTTTCATATCCAACAAAGTTTATCCATAGTCCTTCATTTTGTTGTAAGTGTTTATTTGCTTGCTCTTTTTCAATTATAGATATAGCAATTTGTATCTGTTTTGTTTCAATTGCTGCAAATTTGATCCTCTCTGTGATTCTTCATTTAAAGCAATAACCAAGAGCACCCTTGTATTGCCTGTTATTTTAACACAAATATCCAGCCTTTTGCCTTATTAATAAAAAGCGGGTCCATTTCAAGGTGCAAATATCCTATTTATTTAGGTCCCAATTTTCAATAAAAAAGAAGAAATCTTTGCCAATCTAGCAGATTACAATGTTCCAATGATCAGAGCGGCCTGGTTTCTCAAGGTATTTTTATTCTTGTTGTCTTTGCTTAGAGCAGAAAGTTTTAAGTATTCCAACCTTTGCTTTTCATCGCTTTGCAGCAATGATAAAAGCGTCCTATCTCGTCTCCTTTCCTTATAAAAATTCTTCAATGTTCATATTAGCAAAGAATTTAGTAGAAAATATTCAAAAAATCATATTATTCAGCAAGCCAGCCTTTATACCATTGATTTGTGGCATGACAAGGAGCGTAGCCAAAACTACAAAACTAGAAGTAGGTCTAGAAGAGGTAGGAAAATTAAAAAGGAAATTGACATTTTATGCAAGTTCTATCTGGCTTGCCTTTTTATCTGTTCTTTCTTGATGAAAGATATCATTTACAGGTCACTGCAGCTTATCATAACACGATATCAGAAGGGAAAGGAAAGAAAAAGATCAATCTGGATTCATCGCAAGGTGAGAAGTTTTTAACAACTCCTCGACTCACCAGTTTGATATGTTAAGGTTTGACTGGTTATTCTAACCAGATGTTTTGCTGGACGCTGGCCTGTATGCTGGACAAATGACTTTCGTAAATATAATGGTTGCACTTTTTACAAAGAGTCTTTTCAAAAGTACAATGCTTGAGCTTGTGAAACTGGCTCTAGTTATTAATACTGTGTACGAGGCTGGTCTCAATTACCCCTGAAGATGGCTCTTTCGAGCGGTCTTCATAGCTCTAAGCGTCCTCTTTCTAAAATTCCTTTCACGAACAACAAAATATTGATTACAAGTGGTGAATTGCTAAAATGTACACCAATTACTGAGTTTGGTATTTGCGTTCCCGTGCTTGGCCTTATGTTGTTTGTAGGCATAATTGGGTCTTTTAGATATCTTCCAGTTATTGTAATCATTTTTGCTGTGTCTGTTATATTCTCCCGGAGAGTCAGAATGGTGTTCGCACATGCTAATTTTTTCTCTCTGTGTTTATCATTTATGCTACCATTCTTTTGGTTTTTGTCATTGTGACATTCTATGACACATATCACAAAACGTGTAACTTCCCTGTAATAAAATTTGTGTAACGTAACTGTGTTACAAAACAGTTAAGAACATTGCACTTGAAATCAATTTGTTCGAACGATCAGCAATTGGCCATGTATATTATCAAACACACAAAGAAAGTGTTAGGATTGAATCTACCGCCATTATGGATTGATACGACCATGGTAGTTCAGTGTTGATAAAGGGAACGGCTACTAGCCATAACAGGCAATGCATTTTTAGAAATATCTTCATGGGTACTAATAAAAGTCGAAACCCTCTTAAGTAACAGCTTTGAATCTGATAATGTGAGCAAGTGCTTTGCGGTACAGAACTTCATGATAGCTAGAAAATGCGGAACCGGTTTTTGCAATTTTTGGACTGGTTCCGGTTTTTATAGCTATTGCTAAGTCTGATAATGCTTCTTAATTTAAGTCATACTTGCTATAGCTTTGATATTTGTGAGTTTGGCTGGTGTTGTCGTGAACGAAGTCTCTAACTTTGTTGCAGAGTGGACGAACTCAATAACAAAGTTTTTGAAGGAACAGCTTGGTAAAGTCCTCGAGTTTTACAATCAGCCTTACTCCAACTTGTCGATGCAGCGTCCTCCCCCGGAGACTGAAACAGCGATCAAGCAATGGGAGTACGGTATTCGCCTCTCAGGGTGGCTGCTGGAGGTTTGTCAGCTGTTTATCTTCTCTTGTTTATCACGCGTCTTAAATTAAAACAGCCTCTTTTTGTCTGCTCCTAGCAATAATCATAAACAGCAATAATTATGGCAATAATCTTGGCAATAATTATGGAGCTCCAACTCATGTTCGGCGCTATTCCAACAGTTGCATGTATCAAGTGAGAAATCAAGCCCACCTAGGTTTCTAGCAGCAAGAAAAGCCATGTGCAGAGTGAAGTATACTCGATACTGCTTCTGACGAAAAGGTGGCCTTGTTTCTCGTGCTTTTGTGAAATCACCTGTTTAAAGACCCCATGATTATCTGTAATGTTGCTAAAGCTCTCCAACACTCTATAACCGAACCTTGAATCGGTTTTTCAGTGCAATCTTCTCGAAAAGCATGCCTTTGTGGGATGGGTTGTCGATTCCCTCGAGAAACTACGAAACAACGATGATGCGTTGCTGAAGCACATACTTCCACTTGTGCTGAAGGTAGGATATCATCAGCTATTGAATAATAATAATAGTAATTATGATTAAAGTGCATAACTATGATACAATTATCTATACACTTTAAAACCTATTACAAAACATCATAAGCTAATTTAAATCATAGTAAAATTATCAATATTGTCAACAGGACGAATTTCAAACTTCTGATCTCCTGTGTCTGGGTCCTGTGACTGCCAATGAATTGGCCTTCTATAAAGATTTTTGTTTATACAATGTAGATGTTTCTTTGTTCTGGTAAATTCGAAAATAGTCAAATCCCTTTCTCTGGTTGGTTTTCATTGTAAAATTACATTTACTTTTCCTGCCGTTTGAATCATCAAATTTCAATTTCCGCAACCTAAATTAACTACCACATTTATCTAACCCCATATACCTGACTTTGTAGCATTTGGACCTGATCACCCAGACACAGGCGTTGTCGAGAAACCTGGCAGCTAGTTGTATCAAGAAGCTACTGGCATTGAACTCCAGTGCGGAACAAATGCAAAGCCAAAAAGAACAGAACCAACCAGGTACCCCGGTGGATCAGAGTTTGCAATCCACCGGTGGACCTGGCTCGGTAAACACTGTGGAGAGCCTTCCTATTCGAAGTGAAAGGTGAGAGTCGTGCTTGGGTAAATGTTGAAGAATACAGCGTTATAATGCTAGTAAATCTGAAAAAAACTCTTGATGCTATTGTTTCGAATTGCAACAAGATGAGCTTAAGTACCGAAAATCGTTTATATGCTGTGTTGCAGTTGCTTTAGGTTTTAAAATTTATGTGCAAATTGAAAAATTGATGTAGAAATTTGAAGTCAGGCCTCACAAAATCTAAATTTAATTTGGTAACTCTCCTTTATTGCTGGAGGTTTCCAGGGTCTTTCTTAAGTGTCTACCATATGCAATGCAGTTTTTCTGTGTTGCGTCACTGTGCTTTGATGAGCCTGTTAAAAATCTTTAATGCAATCTTAAAAAATCTTCATTCGTTAGAAGACAAAACTAAAGAATTTCTAAAAAAATATACTGTTGGCGCACTTTTCTGTTCTATAAAAACCTTATTTAGCAATATATTAGTATTATAAGATATCCTGGGGTTGTTGGTGCCGTATCCTTTTACAAGTTTGACAAATAATCATCTTCTCTCGCCTCTACTCTCTTTAGCCCTGTATCTATGATCAAGTTGATTTTTCCACGTAAGTACGAATGTTTCTCTTTTCAATGTTTTCGGTACCCTATAAGACACGTCTGAGTCTAAGCTCTTTTTACTTTCCAGCCCAGTTTTTCCGGCATTGGCAGAGTTCAAATCCTGTGAGCAACACCGCTCTCTTGTAATGATGCTGTGTGGTATTCTACAGGCAATCACCTTAAGGTGCCCTACAGCTCTGGTGTGGCGAAACATGAAGCTCAGCAGCCTTCCTCAAGTGTCTGATGCTAAGGCAGCCATTTTTAAAGGGTCTCCTCTTGACCTGCTACCTTGTGCTCCAAGCAGTCTTTTTTCCTTCTTTGTATCCGAATCTCCACAGGACAACGATTCTCAGGTAGGCCATCTAGGAATTTGGCGAAGTCGAAATTTTGGACCGGTTTTTTCTTTAGCATCATTAACCATTAATTAGACAGACTACTAGTCCCATTAATACACTGGCAACCACTATTGCTTTATAACTCATTTTCATTTTGTTTGGTGCAAGATTTCTAATCCTTTTTTCTTAGCTAATAAAGTCTATAGGTTTCTGGTTAGATCACACTTTAAAGTAAAATAATATTTCCAGGCCTCTTTCGAATGTCTGTTGATATTTTACTGTCTTCTAAACCCTCTTAAATATTTATGGTTCATTGAGCCAAAAACAAGACTGCCGTGTTATGTTTCCAGCTGTTGATGGAATTACAAGACGTTGAGTCGGAGATCCAGAAACGAGGCCAGGCAGTGGAACGTAAATGGCTTTCGCCTGCTCATCAGGAAACTAGATTTGGTATGTTTTGCAGACATAGAATGCTAATTGAAATCTATATGTTTAACCTGTAATATCAAATACTGATGGAAGCACCACATAATCAGCTGCACATAGGGGTTATGGGGGACATTGTTTACGTATCTTGCCTACTGCACTTATGCGTCTAAAGGTTAGGTTGATTCCAGATCGTGCCTAAGTTGCTTTCAAAGCTGCAGAGATTTTTTTACCGTTGTGATGATTTCTTAATCATGAAAATTCAATATTCATTTTTAAAACTTTGAAGAGGATATGTCTGTGCATTTGGAAACCTGATTTTGAATGTTGAGAACTATTAGGTGGTTTGTGCAGCCTTTTTATAGATTTTAATTGAAAAATCTGTTCTAGTGAGTGGCAAACTGATTTTGCTTGAGACCCTCGACAAAACCAATTTCAATCTCAGTGGAAGTCGAAGTTGTGTTGATGAAATTTATCACAAGTTCTTTGAAAAGGACCTTCATGAAGTTACCGAGGTTTGTCTGCTTAAAACCAAGAATTTAAACATTGCTTCATCTTCTCAGGTCGCTCTTTTCTTGGCTTTTTGATAGGCTAGGTTTGGAGCAGTCTTATTTACAGTTATGAATCTGTTTTTTTGTAGAACGTTGTAATGGAGGATAAGTCTGTTTTGAGTCTTTTGCTTCACTGGGCTGTTAGCAAGAAAAGGCATGGACAACACCGCTCTATTGTTGTTGCCAAGGTTTTCCTTAAGCGACAAACGGATATTTTTAACGAGGTGGGTGCTCTTGTTTAGGTAAGCTGCTTAAAAATATTCAATCAAAATCCAACTCAAAATTTCTATCCTCTGTAGAGCAAATTTGCAGAAGCCATTTAACTCTTGTCTAGATTATTAATGCATAATAATTAAAAAAAACGAAGTTAGTCCTTTTCTTGTGCTAGTCAGACTTTCAATCGACGACCATGTAACAATAAGTACTTTGCCTTATAGTAGCTTTGAAAATGAATGAATCTGCAAGTATTTCAAATCTATGAAGAGCTCAACGAACTTTCTTTTGACTTCTTAGAAGTTGAATATGATGGAACAAGAGCTGAAATGCTGATTCAACATCATTCTTCACGCTCATTTTTTTATATCAACATGAGTAGGATTACTTGTGTTCCTTTTTCTAAACTGTTGATATCGATTAAAGGTATCTTAAGTCGGGTGTTTTTGCTAACCTTAGGCCGAACGGCGGAAAGCTGAGAACCCGGAGGAGGATTCTCTCGCTGAGCTAGGGACACATCCTTTTCAGAGTTTGCTGATTGATTACCTGGACCACGAAGCACCGGTACCAAGTGAGTATGAAATTACTAGAACTTTTCATCCAATCACTGCCTTAATCGTTCGCAAGGTCTACTTCCGGTCTTTGCACGTTACAGTTGTCTAAAAGGAATGGGACGTGTATATGGGACATGAGTTTTTGGTAATCCCTCGATAAATGTTCAGTGGATTTTCAATCACCTCGCTTATATAAGGAGACAAGTCGCAATTTGGAACGAGTTTTTCTCTCTACATGCTTTAACAAATTCATTATTTTTGTTGTGCTTAACTTAATTATTGACAAGAAGATTTCCCAACAGTTTTAATGTATGTACCTGAAGCGGTCTGGTAATTTTCACAGTTTTTTTTATTTTTTCTAAATACTTGCGTATTTAGTAATAATGTAACGTTGATTCAATTTACCTGCTGCAGAGATTCAGAAGAATGCTTTGCAAGATGAGGCATTTGAGCAACTGGTTTTGCTCTTTGGAGAGCTGATTCGGCATGAGTGCTTCTCGCATGATGCCTATTTGTGTAATCTGATAAAACGTGGTAATATTGACTACACCTCGACATCGAGAAATGCCAAAAGAGCAGCAAGTCAAAAGGATCTGCAGCATTTCGGCAGCAGCGATACTGTGAGCATTCACAATTCTGTCAGCATACTTATTATTCCATTTTGCAAACGTACTTTGATTCTCATCTTTTCGAATAACTGATCAATATCTTCCCGAAAAATAGAGCAACGCATTAGTTATTATTTCGTTAGCTTTAGTTAAGTTGAATTGAAAGTTAAATTTTTTCGTTACGATTATTATTGTAAGTTATTATACATAATGAATTTTTATTATTAGTGTGTTGAAGTATATCGAAAAAGGAAGTTCCAAAAACGGTTTTTGCTTTTGTAATTTTGCTGTCTATATCTTTGGGCTCTTTTTAACCTGTGTTTATATTACCACTTTATGTGATTAACCGTGTGTTTTGTTTCAGCTTTGCGTCGATCCAGTTCTGATCAACTCAAGTTCTCATCTAGACCATTTTATTGATAGAGACAAGCACTTGATTCAAGATCGATATGGTTTGTTTCCTTCTGCTTCATTTAGTTACAGATGTGAACTATGCTTTGTTTTACCATAAAAGAGCAACTATCGACGATGTGGTAGACTGAGACTTGTTTCCTAGCCAAACGGCAAATCATTCGAGTCATAATGTCTAGTTTTTCAAAACATGCCGTCAGCTGAACTATTTCAATTTAAAATTGTTCGTCCTGCACATGATGGCTTTTTTTATTAAGAGTCAACATAGAAAAAGTCATGCTATTTTTACGATTAGGCCGAAGGACACTAAAATGGCAATTTTCAACCATTCTTAAAGATACATCCTTAATGTTTTTGCAGAATCCCCACCCGACTTCAGTCCCCCGTCTTCAGAGAACACTGATAATGGCTTTCAAAGCCTCGAAAGGTTGGAAGATGACGAGGCTGCCGTGCAAAGGAGGCAGGCTGCTGCGCATACGCTCTACGTCACCCACTTTCCTATTCCAAATATCGATTTCGACGATAACCATGAAAGCAACCAGCGCAGTATATTTTTGTATGGAGTCGGTAATGCAAGAAAGAAGGCCATGCAGAAAGTGAAGGCCGTGGAGAGTCTGATGTATGACATAATGCGCGAGGTGGAGGAGTTGAGGATGCTTATTAACGAATATGACACCCTTCTGAATAAATCTGAGTTGAAAAGAAAGAAGGCACATATGGACATGAAGGCAAAGCTGTTCAAGTAAGTGTGCTGGCCTCGTTTTCGTGAAAATTATCCTATTGCCTCTTCATTTTTGTCCGCAAAAGCAATTATACAATTTTCTGCAGTGCTTTTCGCATTGAAATTACCAGTTATGATGAATTCTTTCTCTCCATTTCCAGAGAGTTCTCCCAGCTTCCTCGATTCGATCAGTACAATGTCTCTACAAAAGGGCTACTCATTCTGAATAACTTGAAGAGATCGAGGCCTTCTGAATATGGCGTCTGTTCACCCCTGCCAAGCGTACAACAACTTTCCCTGGTCATTGACCTGTGTGAGCTTGCTAACGATGTGCAGGGGGTAGTCGATTTGGTAACAGATTTCATTTTTCCAAGAGAGGTCGGCTATGTCGGCCTATTTGCTCCGCAAACCAAATCAGTGAAGGGAACCATGCCTAACAAGCTTGCATTTGTCGAAGCAGTCATAAAAAAGCACTACACAATCATTCTGACGTCCGCAGAGCAAACGATGACAATATTCAAAGGGTATGTACTATGTCAGCGAAGCAAATATCAAACCATCCTCGATGTGAAGTACAGAGAGAGACAATGATTCGTAACTATATACATAACATATTATCGGAAACGATACACGACACATTTCCCTGTTACTTGAATTCCATCTTATTCAGCCATCGCTCTCTCTTCCTAAACATACGATTACTGCCTCCCTAAATAATTGGGATTCGACAGCCTCGAAAGTGCCGCTGCTGAGTCATTGCTCTTCGAAAACTTTGTTCGATCTTTATTATTAAGGATATCCCAGAGTGCAAATGTTCAATTAGTGTTGAAATATTAATTCTGAGCTCATTCCGACGCTTAAGTCTTAATGTCATCGCATCCAATTGAAAATAATGTTCTCACCACGCTGTTGCATGGTTTTCTGCACCGTGTGAGCCAGTGCCTCGAGCCACTTTCTTTGTAAACACGAGACCGCTGTGGAGCTGACCAAAGCCTCTTTGGTCTGGATAATTGCTTCACTTTAGCAACCTGACATCGGATTAATCGACTTGACAATAATACCCGTTTGTGCTAGATGAACCAGCCTAATGAAACTTGATTTAATAATTTATTTATCTAATCCAAGATATTAGATATACGCGAACTTAACCTTTCTTTTTGTAAGCTAGACAAACAAATGTGTATATATTTTTAGTTTTTTTCGGGTTTGTGATGTTTGTTGTATAACATGATCTGTTTTGGAAACTATTTCGATCAGTGTCATTTTAAAAGAAATTGTGGCTATAAATCAGTTTTGGGAAAAATGTTAAAGAATCAGACCTGGACCCTCTTGTTAGACTGTTATTCCGTATTTAGTTATTGCGGAGATCTTATACATTTTGAATTCTTGGTTTCTTTGAGCACCCTCTGATTTGACAGACGTCTTACCTTATAGTTTGCTTCAGACTGTGGAGAACATTGCTGACCCGGGGGTGTGTTCCTCAACCGAGAGATGCGTGCTTAGCTCCTTGTATGACCTCTACGTGACATGTGACCATTTGAAGGTGGGAATGCGTAGTTGTACATGGTTCTAGTAATACCGAACGTCACACTCCTATAAGCATCGTTCCAGGAGACATTTTTCTCAAGAATGTCTTTCTGATGAAGCTGGCAATTCATCGAGTATCCGTTTTGTTATTATATTTTTTTATCATCGTTGTTATGTTATCAAAGTTTTCTTATAACCACCGTCAGTGCAATTTATAGGACTGTATTGTGGTGAAGTGTCCTTCTAATTTGCATGCGAGAATTTGCATCTTGAATGGCGTATCTGACAAGAACGTCAAAAGCGTATCTGACATAAGAATCGATGCTCCAGTTTCATTTAACCATCGCCGCTAAGTGTTGTCTGTTAAGCGATTCTGTCAGAATTTTTAGAATGTCCTAAAGACCACTTCATTAGACGTTGTCGTAGAAGCTTATAATACATGAAGTATTTGATGCAGTAGCAAGGCTAGCCCAAACTTCCCCCTCATTTCTTTGCATCGTTGCCACTATCAGTAGTTTGCCTGTTCCACTGCAGGATCGATGCTCCGATATATTCAGCACTGCCTGCACGAAGATCAAGCAGTCCGTACGGGCCGATGTCTTGCCTTCCAATACGAGCTTACTGTGGGAGTCGTCCATGCTCAAAGAATACCTGTCTGCGCCAAGGTAAAGCCATAGGAAACTGTTTTCTGATTCGGTGCAATGCACCCAAAGTGCATCGAATGTTGATTGCATTTTCATGCTAACCCAAGTCTTCGTTTACACAGGAATATGCAGCTAGATCAAATTTGGCTTCGTCATCTTTCAGAAGACCGACCCGCTGACTTGTACAGCTTCGTCTGTAATGCAGTGCTCTTTGTCTGCAAGTGCCAAGATGCCGAAAGGCAAGTAGAATCTATCTATCTATCTATCTATCTATCTATCTATCTATCTATCTATCTATCTATCTATCTATCTATCTATCTATCTATCTATCTATCTATCTATCTATCTATCTATCTATCCATCCATCCATCCATCCATCTATCTATCTATCTATCTATCTATCTATCTATCTATCTATCCATCTATCTATCTATCTATCTATCTATCTATCTATCTATCTATCTATCTATCTATCTATCTATCTATCTATTTATCTATCTATCTATCTATCTATCTATCTATCTATCTATCTATCTATCTATCTATCTATCTATCTATCTATCCATCCATCTATCTATCTATCTATCTATCTATCTATCTATCTATCTATCTATCTATCTATCTATCTATCCATCCATCTATCTATCTATCTATTTATCTACCTACCTACCTATCACTCAGTTCATTTAAATAAGCATCTGTGCTATTCTTTTTAGAGTGTACGACCTGTCAGTTCTCTGTGCGGAGGTGGCTGCACACCTCAGTGCCTTGAACTCTGAGTGGCTTGGTGTGCTCAAGGCATTGTGTTGCAGTTCAATGCACGGGCTTGGCTTTGATGACTTGAAGGAAGCTCTCGATGTACGTATTACTTTTCACACTGATTATGCTTAAATTGCAGCTGAAGTTGTGGTTGCCGAGTCTTGAAACTGTTAAGCCATTACCTGATCATGTGCCAGCTGAAGTCTCGAATAGCCATTCTTGAATTATTAAGCCCTAACACGGCTAAGTGCCACCTGCCTCTCTCTTTTTCTAATTGTAAGCTATATAATTAGAATACACGCACCGTCTGTTGAGCTGAGCACCAAAGTTTTCAGAGCTCCTTTTTCTATTTAGCAAGCAGTATGAAAGCGATCTGTATCTGTGAGTGATTGCTGTCGCTGTTGATTCTCCCCATAAGCTGCTGTCGTTCCAGCCACCATTTAGCAAACTTTATCTTCTTTTGCAGGTCACGTCGCCTCAGCTGCAAGAGTCTTTGTCCACCTTTACAAGCATTTTGGTAGCGCGATGCGTGTTCAGCCTCGAGGACTGCCTCAAACATGTGCTTATACCATCACTTACATTGGCGCTTCCCAATGGTCAGTGACAACGTGACGACATTTTCAATCTGGTCCGTTTCTGACGACATGTAGCTGACAGTCACAGCCTTGATATTTCATTGTTGCTTAGCAAATTCAAGAACACAATGTTTATGATCGTTAGCAGCATCTAGGCAAACTTTTCTCAAATTTAAATGTGGCCGCCAAAACTCTTTAGGCCATAATTTAACATTCCGGCACCTCAAAGTACCCTAGGATAATCTTGATAGGCAGTAATAGCTCCTGAAATGGTGTCATAATACGGGAAATTTCTCTAAAACTGGTCTTTAGAATATCTAAAGTGTCGTCCTTCAATCTTGATTCTGTTAACCGCTTTTCAGCGCTATTCGACGTGATTTCTCTCCTGTTTTCGTAGCTCCAGATCAAAAGAGTGCCAGGTTCGGGGCGAGACTTACATGCCATGTGTTGTTGAAACTTTTCGATGCATCCTCGGAGATGCAGCCGCTCCGGCATAGTCCAACCAGCTACGCGCAGTTCAAGTCGACCCCAGAGCACTCACTCCTTATTGGCTCATATCATCATCTTTCCTTCGAGCTCCTTTTCTACGTCATGAAGTTGCTCATTTTAATTGCTGATTCAGGTACTGCTTTTCCCGTCTCATCACTTTTCCTGAATTGCGGTTTTTTCTCTTGCAGATTGCGTTACAGTATTATGATTAAATGGAGGCTTTTATAAGTGTTTGAAATTGTTTACACTGGCTGCAGTAGGAGTCGCTTTTATCAGTACAAAATCATATAAGATGATTTGTTACCCCCTCTTTCTTATGTATTTCTGACTCCCTGTTGTTTTAGCCTAGGGACATTTGCCCCTTGAGATGTTTTTTAAAATGCTACATTTGTGTCTTGATTAATCTTTGTGTTTACTCGGCATACCGTTTAGAGATAAAAATGCCCTTTTCATGAATTCGATGCAGCTTTTAGCCTTTTAACTTGTCTGTGACTCAAAAAAATTATTTCGCACGAGAAAAGCCTTTTGGGTACCAGTATTGCAAACTATAGTTGGTGTTCCGATATACCTGAAACGCCAAGAGTTTGTTCTACAGTGCTTCTTGAAACCTACTAGCTTATCACCAGCTGAAAGTCTTCTGTCTCGCCCATCTTCTGAACCAAATTGCTTGCGTGGTCACAGAGCTCTGAATAATGGCAGAAAAGCCACCAAGATTTCGTACCACTCCTTATGTCAGCCTTTCTAAACCCAAAACTCAGCAGGAGCTAATGAGTATCAAGCGTGGAGCTTATCTTGTGCTGAGTATCGTTATCTCTTTTGTCCTTTATATTGCTACTGGTGCATTGTGTTGCTCTATTGCTAGTGGCGTACTTTGTTGCTTACTTTAGCTCAAAGGCAATCAAACAGCCTTGAACTTGCATCGTAGTCATGCCAACTACAGCTATGCATTGAAAATGGGTCTTTACCAGGGCTCAACCGGATGGGTACAAACAATATAGCTTCCGATCAACATAATTTTTTCCACAGGACCCAACAACAAGGAAGAAAGTCTTCACCACGAGCAGGATGAAAATGACGAAGTCTTCGATTTGCTGTTCAATCAATCTGGTATCTCTGATCCAACAAGTAAAAGCGAAGCTTTGTTCGAGCCAAGTTTTTCCCGGGCAGATTCAAGTATGTACCTCTATGTGTAAGCTACCGTGTTTTGTTCAAAAGTGGTTAATGCGTAACGGCCTTTTCTGGGACTACCTTTATTTCAAAACATAAGACACTGCTTCATATCTAGAGCTTGACAGCTAAGCAGAAATTATTGTGCACGCAAAGGGTGGTAACAATGTGTCTCCAAGTAGTGTATAACCTCGTAAACAGGCGAGAGATCTGAAAACCAAGCCCCCACACCACAATAGATGTCAGTAGCCTCATTACAAGATAAGTTATACAGCTTACAGAAGGTTTTCAATATTTGTCTCAGCTACAAACCGTAGACAGTTCCATTACGGATATTGAGAGAAAAAGACCGATTAAAAGAAGTATCTAATTAAAATCGAAGAAGTTAAAATCAAATCCATACTGATTAGGCTAACGATTTCAACGCACTTTGTATAGGCTACCTTAAGAATATTTGACACGTTCTCCAACATAGTGTCTCGAAGTGACCTTAAAATGACGACAATAGATACCTGCCAACTTATTTTAGCAGTTGATTTTTAGCAAAGAAAAGATCAATTATATAGCTTGCGGAAGGCTTTCAATCTTTGGCTTTTAATCTTAATGAGAGAATTAACGAGTAAAAGAGGTATAGTTAAACCCAAACCAACACCGATTGGGCTAACGATCTACTTAAGTTTCTTCTAAAAAACGATCTAACGATCTCCTAGGTTTCTGCTTGACCCGTTGAAATTTATAAGGCTTCCCCTCACAAAATGGTCCCTTTTTCGCAGCTAAATATATGACAGTGATTGCCTCGTAATGGCTGATAGCCTCACTTTGGTGTTTTTTCTATGAAAATCGGCTGTGTTTGAGCTTTTTGGAATGATGTCGTAATGAGTCTCTTGATTTTGCAGGTAATGGAGACCTTCCGCTAAGTTCCCTGAGTGGGTATGTTCTGCAGGTCATCTGTACACAAGTCTGGGTCCAGCAGCGGTTCGTTCACGAGGCGAATAAGCTCTTTTCTAAAGAGATGCCACAAGACCCTAGTCTGCCAATCAAGCTGGTGAGGTTTTGTTTAGATCTTCTACGAGAATCCAGGTGAAAAGACGAGTATTATTTAGATTTGGGGGTTGACAGATACGTAGAGAGACTCCAGGAATGAGCTTACTCAGGAATTCGAGAATTGTCGTTTTGGCTGGATTCTCCAAATGGTGTTGCCCTATCGCCGAATCACTCTTAGCGTGTGCATTACTTGAAACGTGCTGTTTTATCCTTTGTGTAGTGCATCGTACACATTGAGCTTCACACCGACAAGGAATTTCATGTGCAAATAAACCTATTTGAAACTAAATTAATGAAAAGCACCCCGTCAAGCATATAATCGGAACAGTCGACTAGTGTTGGAGTATTAGAACTCATCATGATCCTGGTTTCGTCGCCTTTGTTGTGGGTTGATAATTGTCTCTTCACACTGTCTCTATTTCAGCAGTGACTTACCTAACAGGTTAGAATTCTTAGCTTCGTAAGTTTTGGTGGAAGGTTCGATTCTGTAACCAGCCGAAATTGGTTTCCATTGAAAGAGCTATGAACCATTGATTCTGCTCCTGAACAATAGTAACTTTAACGTTCTTTTTTCATTTATTGGCAATTTTTTTATTTCAATTTGCAGGCCAGACGACTTATTAGCTTGTGTGCTTCATCTGAGAGTGATGTCGGCATGAATGAGAGCTACAAAGAAGCTATAAACCGCATTTTCAGTGTTAGTTCTTTATTTTAGTCTACCCTCTGAACAAAGCTGTGCCTCCGTCGTAGCATATCTATGTTCGACCTCTTTTTCCTCCAAAGTGCAGGATTTCGCACGCTTTGGAAATCTTCAATGCAATGATCTTCATGAGGACCTTATCAGTGCATTACTTTCACATATCACCCTAAAGCGGTTGTCGCGATGCTTTGATAGAACCTAGGTCATAAGAAGTACAATGAGCCACATTATGTTTAAGATAATGCTTTAAAGGAATTCAAGGAACCACACTTGATCTACACAAATAGTTTAAACTAAGGTAAAGGACATTGACACCATTGAGTCATTGTGAAATTTTCATATTGGTACCAAGATGTCATTTGGGCATTTTTCAATGGTACCATTTTATCATTGGGACATTTTTCATTAGTACCATTATGTCATCGTGAAATTTGTCATTAGCACCATTATGTCATCGTGAAATTTGTCATTGGTAAATCTATGTCATTGGGACGTATTTCCTTGGCACCATTCTGTCATTGGGACATTTTACAATAGCCACGAGCTTTGACGTCCGTCTGCAATGTTGATACAATCTCTTAAGTATCTATTTAGAAGCACACTGCGGGTTAGTGAGCAGTGGATTACAGTTTAATTGCAGTTTGGGCCGAAGGTCAAAGCTCACTGCAGGAAGTGGGCCAAAATGTTAACTTAACCTAAAGACACTAAAATCGTTTCAGATATATTGACAGATAGATATATACTGACAGACATGTATACTACATTAATAAACTGACCAATATATGGTTTCACAATAATTTTACTGTTATCTAACTTAGAATACGTATTCAAAGGGGGACGGAATGAGTCACAAAATTCGGCCTTTCGGGCTATAATAAGTTGGAAGCCATTCAGTCTTTCAAGATATAATTTACAAAGAAAGTCAGCAGTAAACCCCAATTGAACTCTTCTTCAATGATTTAACTTGTTATGATTTAACTTCACTGATCACCTTTATTTTTTAGAACCTAGACCATTGGTCACTGGATTTCTCCTCTCTAGAACTTCAACTGATGATTCGACAAGCACTAAAGGAGGTAAAGGAGAGACTTTTTGACATAAATCGAAAATCCACTGACCGCCAATTTCGTTTTTGATCTAAGCTTTGTGTGAGGCTCTCGCCAATCTAAACACTTTTTCGCATCTTCATTTTTACCTCATCTCAGAAATGTTTCACAATATAATTTACAAAACACGAAGCTAAAATCTTTTTATTATACGGTTTTCTTGACATCTGAATTTGAAATGAGGTTCGGTTGCACACAATTCTGTAATTTCATTTGCAGAAATCTTCAGCAGTAAATTCAATCCATAACAGACTCTCCATATTCTGTTAGTGAGACATGACGGGTTATAGGTTCTTTGTAAGCACATGAATGAGGCTGCATCAGAACCTTTCTCAAAAGTTTGTAGACTAAACATTCATTGGATGGCAATATTACGTAACGGTCTGTAACGATTACGTAATATATTGAAGTTGCTTGTTTCGGAATCTTCTCCCTCCTCCCACACTACTCTTGGTACAAGGTATATTTCCTTCTGATTATTGAAAATCTTAGGTGCTCTGCATATTAAGTCGACATAGTTGCTAACCTGGGTATGATATCCTCGGCATCTCTTTGATTCTGTTGCATTCAGTCGCTTGAAATAGATTCCATTTTTTGACTGGTAGTAACGACATCATATTCAGTCTTCTTTTGCTTAATCTCCTCTAATCTTGCGCGAAAAGCCAGCTAAACTCCCGCTAATTCATTCCTTGACTCTGCCGTGTGTATCTGATTTCTTGCTCTTAAAGTTCCGCGTAGTATTTTTGGGTTCAGCTTTTTTTATCATCCATATATCACTCGATAGACTAGACGTCAGCTATAATTATTTGCATACCGGATAAGATATGACCTTTATCATGTTGTGCGTTTTTAATTGCCGAACTTTAGAATACTCCTTCTGCACTAATGCTCTTTTTGAAGTTTTCTTCAAAACATGGCCCAAAACTTTTGTAGAATGAATTTCAAAAATGAGCTATGACCATTCCTCCTTTCCCAAAAAATAACGTATCCCTAGTAAATCACCACTCAATTTGATAAAACCAACAGTGGACTCTGACAGTTAGCGCCTTTTCTCTCTCTGCCGAGTTCTCGCCTTTTATACAAGCGTCTCGTGAACATTATTCCTTTTTACATGAGATGAGGGCTACCCCGCCTAGCCGGTGGTATTGCGGCTCTGATTGCCCGGAATCCCACCTAAGCGGACTGCAAATTGCCCATGTAAACTGAATTGGTGTTCACACATAAGCGATTCTTTTGTTTTACCTGAAATTGAAACTGGAATCATTTGACAGCCAGGCCCGCCCGCTTCCATGTAAACAAACCCTTAGCCGTAAAAACGAAGGCGATTTGCGACTTCTACAACCACAATCTACCCCCCCCCCCCACCCCTCCCTAACCCAAAGTACCACATCCCGAATACAAAGGTACCGGGTCCGCCCCTGGTGACGTGAAATCACTCTCGTTTTGTAGGAAATATCCATCATATTCAACGAAATTGCAAGATCTGTTATGTCTACTCTGATTGACGATGGAAACGAGTCGTTGCTATCAAGCAACAGCGAGACTGAGAACTCGAAGCCTCAATTGGTTGGACCCCTCATTGGCAAACTCCCCTCCACAGTCCAAGGAAGAATCCTCAAGACAGCCGGAGAAATCATGGAAAAAGGAAAATGGTGGAGAAACAATGATAACTCGCGGTACGACTTTATCATTTCTAGCAGCAAATTTAACTTTTTTTACTCATTTTCGTTACTGCTGGATATATTTTTAAGGTAAATTTGCTCGCTGTTTCAAGGTAATGTAAACTTAAGATCAGCTATAAATGCTTAAAATTAGGTAAACATTGTTTTACCAAATTGGGTTGTCCCCATTTGGGTTTGAGCTATGTGGCTTTGAAAGTTAAATTTCTTCGAACGAAAATATCTTCGAAAAAGTCAAACCTTGGAATCTGCTAAACTGTTTAAAGTTGATATTTTGTGTACAGTCCAGGTAAATTTTGTAGCCATTAATTAAAAATTGGTCGAAACTACATCTATACTTCATATTTGTATGCGATGTGTAGTTTATCAATTTGTTTTTTATTTTTATGTACCTCCTTCATTGCATTAAGGAATGTCATATTATGTCTGTTCTCTATCAGATGCGTAGTGTCCTATAAGTAATTGTTTTCGAAAAATGCTGAACTTCATGCATCTGACTTGATTTCATTTTTATTAGCCTCTCTCCAGCATCGCAGCAAACACTGTTCAATCTGGTTTTGAGTTGCCTTAAAGAACAGGACGATAACAAAGTTGCTTTTCTCGGCTCGCTTCAAAAGCAGTTCGCCAATCTCATTGCTGCTCCAGACGAGGTCTGTTGTCAGGCACTCTGCCTCTGTTCTCTGGCTGATCAGTTCCTGTTCTCAAATTGTTGCTTAAAGAATATTTTTAAAGACTGATATGACTTTTACACATGACTTTTAATGTTAGTTGCTAAACTTAATGAGTGGGATGACAAGAAATTATGCAGAAGCTTCTATGCAGATAGATCGTTGGCATTTTCACAATGCTCTTTGTCATTTGATATATGAGTTTATAGAAACGGAGCATTGAGTGCAAAATAATGCAAGGGTAGGACTTGTCTACAGGCAAAGCCATAGAGTTTATTTAGCAAGAGGGCAATCCTGCCATGTGCACCACAGCTTTAAAAGATTGTTCTGCCCAGCCTGTGGTAAGGGGACTTTTCGCTGGAAAATTGTTTAAGGACTCTTGTATCCTATTTTCATTTCCTTATCAATTGTCACTGTGTCTAAACAGCTTCGCTTTCTTAGGAGAAATTTCCATCTTGTCATGATGCCAGACAATTCCTATTGGAAGGCCTGCACCTTAGACTCAATCTGGTGAGTGACTCTAATAGATTTCGAAGACAGTTAACATGACCCGAGTCATTTGTTTCCTGTAAGGTTCCTCCATTTGTATACGTAATTTTACATGATACAGAAACGTGCTTTAGCGTCTCAGTTGTAATTGATTTATACTTGGTATGCACCTTAGACTCAATCTGGTGAGTGACTCTAATAGATTTCGAAGACAGTTAACATGACCCGAGTCATTTGTTTCCTGTAAGGTTCCTCCATTTGTTTACGTAATTTTACATGATACAGAAACGTGCTTTAGCGTCTCAGTTGTAATTGATTTATACTTGGTATGCACCTTAGACTCAATCTGGTGGGTGGCTCTTATAGATTTCGAAGACAGTTAACATGACCCGAGTCATTTGTTTCCTGTAAGGTTCCTCCATTTGTTTACGTAATTTTACATGATACAGAAACGTGCTTTAGCGTCTCAGTTGTAATTGATTTATACTTGGTATGCACCTTAGACTCAATCTGGTGAGTGACTCTAATAGATTTCGAAGACAGTTAACATGACCCGAGTCATTTGTTTTCTGTAAGGTTCCTCCATTTGTATACGTAATTTTACATGATACAGAAACGTGCTTTAGCGTCTCAGTTGTAATTGATTTATACTTGGTCTGCACCTTAGACTCAATCTGGTGGGTGGCTCTATAGATTAGGAGGATGTTCTGTAGATTAGGATAACAGTCAACATGACTCCAGGTCATTTTGTTCCTGTTTTGTAAATGATTTGATTCCTTTGACTAAAAGTGAAGGCACTTCAATTTTAACTTAACTTCACATGGTGCAGTAACGTGTTTTCGCGTCTCACTTGTTGTTCAATTATCCTTATACTTGTTGGATCTTACTATTTAATAGAATAGTTTGAATTATTGTAGAAACTGTCAATGTATAGAATTAAGCATTGTTAGACGACTACGTATTATTCATGCTGGGGTGTTTTCACTTTACTGATCTGAAGGGTGTGCTTGCTCATGAAGAACTACTCTACTAAAAGTATTTTACTCAAAAGGGCATTGCAAAGTATTACCCTCTTGTTATTTTCTTCAAGCTATGAAAGCATGACGCATGTAGAAAAGCTCTGGGTAATCCATACCAGCAAAGAATATTCCCGGTATTAAACAAGCTTGTGTGAACCCCTAAATTTGCGAGGTTTTTTACCCTGATGCCTGTGTCAGATAGCTGTAGGCAAGTCCTACTCTGCCGCGGCATTACTAATGCTTCTCTTTGTCCTCGTAGGTCGGTGCCTTGTTCGACGTCATCCAGAAAAATTCCTCGATGATCTGTGATTGGACTCAGACTCTGTTTCAGCTGGCTGCAAGTGGGATCATCGAAGAAGAAATTTCTGGGACCTACAGGTGTGTTTGGTGCTGCTTTTTCATTAGTCTATCTGCATTGGATGCGTAACGTTTTATTGATTGATTGTTCTCTCAAATGTTTGCTGCGAAACGCTGTCCTTCAAGGAAGGGTTTCAGAAAAGGAAACGCCACGAAGCTCGTGGAAAGAAACCACTGGGATCATAATTTCGCATTTGTGATGAGTATAGACACTTTGATTTATTCTGAGTAACGAATAAATGGATGGCACGTTTGAGTTGACATTTGGTTGAAAGTTCACAGTTTGTGAAGCCTTCGGGATGGGATTGTTTCACCCACAATGTGGCTCGTGCACACCCAGACGGATAACATTTCTCCTGTTGCACTTGTTTAATGACATTATTCATATCATTGTTGCAGCTCGATGTTCACCGACGTCCTGGACATGGTTTCTGTTCTGTTATCAACTGTACAGCTGATTGACATGTCCAGCAACAGCTCACAGGGTGCTGATGTACAGAGATACGCCCAACTTGTGCGCATGCTACAGGTGAATTACTTCCTCTGTGCTTCCAAAACCTAACGAATTGCTTTACTCTGCTGAAAGCTCTGAAAATTATAGGACAAGGTTCCTCGATTTCATTTATGAGCACAGTATAGGATTCTGTCACATACTACCCTTCCTTTGTGATAATGAACATGAAATATTTTGAAAAAGAGATTTGCTGTACTCCAAGTGAGAGTTTAGCGTTTATTGATCAGCTTTATAGCCACTCTTGTTATTTATAAAGGTCGCGTTGCAGGCTCTTGTACACTTTCTTTCTATGAGCCACCTTTGAGCTCTAGTGGTACAATGTCTGTTGGTCTTTTTTGTCGTAAACCTGGTATTGTATACACAGGTCAAACGATTTTTCAACTCATTCAATCAGATGCACCTTCGCCTGGTCAGAAATTAAGTGCAGTGAATTGCAGACCTGATCCATTTTAATCGAGTATAATTTGAGAAGAGGATTATTAGCTTCACATTTTGCAGTAACGTTTGCCTGCTAGATTTTACTGTAGTGTTAAAGAGTCACAGGCAAGCTACACTACATATGTACTTTGGAGATCAAAACGATCCTTGCAACTTTTTGCAACGAAACTATTCAAGTTTCTTCTATACAACAACGAAGTATCGGCGTGTTTTCCCAAGGACGTCTGTTTTATTTCCTCTTTTTTTCATAAGTATGCCATTTTATCGTGTAGGACCCAAATCTCATCGATTGATGTTCGTTTTTTTAGAAGGATATCGCCCAGAGAGGGGAATGCTCTTCAATTTTGAAGTGTAAGCAACTTTTGCCACTTGAAACACCTGCCTATGAAGTCATAAGTATGGAACTGGACGATTCCCAGGACGGAGGCTCGACTCCGCTAAACAAAGACAAGGCGAATGGAGTCCAGCATTCACAACGGGTAGGGATATGCAAAGTTCTTCTTTGATTCCACTCACCGATTTTGCGGATGACTTTGAATGCTTTGGTGTTCACATTCCACGAAGCTACGTTTTTGTTTTTATACGTCGTGGGCGACAGGGTCACTGTGTATCCTTTGTATTTGCCAGCCAACTCATTTATCGGTTTTCTGCTGACAAGAACTCCTAATTAAAAGTGCTCTTGGTAGATATATCTTAGCAGACGATGAGGGTGAAGTTAGTTGAACAGTCATTTGAACAGTGCTAATATGATAGCCAACAGCTCAAAAAGTGCCGACGAGTCATCTCGGCATTTTAATCTTGGAGACTGGCCTATTAATCCTTTCTTCCATTCATCAGCCATTGCTATGACTTCTCTCTATTTATTTTATGTCTTTAGTTTTGTCATTGCTCTTCTCTCAAAACCTCGATTGAAAGAAGCACTTTAAGTTTGGCGTAAAATATAATCCTCTAACTTGTCTCTCAGCTTTGAAATTAGTTGAATTCATGTAAACTGCTAGTTAAATTTATAAGCAACAATGTTTTTAAAGATCTTGGTTAACAAGACAGACAAGCAAGGCAGTAAGTGTTGGAAATGATATGATGGCAATGAGTGTTAATTGACGATGCAGCTTCTCGCATCATATTACAGCAGATCTTAGATCAGCCTGGTACTAGTGGCGTTTGTATTAGTATAATTACATTTATGTGTGTAACGTGC
This sequence comes from Nemopilema nomurai, assembly GCA_003864495.1. Lineage (NCBI taxonomy): Eukaryota > Metazoa > Cnidaria > Scyphozoa > Rhizostomeae > Rhizostomatidae > Nemopilema > Nemopilema nomurai. The sequence continues at coordinate 285,042 of PEDN01001367.1, read as the reverse complement.
ATTCTTTGGTACGCAATAACAAAACCATTTGGACATTATGTATTCAGTTTGAGTAAGGTAGAGAGCCGAATTGACGATGTTCGAATATTCCCGGCCAAGACCATTTTAAGTGTCAAACCCATTGTTGGTTTGTTTCAACTGCAGTTGTAGAAAAGGTTATGGAGTTATCTGTAATTTCGCTATTTTGATTTGCAGGGTCTGAAGATGCGTGGGGTTCAGAACATAAACCCATGGGATTTGCTTGAAGACCACCGAAGTTCGGCTCCATTAAGCTGGGCATGGTTTGGGGCTGTGCGGATAGAGAAGCGCCAGTCGCGGTACCTTGAACAGGCCAAGAGACTTCTGCTTCATACGCACCAAAGGCGCCGGCCAATTACCTATTATACCAACTATGGCCTTGATGACGATGACCACGAAGATTCTGACACTGAGACAAAAGAGGAAGAGCGACCGAGCCAGCCTGCTACTCCTAGCACACCAGGGGGTAGGTTACATCATGCTGAAGTTTTTTCTTGCTGGGGTTTCGCTTCGCCAACGTTTCGCCTCTCCCTGTTTCTACCTTTTTAAGAATTCTCTTTGTTCTGAATTCAACGTTTCGTCTTGCTAAGATTTCTCTTTGGTAACGTTTCGTCTTGCTAAAATTTCCTTTGCCAGAGATTTTGCCTTGCAAAAGTTTTTATGTGGTTCATCTGAAAGAAGAAAGAGTATACCGAGAATTAGTAGATAATTCTAATATGCAGCTCTATGATGCAATCGTGTTTCCGTCCCGTTTGTGATGTAACGCTATGCTATCATTTCTGAATTGTAACTCTAGTTTTCTATTTGCCTCCATACCGTTTTATTTGTTTTGATTGAAGAGGAAGAGCAGAATCATGTCAAAGGCGATAATTGCCACGAAGATAGCTTGCTGTCCAATGCGAGTGCAATAGATTATACGAAATTGCAGATCTTGGATGAATGTTCTGAGGTTTTTTTTAGTTTTTTATGTGTTTTTTACACTCTCTAGGTCCACCAACGCCTGGAAACAAGAGCGCCCTCGCACAGTTACTCGCGTCTGTGCAGAGCACAGGAGAATCGCGACAGAGTGGCGACGGGACGAGACAGTCAAAGCCGGCAACGTCAGCTCAACAGCCCGCTCCAAAAAGAAAGAAAAGCACCCAGCGCCAAGATTCCACGTCTGGTCTGCAGAATACCCAGGGTTTAACTCCAAATCAGCAAAAGAAGTTGCGTTTGCTCATGCAGCAACAGCAACCTCAGCAAGGCTCGCTATCTACAGGGCAGATTATCTTAGGACAACAACCACTCGTCACAGGACAAGGAAGGTATAGGCTTTGCACAATGCTTGCCCTGCTGAATGTTCAATGCTTTTCTCATTTTTTGAGACACTATTTCTTTATTGGAGCCTGATATTGCCGCAAGGAAAAGTAGTCGCTCAGAATTTTGTAGATTTCTACTGAATGGCGACACGTTTGAACGTTGGTTTCCCCAGCATTCCTGTGATTAGCGTCGTGTTTTTTGTTGATGTATTGATAGGTACCCCCGTGTTTACTACAGCTGCTATATTGCAGTACTGTATATTGCAGTACTGTATATTGCAGTACTGTATATTGCAGTACTGTATATTGCAGTACTGTATATTGCAGTACTGTATATTGCAGTACTGTATATTGCAGTACCGTATATTGCAGTAACTAGGATGTTAAGAACTGGCCATGAAGGCACTCACTCAAATTCACTTGAAGGCAAAGCATGAGCATGACATCGACCCCCGAGTCGACGAAGGAGGCCCTGCAGGCCATGCTCGTAGCGCGCAACCAGCAGTCGTCTGGGTCGCTGTCGGTCGTGCAGGGCTCCTTACCCCAGGCCAGTGTCCAGCCAACGCAGCACACCCTCGCTCAACTTCAGCAGCAGATGCCGCGAAGCCGCAAGCAGCAGCAAATGCAGATGCAACCGCACCAGTTCGACTTGGCACAGCAGGAGCGACAACTTCAGATGACCCCACAGAACCAGATGACTCCACAGAACCAGCAGGCCAGCTTGCACATGATGCAGCAGCAAGGTCCACCCAACGTGAGTCCATTTTCCTTGCTAAACACTCCTTCTATATTGCAACATCCTCTTTAATTCCTCTTTTCCATTTTCCTTATTATGAGGTTGCATTTCCTTACGATGGTTTCATTTCCATCATTTGCTCATCTATTTGGTTAAGCAGGAAAATGAATTCAAAATTTGTTCTGTGGTTGACGTATTTGTTTTTCTGAAGGGCGGAATTTCCGCGTGCATTTCCACAATAGCATTTCACAAAAACAGGTGCCACCGGAATATCACAACGGTTAATATTTGAATGTCTTAAATTGGCAGCCGATCGGTTGTACCCCGTTTGTGATGATTTTGGTACCAGAGGTGATTTTGTACCAGAGGTGATTTTGGTACTAGAAGTGATTTTGGTACCAGAGGTGATTTTGGTACCAGAGGTGATTTTGGTACCAGAATGATTTTGGTACCAGAGATGATTTTGGTACCAGAGGTGATTTTGGTACCAGAAGTGATTTTGGTACTAGTAGGGATTTTGGTACCAGAAGTGATTGTATGTATCAGCTGTCTTGCCACTGGTCACAGGCAGCCGGTTAAGGTTATTCGTGACGTGTTTTCCTGTTTATTGAAGGTACAGCTTACTCTCAACCAAGCGCTCTCTATTCGAAGTCAACCCGAACTCATTTACTCCCACCAGACGACACAGCCCATGAGTAAGTCATCTTTTGGATAAAGAATGATATCGATAAGAGGCCCAAAGCTCAGATCAGAGGCCCAAAGCTCAGATCAGAGGCCCTGTAGGAACATTTAGAGTACATGCCATGTTCTTTTAACTCTTTCTGTTTGCTGGCAATGGTGTCCAGGTGACTGGCAGATTGTGCATACTGTGCAGTTTTTTGAAGTCGCTTCATCACGAGACTGTTAGATTTGTAGAGTGACTAGCAGATTATGAACATGCTTAAATATGGAAATGGAATGATTCAACACTTGTCAACCTTTTCTGAATTGTCTAATTTGCTCTAAAAACCTACCCTAGTTTGATTGAATTTTTGCTCTAAAAAATTAAATGCCCTATTTTTGAAAAACACCATTATTTTTAATTTTCTTTTTCACCTAGGCATTTTAATCTTCGTTCTAAAAGTCCGACCGCAATTTGTTTTGACAAGAGGTCCACTATTTCGTTTTTGGCTGAGATGATCTCACTTGATTGCTTTCTGTCAAAACTTATCTTATGGTTTATTGATCTGTTTCCTATTAGACTTTATTTTCCCTGCCATGAAGATCAAAAAGCCTTTTAGACAGAAGTGCTCGTTTTTAATCGATCTTAATTGTTGTATTATCTCATAAACTTTCAAATAATTTTGTTTGCTCAAAGGTACCTTTGCACAAGTAAATCAAATGTCACAAGTGGTTACCCAAAACCTTCAAGGCCCATCGTTACTAGGCAACCAGTACACTGCGCCCAGTCAAAGAATTCCTCAAAGTTTGCAGCAAAGTAATCAAATTGATGACGTACAAACGTCGCTGCACCAGTTATTGCAAATGCCAATGGCAAGGTCGTCCATTTCCCCCGCTCACCAAATGCGGGTGCAACCAACACAGAATCGGTCGCTGTATCAGCAGCAGCAGCAGCAGCAACAGCAACAAAAGCAGCAGCTAGCAATACGCCAACAGCAGCAACAGCAACAGCAACAGCAACAGCAGCAGTCACAACAACAGCAGCAAAGAAGTTCTGTCATGATGAATCAGCTGACAAGACAGTATTCAGGTATTGATAGGGAAGCGTATTTCTCCTTTCCTGAGTCTACTTTACGCGCAAAGCTGGCTGGTTTTGTTGACATTTAACATCGTTCTAAGCTCCTTAGTTTTTCCTTGGCAAATAATCAATTGCGTCGGTACCAGGTCAAGCGAGCAGCTGCCGTATTTCATTTGTACAGAAGCCATTCCGCTCATTAGAAATGCATCGACTTCAATTTAAATTGGCTTGCCGTTCAGCAACGGGCAAGTTAAACGTTCGTGCTAGATGTATAGTAAATGACGGGTCTGACGCCGAGAGTAGTCGCAGAGAATTGCCCTATGGTGGTTTCTTTGATCTCCCAAAAATATCCATTTAGTCAAAGGAGAGATCTTCATGGCTTCCTACGATCGAACGACCTGCTACGACGTCAAAACATCTGCCCATTTTTCTTCTAAATGGTTGACTGTGAACCAAAGCTACATTTCAAATTTAACGTCAAGATCAATGTTTGCTATTTGGGATGCCTGCAGGATAGTTGCGGCTGGTTCCCTTCAAAAATTGGATGCGCTCCGAAAGTGATGTTTCGGCAGTTTCTTAAGAGCGCCACCCCCACAACCACCAACCTCCCCCTTAACCCTCACCCCTCAACCCTAGCCCCTCACCCGCTAACGAAGCTAATGTGCACTATGTAGGATAAGCATCCCTTACCCTTTCAAGCCAAGCCAGTATGAACTATTTTAAAAGCACCTGTAATGCGTTAAACCATTCTGATGGAGCTCTAAGTTTACTTTAAGTTGTAGTGCTGTTGTTGTTGTTGTGGGACAGGTGGTTAGAAACACGGTGGCGGTAGCGCTCTGTTTTCCTCAAAACTGCATAAAAGAAACATGGGGGCTTGTATTGCTCAAACAAGTCTTCTGTTTTATCTAATGGAAAGCTGGCGTAGATAAGAGAACTGTTCGTACAGTTTTAAGCAAAGGTCTAGAGATCTCATTGTTAGGCACATTTCCTTGTGACTCTACTATTATGTAATTCATCAAGGAAAGCTGTTTCAATAAGGTGAGAATGCTGTCTGCTGTCACAGACAATCAATTTGAAAGTAGAATGTAGTTTTATGGGACTTAAATAAGGTTATATCATCTTTCGCCTTTTGTGCCTGTACTTTTAAGCTCCACTTTGCAAGCACATTTTATTGTTATTCTAATCTTTCACAGGCATACAGCAGGGGATGCCTTTCCAGAGACAATTTTCCGACCCCACAACTCGCTCACTACAAGAACAGTCGTCGCTACAGCAACAACAACAACAACAGCAGCCACAGGATCTCGGGTTATATCAGCGTCAGATTTCGGAACCACAAGGAAGTTTGCAACAGTTGCAAAACATGCTTCCTCCAAGATCGCAATATCTAGGGAATAACCAAGCATACCCTCCTCCAGGCCCATTTTAAAGAGGAGCAGAACCCTTAGGTAATCTAGCCACTGAGATTGTCTCCTAGATTTTGAATTAAAAGGTAGATTAAAAAGTCCCGCACATTTCTCAACATAGAATTTCTTAGCTTGTATAAATGTGCTTAAAACATATGTTTTCATAGCACTATCTTTAATTCCCTACTTTGTATAATATTCTTCATTTTGTATAAACATAGACTGCTGTATTTGTAAGATTTGAATTCTGTAGTGAAAGCATATATTTCTTTAGCATAGTTTGTTCCTAATATGTCCCTTAGCAGAACCCCCCTTGTGCCATTTTATTGTTATTTATACTAGATTTTCTGCCCACTAATAGCTGGATTAGCAACTCGGCGACGACCCTTAATAGTGAACTGTAGTAAAAGCTCAATGAGTTGGTGATGTTGGTTTCTCGTCACTTCTGCTGTTTGTTTTTTCGAGTCTCCTGCTTGCTAGCTTCAATATTCGGGCTTTTTTCTCTTCTCGCACTTGAGTCTAAATTCCCGTGCATAGATAATAGATTTTGCTTGTACTAGTATTGGACTAAACTTTCCAGTCTAGAAGTTAGATGTTCCCCATCCAAACTGACTGCCGAAACTTACAACTTTGACAAAAAAGCAATAACTTCCAGACTGTGTGTTCAGTTATTTAGCACGCTCGTATGATTCGTACGGTTTAAGGAAATAAGCTACAATGCTTTCCCTTTGAATAACATTAAATTCAACGGGTTTACTGCCAAAAATAGGCCAATCTAGTTATTCTGCTAATGTTCTAATAGAGTGAGCCATTGGCACAGACATGTCATTGCTATTGTCACGCTGCTCGTACGGCCAAGCTAGTGATGCGACTATTGTTCTAATAGAGTGAGCCATTGGCACAGACATGTCATTGCTATTGTCACGCTGCTCGTACAGCCAAGCTAGTGATGCGGCTATTGTTCTAATAGAGTGAGCCATTGGCACAGACATGTCATTGCTATTGTCACGCCGCTTGTACGGCCAAGCTAGTGATGCAGCTAATGTTCTAATAGAGTGAGCCATTGGCACAGACATGTCATTGCTATTGTCACGCTGCTCGTACAGCCAAGCTAGTGATGCGGCTAATGTTCTAATAGAGTGAGCCATTGGCACAGACATGTCATTCCTATTGTCACGCTGCTTGTACGGCCAAGCTAGTGATGCAGCTAATGTTCTAATAGAGTGAGCCATTGGCACAGACATGTCATTGCTATTGTCACGCTGCTCGTACGGCCAAGCTAGCGATGCGGCTAATGTTCTAATAGAGTGAGCCATTGGCACAGACATGTCATTGCTATTGTCACGCTGCTCGTACGGCCAAGCTAGTGATGCGGCTAATGTTCTAATAGAGTGAGCCATTGGCACAGACATGTCATTGCTATTGTCACGCTGCTCGTACAGCCAAGCTAGTGATGCGGCTATTGTTCTAATAGAGTTAGCCATTGGCACAGACATGTCATTGCTATTGTCACGCTGCTCGTACGGCTAAGCTAGTGATGCGGCTAATGTTCTAATAGAGTGAGCAATTGGCACAGACATGTCATTCCTATTGTCACGCTCCTCGTACGGCCAAGCTAGTGATGCGGCTATTCTTCTAATAGAGTGAGCAATTGGCAAAGACATGTCATTCCGATTGTCACGCTGCTCGTACGGCCAAGCTAGTGATGCGGCTAATGTTCTAATAGAGTGAGCCATTGGCACAGACATGTCATTGCTATTGTCACGCTGCTCGTACGGCCAAGCTAGTGATGCGACTATTGTTCTAATAGAGTGAGCCATTGGCACAGACATGTCATTGCTATTGTCACGCCGCTTGTACGGCCAAGCTAGTGATGCGGCTAATGTTCTAATAGAGTGAGCAATTGGCACAGACATGTCATTCCTATTGTCACGCTCCTCGTACGGCCAAGCTAGTGATGCGGCTATTCTTCTAATAGAGTGAGCATTGCAAGACATGTCATTCCGATTGTCACGCTGCTCGTACGGCCAAGCTAGTGATGCGGCTAATGTTCTAATAGAGTGAGCCATTGGCACAGACATGTCATTGCTATTGTCACGCTGCTCGTACGGCCAAGCTAGTGATGCGACTATTGTTCTAATAGAGTGAGCCATTGGCACAGACATGTCATTGCTATTGTCACGCCGCTTGTACGGCCAAGCTAGTGATGCGGCTAATGTTCTAATAGAGAGAGCCATTGGCACAGACATGTCATTGCTATTGTCACGCTGCTCGTACAGCCAAGCTAGTGATGCGGCTATTGTTCTAATAGAGTGAGCCATTGGCACAGACATGTCATTGCTATTGTCACGCTGCTCGTACGGCCAAGCTAGTGATGCGGCTATTGTTCTAATAGAGTGAACAATTGGCACAGACATGTCATTGCTATTGTCACGCTGCTCGTACGGCCAAGCTAGTGATGCGGCTAATGTTCTAATAGAGTGAGCCATTGGCACAGACATGTCATTGCTATTGTCACGCTGCTCGTACAGCCAAGCTAGTGATGCGGCTATTGTTCTAATAGAGTGAGCCATTGGCACAGACATGTCATTGTTATTGTCACGCTGCTCGTACGGCCAAGCTAGCGATGCGGCTAATGTTCTAATAGAGTGAGCCATTGGCACAGACATGTCATTGCTATTGTCACGCTGCTCGTACGGCCAAGCTAGTGATGCGGCTAATGTTCTGATAGAGTGAGCCATTGGCACAGACATGTCATTCCTATTGTCACGCTGCTTGTACGGCCAAGCTAGTGATGCAGCTAATGTTCTAATAGAGTGAGCCATTGGCACAGACATGTCATTGCTATTGTCACGCTGCTCGTACGGCCAAGCTAGCGATGCGGCTAATGTTCTAATAGAGTGAGCCATTGGCACTGACATGTCATTGCTATTGTCACGCTGCTCGTACGGCCAAGCTAGTGATGCGGCTAATGTTCTAATAGAGTGAACAATTGGCACAGACATGTCATTGCTATTGTCACGCTGCTCGTACAGCCAAGCTAGTGATGCGGCTATTGTTCTAATAGAGTAAGCCATTGGCACAGACATGTCATTTCTGCTGTCACGCTGCTCGTACGGCCAAGCTAGTGATGCGGCTAATGTTCTAATAGAGTGAGCCATTGGCACAGACATGTCATTGCTATTGTCACGCTGCTCGTACAGCCAAGCTAGTGATGCGGCTATTGTTCTAATAGAGTGAGCCATTGGCACAGACATGTCATTCCTATTGTCACGCTGCTCGTACGGCCAAGCTAGCGATGCGGCTAATGTTCTAATAGAGTGAGCCATTGGCACAGACATGTCATTGCTATTGTCACGCTGCTCGTACGGCCAAGCTAGATGCGGCTAATGTTCTAATAGAGTGAGCCATTGGCACAGACATGTCATTGCTATTGTCACGCTGCTCGTACGGCCAAGCTAGTGATGCGGCTAATGTTCTAATAGAGTGAGCAATTGGCAAAGACATGTCATTCCGATTGTCACGCTGCTCGTACGACCAAGCTAGTGATGCGGCTATTGTTCTAATAGAGTGAGCAATTGGCAAAGACATGTCATTCCGATTGTCACGCTGCTCGTACGGCCAAGCTAGTGATGCGGCTAATGTTCTAATAGAGTGACCCATTGGCACAGACATGTCATTGCTATTGTCACGCTGCTCGTCCGGCCAAGCTACTGATGCGACTATTGTTCTAATAGAGTGAGCCATTGGCACAGACATGTCATTGCTATTGTCACGCTGCTCGTACGGCCAAGCAAGTGATGCGGCTATTGTTCTAATAGAGTGAGCCATTGGCACAGACATGTCATTGCTGCTGTCACGCTGCTCGTACGGCCAAGCTAGTGATGCGGCTAATGTTCTAATAGAGTGAGCCATTGGCACAGACATGTCATTGCTATTGTCACGCTGCTCGTACAGCCAAGCTAGTGATGCGGCTATTGTTCTAATAGAGTGAGCCATTGGCACAGACATGTCATTGCTATTGTCACGCTGCTCGTACAGCCAAGCTAGTGATGCGGCTATTGTTCTAATAGAGTGAGCCATTGGCACAGACATGTCATTGCTATTGTCACGCTGCTCGTACGGCCAAGCTAGTGATGCGGCTAATGTTCTGATAGAGTGAGCCATTGGCACAGACATGTCATTCCTATTGTCACGCTGCTTGTACGGCCAAGCTAGTGATGCAGCTAATGTTCTAATAGAGTGAGCCATTGGCACAGACATGTCATTGCTATTGTCACGCTGCTCGTACGGCCAAGCTAGCGATGCGGCTAAGGTTCTAATAGAGTGAGCCATTGGCACAGACATGTCATTGCTATTGTCACGCTGCTCGTACGGCCAAGCTAGTGATGCGGCTAATGTTCTAATAGAGTGAGCAATTGGCACAGACATGTCATTCCTATTGTCACGCTCCTCGTACGGCCAAGCTAGTGATGCGGCAATTGTTCTAATAGAGTGAGCAATTGGCAAAGACATGTCATTCCGATTGTCACGCTGCTCGTACGGCCAAGCTAGTGATGCGGCTAATGTTCTAATAGAGTGAGCCATTGGCACAGACATGTCATTGCTATTGTCACGCTGCTCGTACAGCCAAGCTAGTGATGCGGCTATTGTTCTAATAGAGTGAGCCATTGGCACAGACATGTCATTCCTATTGTCACGCTCCTCGTACGGCTAAGCTAGTGATGCGGCTATTGTTCTAATAGAGTGAACAATTGGCACAGACATGTCATTCCTATTGTCACGCTGCTCGTACGGCCAAGCTAGTGATGCGGCTAATATTCTAATAGAGTTAGCCATTGGCACAGACATGTCATTGCTATTGTCACGCTGCTCGTACGGCCAAGCTAGTGATGCGGCTAATGTTCTAATAGAGTGAGACCATATTGTCACGCTGCTCGTACAGCCAAGCTAGTGATGCGGCTTTGTTCTAATAGAGTGAGCCATTGGCACAGACATGTCATTGCTATTGTCACGCTGCTCGTACGGCCAAGCTAGTGATGCGGCTAATGTTCTAACAGAGTGAGCCATTGGCACAGACATGTCATTCCTATTGTCACGCTGCTCGTACGGCCAAGCTAGTGACGCGGCTAATGTTCTAAAAGAGTGAACCATTGGCACAGACATGTCATTGCTATTGTCACGCTGCTTGTACGGCCAAGCTAGTGATGCGGCTAATGTTCTAATAGAGTTAGCCATTGGCACAGACATGTCATTGCTATTGTCACGCTGCTCGTACAGCAAGCTAGTGATGCGGCTATGGTTCTAATAGTGTTAGCCATTGGCACAGACATGTCATTGCTGTTGTCACGCTGCTCGTACAGCCAAGCTAGTTATGCGGCTATTGTTCTAATAGAGTGAGCCATTGGCACAGACATGTCATTGCTATTGTCACGCTGCTCGTACGGCCAAGCTAGTGATGCGGCCAATGTTCTAATAGAGTGAGCCATTGGCACAGACATGTCATTCCTATTGTCACGCTGCTCGTACGGCCAAGCTAGTGATGCGGCTAATGTTCTAATAGAGTGAGCCATTGGCACAGACATGTCATTGCTATTGTCACGCTGCTCGTACGGCCAAGCTAGTGATGCAGCTAATGTTCTAACAGAGTGAGCCATTGGCACAGACATGTCATTGCTATTGTCACGCTGCTCGTACGGCCAAGCTAGTGACGCGGCTAATGTTCTAAAAGAGTGAACCATTGGCACAGACATGTCATTGCTATTGTCACGCTGCTTGTACGGCCAAGCTAGTGATGCGGCTAATGTTCTAATAGAGTTAGCCATTGGCACAGACATGTCATTGCTATTGTCACGCTGCTTGTACGGCCAAGCTAGTGATGCGGCTAATGTTCTAATAGAGTGAGCCATTGGCACAGACATGTCATTGCTATTGTCACGCTGCTCGTACGGCCAAGCTAGTGATGCGGCTAATGTTCTAATAGAGTGAGCCATTGGCACAGACATGTCATTGCTATTGTCACGCTGCTCGTACGGCCAAGCTAGTGATGCGGCTATTGTTCTAACAGAGTGAGCCATTGGCACAGACATGTCATTGCTATTGTCACGCTGCTTGTACGGCCAAGCTAGTGATGCAGCTAATGTTCTAATAGAGTGAGCCATTGGCACAGACATGTCATTCCTATTGTAACGCTGCTCGTACGGCCAAGCTAGTGATGCGGCTAATGTTCTAAAAGAGTGAGCCATTGGCACAGACATGTCATTGCTATTGTCACGCTGCTGTACGGCCAAGCTAGTGATGCGGCTAATGTTCTAATAGAGTAGCCATTGGCACAGACATGTCATTGCTATTGTCACGCTGCTCGTACGGCCAAGCTAGTGATGCGCGCTAATGTTCTAATAGAGTAGCCATTGGCACAGACATGTCATTGCTATTGTCACGCTGCTCGTACGGCAAGCTAGTGATGCGGCTAATGTTCTAATAGAGTAGCCATTGGCACAGACATGTCATTGCTATTGTCACGCTGCTGTACGGCAAGCTAGTGATGCGGCTAATGTTCTAATAGAGTGAGCCATTGGCACAGACATGTCATTGCTATTGTCACGCTGCTCGTACGGCCAAGCTAGTGATGCGGCTAATGTTCTAATAGAGTGAGCCATTGGCACAGACATGTCATTGCTATTGTTCACGCTGCTCGTACGGCCAAGCTAGTGATGCGGCTAATGTTCTAATAGTGAGCCATTGGCACAGACATGTCATTGCTATTGTCACGCCTCGTACGGCCAAGCTAGTGATGCGGCTATGTTCTAATAGAGTGAGCCATTGGCAAGACATGTCATTGATTGTCACGCTGCTCGTACGGCCAAGCTAGTGATGCGGCTAATGTTCTAATAGAGTGAGCCATTGGCACAGACATGTCATTGCTATTGTCACGCTGCTCGTACGGCCAAGCTAGTGATGCGGCTATTGTTCTAATAGAGTGAGCCATTGGCACAGACATGTCATTCCTATTGTCACGCTGCTCGTACGGCCAAGCTAGTGATGCGGCTAATGTTCTAATAGAGTGACATTGGCACAGACATGTCATTGCTATTGTCACGCTGCTCGTACGGCCAAGCTAGTGATGCGGCTAATGTTCTAATAGAGTGAGCATTGGCACAGACATGTCATTGCTATTGTCACGCTGCTCGTACGGCCAAGCTAGTGATGCGGCTATTGTTCTAATAGAGTGAGCCATTGGCACAGACATGTCATTGCTATTGTCACGCTGCTCGTACGGCCAAGCTAGTGATGCGGCTAATGTTCTAATAGAGTGAGCCATTGGCACAGACATGTCATTGCTATTGTCACGCTGCTTGTACGGCCAAGCTAGTGATGCGGCTATGTTCTAATAGAGTGAGCCATTGGCACAGACATGTCATTGCTATTGTCACGCTGCTCGTACGGCCAAGCTAGTGATGCGGCTAATGTTCTAATAGAGTGACCATTGGCACAGACATGTCATTGCTATTGTCACGCTGCTTGTACGGCCAAGCTAGTGATGCGGCTAATGTTCTAATAGAGTTAGCCATTGGCACAGACATGTCATTGCTATTGTCACGCTGCTGTACGGCCAAGCTAGTGATGCGGCTAATGTTCTAATAGAGTGAGCCATTGGCACAGACATGTCATTGCTATTGTCACGCTGCTCGTACGGCCAAGCTAGTGATGCGGCTAATGTTCTAATAGAGTGAGCATTGGCAAAGACATGTCATTGCTATTGTCACGCTGCTCGTACGGCCAAGCTAGTGATGCGGCTATGTTCTAATAGAGTGAGCCATTGGCACAGACATGTCATTGCTATGTCACGCTGCTCGTACGGCCAAGCTAGTGATGCGCTATGTTCTAATAGAGTGAGCCATTGGCACAGACATGTCATTCTATTGTCACGCTGCTCGTACGGCCAAGCTAGTGATGCGGCTAATGTTCTAATAGAGTGAGCCATTGGCACAGACATGTCATTGCTATTGTCACGCTGCTCGTACGGCCAAGCTAGTGATGCGGCTAATGTTCTAATAGAGTGAGCCATTGGCACAGACATGTCATTGCTATTGTCACGCTGCTCGTACGGCCAAGCTAGTGATGCGGCTAATGTTCTAATAGAGTGAGCCATTGGCACAGACATGTCATTGCTATTGTCACGCTGCTCGTACGGCCAAGCTAGTGATGCGGCTAATGTTCTAATAGAGTGAGCCATTGGCACAGACATGTCATTGCTATTGTCACGCTGCTCGTACGGCCAAGCTAGTGATGCGGCTAATGTTCTAATAGAGTGAGCCATTGGCACAGACATGTCATTGCTATTGTCACGCTCTGCTCGTACGGCCAAGCTAGTGATGCGGCTAATGTTCTAATAGAGTGAGCCATTGGCACAGACATGTCATTGCTATTGTCACGCTGCTCGTACGGCCAAGCTAGTGATGCGGCTAATGTTCTAATAGAGTGAGCCATTGGCACAGACATGTCATTGCTATTGTCACGCTGCTCGTACGGCCAAGCTAGTGATGCGGCTAATGTTCTAATAGAGTGAGCCATTGGCACAGACATGTCATTGCTATTGTCACGCTGCTCGTACGGCCAAGCTAGTGATGCGGCTAATGTTCTAATAGAGTGAGCCATTGGCACAGACATGTCATTGCTATTGTCACGCTGCTCGTACGGCCAAGCTAGTGATGCGGCTAATGTTCTAATAGAGTGAGCCATTGGCACAGACATGTCATTGCTATTGTCACGCTGCTCGTACGGCCAAGCTAGTGATGCGGCTATGTTCTAATAGAGTGAGCCATTGGCACAGACATGTCATTCTATTGTCACGCTGCTCGTACGGCCAAGCTAGTGATGCGGCTAATGTTCTAATAGAGTGAGCCATTGGCACAGACATGTCATTGCTATTGTCACGCTGCTCGTACGGCCAAGCTAGTGATGCGGCTATTGTTCTAATAGAGTGAGCCATTGGCACAGACATGTCATTGCTATTGTCACGCTGCTCGTACGGCCAAGCTAGTGATGCGGCTATGTTCTAATAGAGTGAGCCATTGGCACAGACATGTCATTGCTATTGTCACGCTGCTCGTACGGCCAAGCTAGTGATGCGGCTAATGTTCTAATAGAGTGAGCCATTGGCACAGACATGTCATTGCTATTGTCACGCTGCTCGTACGGCCAAGCTAGTGATGCGGCTAATGTTCTAATAGAGTGAGCCATTGGCACAGACATGTCATTGCTATTGTCACGCTGCTCGTACGGCCAAGCTAGTGATGCGGCTAATGTTCTAATAGAGTGAGCCATTGGCACAGACATGTCATTGCTATTGTCACGCTGCTCGTACGGCCAAGCTAGTGATGCGGCTAATGTTCTAATAGAGAGCCATTGGCACAGACATGTCATTGCTATTGTCACGCTGCTCGTACGGCCAAGCTAGTGATGCGGCTAATGTTCTAATAGAGTGAGCCATTGGCACAGACATGTCATTGCTATTGTCACGCTGCTCGTACGGCCAAGCTAGTGATGCGGCTAATGTTCTAATAGAGTTAGCCATTGGCACAGACATGTCATTGCTATTGTCACGCTGCTCGTACGGCCAAGCTAGTGATGCGGCTAATGTTCTAATAGAGTGAGCCATTGGCACAGACATGTCATTGCTATTGTCACGCTGCTCGTACGGCCAAGCTAGTGATGCGGCTAATGTTCTAATAGAGTGAGCCATTGGCACAGACATGTCATTGCTATTGTCACGCTGCTCGTACGGCCAAGCTAGTGATGCGGCTAATGTTCTAATAGAGTGAGCCATTGGCACAGACATGTCATTGCTATTGTCACGCTGCTCGTACGGCCAAGCTAGTGATGCGGCTATGTTCTAATAGAGTGAGCCATTGGCACAGACATGTCATTCTATTGTCACGCTGCTCGTACGGCCAAGCTAGTGATGCGGCTATTGTTCTAATAGAGTGAGCCATTGGCACAGACATGTCATTGCTATTGTCACGCTGCTCGTACGGCCAAGCTAGTGATGCGGCTAATGTTCTAATAGAGTGAGCCATTGGCACAGACATGTCATTGCTATTGTCACGCTGCTCGTACGGCCAAGCTAGTGATGCGGCTAATGTTCTAATAGAGTGAGCCATTGGCACAGACATGTCATTGCTATTGTCACGCTGCTCGTACGGCCAAGCTAGTGATGCGGCTAATGTTCTAATAGAGTGAGCCATTGGCACAGACATGTCATTGCTATTGTCACGCTGCTCGTACGGCCAAGCTAGTGATGCGGCTAATGTTCTAATAGAGTGAGCCATTGGCACAGACATGTCATTGCTATTGTCACGCTGCTCGTACGGCCAAGCTAGTGATGCGGCTAATGTTCTAATAGAGTGAGCCATTGGCACAGACATGTCATTGCTATTGTCACGCTGCTCGTACGGCCAAGCTAGTGATGCGGCTAATGTTCTAATAGAGTGAGCCATTGGCACAGACATGTCATTGCTATTGTCACGCTGCTCGTACGGCCAAGCTAGTGATGCGGCTAATGTTCTAATAGAGTGAGCCATTGGCACAGACATGTCATTGCTATTGTCACGCTGCTCGTACGGCCAAGCTAGTGATGCGGCTAATGTTCTAATAGAGTGAGCCATTGGCACAGACATGTCATTGCTATTGTCACGCTGCTCGTACGGCCAAGCTAGTGATGCGGCTATGTTCTAATAGAGTGAGCCATTGGCACAGACATGTCATTGCTATTGTCACGCTGCTCGTACGGCCAAGCTAGTGATGCGGCTAATGTTCTAATAGAGTGAGCCATTGGCACAGACATGTCATTGCTATTGTCACGCTGCTCGTACGGCCAAGCTAGTGATGCGGCTATGTTCTAATAGAGTGAGCCATTGGCACAGACATGTCATTGCTATTGTCACGCTGCTCGTACGGCCAAGCTAGTGATGCGGCTATGTTCTAATAGAGTGAGCCATTGGCACAGACATGTCATTCTATTGTCACGCTGCTCGTACGGCCAAGCTAGTGATGCGGCTATGTTCTAATAGAGTGAGCCATTGGCACAGACATGTCATTGCTATTGTCACGCTGCTCGTACGGCCAAGCTAGTGATGCGGCTATTGTTCTAATAGAGTGAGCCATTGGCACAGACATGTCATTGCTATTGTCACGCTGCTCGTACGGCCAAGCTAGTGATGCGGCTAATGTTCTAATAGAGTGAGCCATTGGCACAGACATGTCATTGCTATTGTCACGCTGCTCGTACGGCCAAGCTAGTGATGCGGCTAATGTTCTAATAGAGTGAGCCATTGGCACAGACATGTCATTGCTATTGTCACGCTGCTCGTACGGCCAAGCTAGTGATGCGGCTAATGTTCTAATAGAGTGAGCCATTGGCACAGACATGTCATTGCTATTGTCACGCTGCTCGTACGGCCAAGCTAGTGATGCGGCTAATGTTCTAATAGAGTGAGCCATTGGCACAGACATGTCATTGCTATTGTCACGCTGCTCGTACGGCCAAGCTAGTGATGCGGCTAATGTTCTAATAGAGTGAGCCATTGGCACAGACATGTCATTGCTATTGTCACGCTGCTCGTACGGCCAAGCTAGTGATGCGGCTAATGTTCTAATAGAGTGAGCCATTGGCACAGACATGTCATTGCTATTGTCACGCTGCTCGTACGGCCAAGCTAGTGATGCGGCTAATGTTCTAATAGAGTGAGCCATTGGCACAGACATGTCATTGCTATTGTCACGCTGCTCGTACGGCCAAGCTAGTGATGCGGCTATGTTCTAATAGAGTGAGCCATTGGCACAGACATGTCATTGCTATTGTCACGCTGCTCGTACGGCCAAGCTAGTGATGCGGCTAATGTTCTAATAGAGTGAGCCATTGGCACAGACATGTCATTGCTATTGTCACGCTGCTCGTACGGCCAAGCTAGTGATGCGGCTAATGTTCTAATAGAGTGAGCCATTGGCACAGACATGTCATTGCTATTGTCACGCTGCTCGTACGGCCAAGCTAGTGATGCGGCTAATGTTCTAATAGAGTGAGCCATTGGCACAGACATGTCATTGCTATTGTCACGCTGCTCGTACGGCCAAGCTAGTGATGCGGCTAATGTTCTAATAGAGTGAGCCATTGGCACAGACATGTCATTGCTATTGTCACGCTGCTCGTACGGCCAAGCTAGTGATGCGGCTAATGTTCTAATAGAGTGAGCCATTGGCACAGACATGTCATTGCTATTGTCACGCTGCTCGTACGGCCAAGCTAGTGATGCGGCTAATGTTCTAATAGAGTGAGCCATTGGCACAGACATGTCATTGCTATTGTCACGCTGCTCGTACGGCCAAGCTAGTGATGCGGCTAATGTTCTAATAGAGTGAGCCATTGGCACAGACATGTCATTGCTATTGTCACGCTGCTCGTACGGCCAAGCTAGTGATGCGGCTAATGTTCTAATAGAGTGAGCCATTGGCACAGACATGTCATTGCTATTGTCACGCTGCTCGTACGGCCAAGCTAGTGATGCGGCTATGTTCTAATAGAGTGAGCCATTGGCACAGACATGTCATTGCTATTGTCACGCTGCTCGTACGGCCAAGCTAGTGATGCGGCTAATGTTCTAATAGAGTGAGCCATTGGCACAGACATGTCATTGCTATTGTCACGCTGCTCGTACGGCCAAGCTAGTGATGCGGCTAATGTTCTAATAGAGTGAGCCATTGGCACAGGACATGTCATTCCATTGTCACGCTGCTCGTACGGCCAAGCTAGTGATGCGGCTATGTTCTAATAGAGTGAGCCATTGGCACAGACATGTCATTCCTATTGTCACGCTGCTTGTACAGCCAAGCTAGTGATGCGGCTATTGTTCTAATAGAGTGAGCCATTGGCACAGACATGTCATTGCTATTGTCACGCTGCTCGTACGGCCAAGCAAGTGATGCTATGTTCTAACAGAGTGAGCGATTGGCACAGACATGTCATTGCTATTGTCACGCTGCTCGTACGGCCAAGCTAATGATGCGGCTAATGTTCTAATAGAGTGAGCCATTGGCACAGACATGTCATTGCTATTGTCACGCTGCTGTACGGCCAAGCTATGATGCGGCTAATGTTAATAGAGTACATTGGCACAGACATGTCATTGCTATTGTCACGCTGCTCGTACAGCCAATATGATGCGGCTATGTTCTAATAGAGTGAGTCATTGGCACAGACATGTCATTGCTATTGTCATGCTGCGTACAGCCAAGCTAGTGACGCGGCTATGTTCTAAAGAGTGAGCATTGGCACAGACATGTCATTGCTATTGTCACGCTGCTCGTACAGCCAAGCTAGTGATGCGGCTAATGTTCTAAAAGAGTGAGCCATTGGCACAGACATGTCATTGCTATTGTCACGCTGCTCGTACGGCCAAGCTAGTGATGCGGCTAATGTTCTAATAGAGTGAGCCATTGGCACAGACACGTCATTGCCACAGTTACGCTGTTGGCCTTTCGACTAACTATCACTTTCCGCTTTGCTTCGATGCTTTTCAACTCGAAAAAATTTTCAGGAACTTCTTGTGTCATCAATGATTGATTCATCTCTTAGGGCATGGAACAATTGGCAAATACTGTTACAGATATTTTGCTCTTGGTTTGTAATCTAGTAATCAGTTGTGAGTCTTTTTGAAAGCATCATATTTCAAATTATTAGACGGTATACGAGATCTTGTCATGGCGCCACGTCCAATTTCTGTTTTAAAGTAAGAGGCTTTGCGAATGAGAATGTTGATAATAAACACCTGTTCCCAATCACTTCTTTGTTTTTGTTCAAAATGACTGTTAATGGTCAGTGTAAAAACTCCGGTACGTTAGGATTTGTTTAGTAAATCGTATAATGTGGAATAGGGATTTTTGTCTGCTGACAATAGTATCTGGCCTACTCTCTACTCTCTTTTCGGCAGAAGCTGCCCAATGCAGGCTGCTTTCCACATTAATAATTATCTTCGGTTGTGCCTTGTTATTTTGGGATATAGCTTTTTATCGCTAGCACCTTTGTACAATTATTGCTATTAGAATTTTATTTAAGAAATTTTTCTCAGTCTTGCCGCTTTTGATTATCATTTTCCGCCTCGATATTTTCCGCCTAGAGGAGGTTGGGCCTAAAGCGAAATATTTCAAAATGTCAGACAGCACTTGAAGCGAAACGGAATGTTTCTGTTCGAGTGTTTGTCCAGCAATGTCGGACTTTTATCTTGATTCCCTATCAGCAGATGATGATTCTCGTGGCTCTCCAGATATTCTGACTCAAGATCTAAAGGTGCTAATTTACCAATTCGAGCCAGAATATCGGGAAGAGGACGGAAGAGGAGATGAACACCGTAAACAGTGGCCTCCTACTAGGGGGTATGAATCTGGATGCTAAACCATTCGTCCACATGGCGTAATTCACTCTTTCTTGGAATGGCTGCTACAGACACGAGAATTTCCATTCAAGGAGCCGATGCAGTCAACGTTGGCAAAGTCAGGCCAAGCTGCACGAGTTGTTATGAAGCATGTGCACTTTCGATCGACCTGCGAAACACTGATGTGAAATCGCCATTACCGAGCCCCCAACGAGCCCTGCGAATTTCAGTGCGAACGTACAACAATAGCGCCGAATGTTGAAACAATGGTCCTTTCATACGTCACATGGTACTTTTTCCGAAAAAAATTTGGTCGTACTTTTACGATGATTCTCAACTTTGGGCATCTATATTTCGAAAACGAGTAAAGATTTTCAAAAAAAAAATTTCACGGTGGCTTCTAACTCTCAACTAGCTGCCGATGTAAGCAAAAATCTCAGAAATTTTGTTTGCGCTGGAGTGCCCATTTAATCCCAATCATGAAGAAATGGTTAGGCAGTTATTTTGCCCTAGTAATGACACAATTGAACTCATTTGCTTTTCTGAAGGTGACATTGTTCATCTACATTTTTAGATGGTTTTTTTCAAGGGATAAGCATGTAGTAGTGTTGGACATTTTGCATTTGTGACAAGAGGCTGAGAAGAATACTCGACGATTCAAGTTTGAAAGCCCTAGATCATGTCCCACTTTGGAGGACCAAGAATCCACTTTGTGGTGTTAGCATGGATACAATGACTCGCTTTCTGGTAGTAGCCGATCGGAATCTGCAACTGCTTCTCTAAAGTGGAATGATATAAATGACTGCATGGATGAGAAAATAATCTATATATTACTTTTTGAATTTGGTTAATACACTTCGATGCTAAATAGATAACCACTTCATTGAACAATTGTGTCTAAAACGTACCCACCATAGCTTCAGTCATTTTCTGTTCCACAAAGTAATTTGAGGCAAGCAAGTACAGTTATTTGATTTCTGCAACCTCTATTTAAGGATTGACCGTATTCATGTTATGCAGCAGCCCATAATTATTCATATGTAAAGACAATAGCAGGTTGTTCTGTAGGAGGCTCAATGCTTTCTTTCGAGGTATGGGGATGTCATTTCATGATTCGGCTTAGCTGGTAGGCTCGTAGTAACTTTCTGCACTGTGCCATCTTGGTCATCCCTTGACCTGTCTCTAATAGAGTCCCAAAGTTCCAAAAAGTTTGACACCAAGCAAAATATTGGTAAACCAATCAGAATTGTACCAAAAATGGAAAAGAATCCGCCTAGGGCTTTTCCAAACATCGTGACAGGGTAAGAATCTCCGTACCCAACTGTTGTTATGGTGTTAATAGACCACCAGAGAGCATCTGGTATTGAATGAAGAAGCGAATTTGGTTCATTTATCTCTGCGTAATAAGTCAAGGCAGCACTAACTACTGTTGCTATGATCAATATGAAGAAGAGCAATCCAAGATCATGCCTGCTGGCATAAAGTGTGTAGATAAGTGCCTGCATACCTCTGGAGTATCTTGCCACCTTCAGAATTCTCGCTATACGGAATATCCTAAATGCTTTCAAAACCGAGAGTGGGGTCATCTGAGTTTGGCTTTCAATTAAAAGTTGCAAGTAGAATGGAGTAATGGCTAGAAGATCGATCCAGTTTAACGGGGATTTGAAAAACCGCATCCTATTGCCACATGAAAACAATCTAACGACGAATTCCACAGTGAACCAAACATAACAAGCGAAATTGAGCACGTAGATGCTCCTCTTGAGGTAAAACCAATGTCCAGCCTTTGGATCAAGCAATGGAGGCAGCGTTTCTGCACACGTGATTATGATTGACAGAATCAAGGTAAACAAGCCAATCACTGTAATTATTTTGGCAAATGCAGAAGACTCTGGCCTGGAGAAGAGCTGCCAAAGAAGCTTTTTCAGCCTGCTCTTAGGCAAGATATTGGAATCAGCAACGATGAAGCGATCAACTCTTTCAGTGAAGGTCAGCAAGTCCTCTTTTTTGCCAATTTCGAAGAAGCTTAGTTCTGATACGAACTGCTTTTCTGTAATGTTGTCAGGCTTTGATATGCGGCCGTGTGACTGGTAATAAAACAGGATCGCATCAAAGGCCCTCCTGTTTCTATCAAAGAAGTATTCTCTTCGAAAAGGGTCGTAGTATTTCTTTCGGCGAGAAGGACAACCAAGTAGCGTATTTGGGTAACGTGCGAGCGTGCTCTCGAAAGTCTCGAAATGAGCACCGCTGATATTGATACAGATGCGTTCATTCTCCTGCTCTGGTAGGCGCAGTTCTGGATACATGTCTCTATGCCAGTCTTCTTCCATACCAAAACGCATTCATGTGCCTTATTGATTGTCAAAACCTCATCCTTCCGGTGAAGTGTCAAGCTTTCCTATACACTGCTGGGTGATTTCAGCTGGAAGAAAAGCCCAGTTTTCCTAATCTTCTTTATGACCTTTGCTTTTTTCAACAGGAATAGTCTGCAGACAAAAAGCTTTCCAGCTGTAGCCAGACTTGACAATTCATTTTCATTTCATTGTTGTCAGGCACTGGTGCTTGATAAAACATTAGCCAGCACTTTGCTTCAGGTATTGCTGTAGTTTTTGTGAAAGACCCTGTTTTGCCATCAAATTGATTCTTCAGCAAGTGATATTAATGAAGACTGCTGTTTGATGCCTTCGAGGCTCTCTGGAAAGTGATGATAACATGCAAGGGATGCTTCTTTTTGCTCAATGAAAATTCATTAAAGCAAAATTTTATGATTCAAATCCCAACAGCTGCTGCTGCTAATTTTGATTGTATATTAGCCTACTATTTCTAGTACAGCTCGTCCAACAACTTTGAAGCGAATCAAAAAAAATCCAGATGACTGGAGTACACAGCCGTCTGCTTGTTCAAGAAGGTCTAGAAGCACAGATAGTTGTATGATCTTTTTCCGCTCGACAAGAGAGTCACACAGCTAGGCAGAATTGTCCTTGAAAAATTGAATTCAATCCAGCAACTTGAAAATGAGCTGAAAACAATATTCAAAGCAAACAGCATTTGTACCGCATATCTAAAAACATGTTGAAGCATTGCGCTGAAGTTGCCAGCAGCATATTTATACGGAAGAATGATGGACTTTAATGGATCTTCTTGAGTACGTTCCACTCCTGTTTGCTGATCTGCTTGGAAACAAGTGTAATAGAGTTTAAAGTTGTAAGACATTATCAACAACAGAACTGGGAGTGAATGTGTCTATCACAAAATATGATCTTGCACGAAGATTGTTTCTCATTATTTATTGATGCTAAGTTTGTAAGTAGCTCATAAACTTGAATGGTGAAAGAGACACCAAGGAAGCTTAGATGATATTGCAGTAAAAATGCATAGATGCATTTTGAAATTTGTATTGGTGGGTAGGGTATTATGGCTCTAAACTGTACTAGCCGTTTATTTGATTTGTTTGAAGAGCAATAACATTTTAGCTTATGAAGGTATTCGCAAGATTTCCACAGATCTGGCATTCCAGTCAATCAACGCATATATCAACAGGGTATTTTTGTAGTAGAATCAAAAGCTTTCATGCAAAGCCAATATATTTTCGTTGACTTACCAGCCATACGTGAGAATATATGGTAGTCTGGAAAATTTAACCAAGATATGTACAAATTTTGCAGTATTAAAAGCATGCAAAAGTATGTTGATTCATGTTTCAGTTGCTCGTCTCTGTCGACTTAAATGTAAGATTTAGTCTACGTTCCACGCTTGGTAGACTGAGTGGACTTACCTTCTCTTCTGATCCAGCTGACTCTAGAGTAGACTACGTTTGTCACTGTGGTTTGCCTTCAACTTATCCAAGTAGTCATTTCCATGGACCAACATAGTTTGCTTGTTGGCAAAGAGAGAGTCGTTCAACAATATTCGAACGCAGCTACGAAGTGTGCATGACGTAAAGTAAAAAATAAAGATCCACTAATCACTGGCGAAATGTTAACATCGGACTGAAAATTTACCTTGCCAAACCTTGATAGTGACTTGTAAATGTCTATAAATAATTTATCAATGTGTTCAACGCGTTTGCCATCTGACCTGTTTTTTTCTAAATGCAAATTCATGCTGCTCTTTTCGTAGTTGAAAGAGCCAACCTGTTCCAGAATTCCAAATTGAATGTTGAATATCAACTTTGCAGCTTAACTGTGAGACAAAGGCCACCTGAAATGTGTTAACAGGAAGCCAATTCGAATACTTTCATTGAATGTACTCCTTTTTTACAAGAACTAAGGTTAAACATTGATGAATAGCGCTTTGGCTGAAAACGTCACTTGTATTTTAAACTTTTGGAAGGTTGTGTTTTAATTTATTTTAACAGAAAAGTATTTGCTACAGGCTCCTTATAAGGTTTAGCAATATCATATTAGCAACTAATTTTCATTCTTAATCAATTTTGAGAAAGGGTTTGTTGTCTATGGAAAGACTTGCATTGTAAAATAACTTGAATAAATACTTGCGTTATGTCAAAAGATAAAGAACATATTTCCAGTTACGAACTATTGATACATGTATGGAATAATTACTTTATGTCAGGAAAAAACTTGATGAATACCTTCTTGTTGAGAGTTTTTCAAGAAGAAAGGAAAGCGTGAAAATATTCCAAAGCAAAAGCGAAGAGAATCTAAAACGTGTAAAAGAATTTGTAGAAAGACATTTTGCATCTTTCTTGGCCCAACGGTCTTTATAGGTTAGTACGAAGAGTAGTGAAAATAGCAATAATTCAATAGCGCTGTTCAGTCAAACCAGATATAAATCTTTCTTTGCTAAATTAGAAATGATAAATGAATCAGCAATTACTAGACTCAACCGTAGCAGTTGGGTTACGATTGACACTAATGTCAATATTATTTAATATAGCTGTCATTCTTCACTATGTAGTAATAGTGAGTGCAATACATGCCACTAGAGCTAAAAGACATCATAATCTGTTTCGGTACGGGTTGGCGTGATGTCTGACCAATATTGTATGACTGGACGTCCTTGGTTCCTGGGCTTTCTCCACAGAAGGTTTATTTGAACTATGCGAAGACTAAACAGAACATTGGTTATTGATATTTCGATATGCGAATAACAAGGGTTTAAGAGCCACTGGTTAACTTAACGTCGTTGTGAATTTTGTGGACATGCCCTTGCCAATAACAAATCACTGGTGTTCGGGCCCCTCTCTCGTCAGGTCGTGAGGATAAAACCGCAGCTCGTGAATGATGAATGGGAGGAATGAGAGAAAACAAATGTGTTTATGATGCCACCAGGAAAAATAGTCATTGAAGCAACAGCTTCATTTGAATTGATTGTTCTCCTCATGCTTCCATTACTAAAATTACCTAAAGGTAACGTCTAAGAGACATTTGAGAACTTTTCCAGAAAGTTCTCATTTGGAAACACAAAGTGCAGTCTCATCAGGAAAACGAGAAAAGTTGCAAAATACACCATTTTCACGGATGCTTCGCATCTTTACAAAACAGCTCTATATTTGAGAATGTTAGTTTCGAGCAACACTTCTTTTCCTAGCGGCTACAACTGAGCAGTTTTTGTCATCGATACACATTCGGGACAACGCATCTTCACAAGGCAGTTCTGTATTAGCGAATGTTAGTTTTGAGCAACACTTCTTCTCCTAGCGGCTACAACTAAGCAGTTTTTGTCATCGATACACATTCGGACGTTGTCTGATTGACTATAAAGCAACAGGATGCAGTCAACAATCCCTGAATAATAATGCGTCCTGCCTATGATGACTATTGATCGAGCGTTCAAACAGCGTAAAAGATAACTGTACTTTTTTTCGTGATCTGCCGTTGCTACTTTCAAGGAGCATACATTAAGACACAAATTTATTCAAGCTCTACAAAAACTATTTGATGAAATTCATCCTGTAGCATTTTGATAAACAATGATGCTTTGCGACAACATTGCTCTACAAAATAGCTCTAAGTGTCAGTAATCAGAATGAAGTTTGAGCTTTTTGTCAAAAGAGTCCCAGAGTTCTATCTTCCAGGCAAAAAAAATTACTCACTTACACATATTTCGCTATTTTGTAGCTCTTTCAAGTTTTCTTAACTTCCATGAAGAAGATAAGTAGTTTCTGAAATCTAAAAGCGATTTCAAGGGTGTTTCTAAAACATGCTCCGTTGCTGCGACTCAACAATCAATGGCTGCTAAGATCGGGGAGGCTCATGAATTCTGTTTCTTTATCCTAGACTAGACCTAGCTTGCACCAACTAGCCCTAGCTTGCTTCTGAAGCAGTCCAAATTGCCGTTTCGGTTCCACGTCAACGTCGTTTGATTTTCTAAGTTAGTGCCCCACAATTTTCCGAACTGCATGCTTGAGTCTAAAAGAGTTTTTTCAGAAACCGACGTTTGATCAAAAGTGAAATATTTTATGTCATAAAATTGTTCTATTATATCAGCACAATGAAATCAGTAGCAATAAATGGACTAAAACAATATGCTAAAAGGAAATCTTTCATGAGAGCAAAGTTTTGATATACAATGTATTAACATGGAGCCGGACTTTGTCCTCACCGCCAGATAATGGACTAGTAAAAATTAGACTACAAATCCATCATTCTTTGTCTGCACACTGACAGAACGCGCCTTATCATGTCTAAGGTTCGTTTCACAAAGTGCCGATAAACATTTAGCGAGCATCTGAGTTCTTCTTCTAGTTTCTCGCATTAGCTTTCTACAAGGTCAACTACGTGCTCCTCCGCGGCTCCGACTCTCTCCCCGTCGCTGCACACACAGCGCAATTATTTCACCTTTGGGGTCCCCCCCTGATCATTCAATGTACCAGCCTGATGGATGTACTATCACCTCTATCTTGGCAACATATGCAGTCTCTCTTTTCTCAGAGTGCCCAGGGACCTCGTGCATGACTCTGTACACCTGTCAAGGGGCTTTCTATCTTTATATTTTCTTTCAGAAATAATTTTGCTCTTCACTCGTTCCCTAATTTTTTTTCAAAAATGCCAAACTCTACATTTTTACACTTGCAGCACTTAACATCCTGTCCTCTAATATATTTACGCTCATTCTTTGAAGATATCATCTCACATTCTTTTTAGAAGAACGATGACCAAAGCTTTAAAGTATAGCACCTCCAAAGAGGCTTTCGCATAACCCAAGTCTAAGGGCCTATGAACGTCTTCCAAACAAGCCACAAGGAAAGTCGCAATTGTGAGCTTATCTTGTCACATTTTAATGGGGTTTTCGAAAAATACCTGGTTAATCATTTCACTGCAAAAGTGGCTAAGAATTGATCTGGAACAAATTGACTCTTGAAGAAAGTAAGCAAGAGCTTGATATCTCCTGCTTAAAATCCCCTTTGCCAGCTTTTCTATTGGCATTAAGGTGCTTATTGCGCATGCGTCTCTTTATGTTGGTAGACATTTCTGTAATCACAAATTCAAAGCATCACACTGAAGTGAATGTAATATAACTATTCACATTGCCGTGTCTGACGTCTTTAATCACAGGTAGTGGGCGCTAAAGGCAACCCGGCTGCAGTTATTACCTGACAAATATGTAAAACACACCGTGACGTGACAGTAAAACCAAATAGATGCGGAGAAGAACTAAACTTTGCAGTGAACCCTACACACGGCTTTGATATCAACTGCCCATACTAATATTACGATAAGGTGTCAATTATTCATGTTACTGCTTCAAGCACAGAGATGTTGTGTTTGATTGGGGAGGTCATTGAGTCTTTACGAGTAATCAAATCGATACGAAAGCAAACTAGTGCTCTTTTTCGTATCAAAGCGAGTATTTCCTTAAACCCAGCAAGAAATTCAAGATATCCACTCATTGGTTAACCTCATATTGCTCTGGTAAGTGGTGTTGGTCTTTAACAGGTTTGCATCATTTTGCAGAACAACAGCAATTCTAATTTTACATTATATTATAACATGAAGAAGGACTTTCTAGTCTTTAAACTATTTACAACATTTCAACCTGGCATTTAAAAGCAAGCAACGTATAACAATGAGAAATTGCATACTTTTTATGGCTCTTCTAGTTTTTTGTCTAGTTGAAAACCTGAAGGACTCCTGTTTCCTAGGAGATGAACTAGCTCCAACTGCAGCTGTAAACAGTTTGTTCCAGTTGGTACCTTCTTTCTACCCATCACAAACTCCAGCAACCGGAAGTTGGAAAATGTTCATAACAGGTACAAGTGTTGTATTTACTTGCTTTAAAGTCCAGGCATAAGGAATACGACCGTGCTACTTAATATTGCACCAGCTCAGACATTCAAATCTGACGTTGCGGACATTTACAAATTGACATATTGCCGTTGCCCGTGACATAAACTATTACTAACAAAATTGTTAATGCGGCTGCTATGTAGCTAAGAAAGGATGAAATCGATTTCATATTCTAACTATTTCAGTTAAGCATTCAGCTTGGTTTCCATTACAGTCCTTTCATACCATGAATGGATATTCCCTTTTAATAGATTCTGTAACTGTTTACCACATAGCATCTGCAATAACAACGAATTCTAGCCATAACGTGCTTGTTCGTGGCATTCTAGCAGCAAAGAAAGAGAACTCATAAAGTTTACAATACATAGCCTGCGTCTTATGGCTTTCACTGCTGGCCAAGCGAATATAATCAAGATACCCAAATGGATTAAAATGCTGTCTCTTGTGCGGCATCCTTGGTGTTGAGCACCTCCCTCTCTGTTGCCACGGAAACGGAATAGCGATAGTCGGCGTGACTGGCTCGCTGAAAAGGCTTGTCGAAGCTGTTCTTCGTGCACTTCAAAGACATCTCTCGGAGCAGCTTCCTGATTTCGCGGCGCACATCCTTGTTAAGCAGGCCATACAGGATGGGATTCATTGCCGTGCTGGAAAATGTCAGCGTCAGGACAATCCAGGACACGAGGTACGAGAAGCAGCTTTTGCAATTCATGTTGATTATTATGTTTGTGATGTGAGGTACCCAGGATATGAGGAAGAGGCCCACAAGCAGCATGATCCTCTTGGCAGCTTTCACGTTTCCTCCAATGGTGATCAGGCTTGCCCGACGCTTCTCTTGGCGTCGCGTCGACTTGCGCATTTTCAGCGCCGCGCTGTTTGCAATACGAAATATCTCGATGTTTGCAGCCAGGATGATGACTAGAGGCAGGATGAAATTGGCTGTCACCATTAATATACCGTATTGTGTGGTGATGTAAAATTCGCATTCCTTGGTTACTCTAGTTGGCCCGGAAACCCAGCCCATGGCAGGTATGCTAGCGACGAGTATGACATACACCCATTTGATCACCAAGGCAACGAACACGCGGTATCTGGTGAGAATCTTCAGGTGGGTGAGCGGGTACTTCAGCGTTATGTACCGCTCCAGGGTCAGGAGAGACAGGCTGATAGCGGATGCTGGCAGGGACATAAAGAACATGACGCTGACAAATTCACACGTGACAACGTCATGTAAGAAGCGGCTTTTAATCAGCCGGTCAATGTCGATGGGCATGACAGTTATTGCGACAAGAATGTCACTAGCAGTCAGATCAACGATGAATATGTGTGTCTTTGAGTGTAATTTCCGAACGAAAATGATAATGGCCATGAGGATGAAGTTGCCAATTATCGCTAGAATTACCAGAAGTATTAGGAAGAACGCTATAAGGTGAACTGCAGTGCTGCTTAAGTCGTTGGAGGTTGAGGGCTGCGTGCTTTTGCCAGTAGGTAGCTGCGAAGTGCTGATGGTTGTCCAGGGTGGATAGATAGTGGACAACTCGCTTTGCAGAGCCGATGCTTTCGTTGCTCTAACACCGTCAATTCCTTGGCTGAAATTGAAAGTGGTAAAGTTGGTCAACATCGACAGTGCGGACGAAATAGTTGGCACGAGACTGTGCAAGTAAGCCATTTCTCTTTAGGTGAAGCGGCCGTTTCTTGCATCCACTGATATCTGGGAACCTAGGAGAAAAGAAGTGGCTCATTAATGAGAGAATCGTAACGGATTGAAATATGCGGTGGATGAATTTTACCTTTCAAATTAGATCGTTATATTCAACAACATTATAAAATCTCGACCCTTTTTCTATCATCTTTAAAATTTGGTATGCTTGCTTATTTCTTTACCAAATATACGCAAACAACAAAACAAAATAAGCCGCTAAAAAGACCAGCAAGTTCACTTTGTAACTAGGTATGGTTTCCAGCAAAGCAGTTGAATTCCTCCTTTATTAATGTCACACAATACTTACCAATATATCCACGATGAACAAGTAATTAGTTAAAAGAGGTTATACGGAACCTGAGATGTGATGATTGGATTTAGTCTAACAGTTGCACTTTTAGAAAATTGCATCTAAGAGTAACTATCTTTCTCTATGATGATTAATATCGCCATATAAGATGATTAATTTTCTCATTACGGCTTGTCGCATGCTGTGGTGAGCACGGTCGGCCTTTAAGTGCGATTTACAATTCAACCAAGTGTCAGAATTCATCCCAATTTTGGCTCCAGCGAATGAACTTTTCGCTGGCCCATGTAATCGCTGCCCTTTATGGGACTGGTCTATACCACGAACAAAGAAGAATATCGTCTTAAGTAAGCGACCCTACTGGGACTTATCTTGATATAATGGCCATCTGCTTCGAGCATTAATTTTCTAACAGAAATTTGCTCTGTCTGACCTTGCACAGCTCCACAACAAACGAGATATCGGCTACACTGTATTGAGCCAAAGACCTGTAGCATTGAGCTAAAAGCTCCCGTTAGCCAATTTTAGTACCTTAACAGTGTGACACCTAGACCCCTAGAAATCAGCTTAATCAATTTGAAGAGCACCTTCGCCACAAGAAACACAGAAAGACGAGCCAAAGAAAAGCAATGCGAATCACTATGCCGTTCTACAGTCAAACAGCGGAAATTTGAACTGAGAAATTCTAACGAAATTAAGGCTATAATATTGATGAGGTGTAAACCTCCGTTAGCGCGCTTTATATCAAACAATCAAATCCAAAGAAAACGCCCTGGATCTTAATCAGGCAGTAACATACGATTATCTTTACAACTGTTGTGAAATAGGATGTCAAACCAGAGGCAAGAAATGGCTGTCAAATATCAAGGAATAGATTAAGGACGTCGTAATTGGGTGTCATACTTTCAGGAACAGCTACAGAGATGCTTGGCGCAATGATTATTAGTATTACCGGCTCGTCAAGGAATTTTCTCTAGAGTTGAATTCTCTTGTTGCAAAAATGTTCAGTTCAGGTGTGGTATGAAACAAGCCATCTGCCAAAAGGATTGTTGGACGCAAATCGATTATGTTTCAATAATAATCTGCATTTAATTGGATATGCCATGGATTCTTAAACATGTCTAGAGAGTCAGAAAGGCTTCCTAAATCTGAAAAAATGCGATTGACCTGCTTAATTGGCTATACCGTCTCTTATTCTTTGATTTAATATATGTATGTATTCTGCCAAATGAGAGGCTTGAGAAGTTCTCTAAGTTCATCAATGCATAATTTGTTTGCATAATCTGCAATAATTTGCTTGTAATACTTAAAGTTTATTTCGTGTCCAGTTTTCAAAAGGCTTAAAAAGACAATATATGATGATTTTAGGATAATTAGCGTGATCTTTGGCTTGTTTTCTTGCTATAGAAAACATGTTATTTCTTAGTTTAGGATATATCCTTTCCAACTCAACTGCCGACGGATTCTAAATGAATATTTCATGTAAGGAATTGTTTACAGAATTTTGATACTGAAGAAGGGTTTAATTGTTCCCATCGAGTCCAGTTTTATTGTAATGAACAGAGTCCTAAGTAGCAACTGTATTCAAAACCCGAAGCTAAGAATATTTTCCCAGGGGATGCAAAATATGAATACTATTTGGTTGAATGAGGTATAATCTTTGTTTAGAAATCAATTTTTGGATTCTTGAGCTTTCAAGAAATTTCGGAACACAGTCTCGCAAAGCACAAAATCTAATTTTCAAATTATCCTAATAAAAAAAGCCATCTTGGACACACCGACTTACAGACTTACTTTACTAACATGGAAATAGAGCTACAGGTTCAAATTGCTCCGTTACCATAGCGCATTCAAAGCTTGCACAGACAGATGTTTTGAAAGCATCTCCTAAATGAAAAAACCATATTGCTCCCAAACTGTAGGAACAAAGAAGTTTCCAGGTTCCCCACGTATTTTTACAGCTTCACAGAGATTTTCGCTGTCGAACGATTTCCTCCAATGAACCTTGTCGTAATTGCCACAGTTCAGGGTGATAATGGGTGCCCAATACACATCAAGGCCATTTCGCCGGGCAATTTTCAAGTGTATATCGTACATCAAATGTGAAATTATGGGTTTAGCTAAGTGCTAGGCAAGTTAGCAGACCTTTGACAAACTCCAAAATCAAAACTTTCTTGTAGCGACGAGAAGGGCTTTGGAGAAGAATAGCTAATCATGACCGCATCAGGTTGGCCGTCAAAGTTGTCCGCCCAACATGGCATGCACAAACAACATATTGTGCGTAGGTAATTTCACATGACTCCATGCGTACCGTCGTCTTTCTAATCTATCAAAATCAGCTGCTCGTATACGTTTAAGGTGATCAAGTATGTATCTATAGACATAAGTATCCTTGGCTAGCTGTTGTCTTCATCAAAACATTCCGAAGAGCGACTTTTCTCGCTACTTGAGAGCAGGCCAGAAAAAACAATCTTCTGTCACGTGGGCCATGCAGCTCTTGCTAAACATCTTCTGTCTCCCAATGAAATTGATAGTGTCGATTGTAAATGGCACACAAGCGTATCAGCATACCCTCCACGAAAACCCTCTCAAATTCCTGTTAGCTAACTGCCAACGCATTTGATAGTTTTCAGTTTTTTTCTCGTTAAAATCATCGGTTCATTTTTCGAGCACTTCACAATCAACTCACTAATTATTGTTTTTGGGTAGGATGTAAAAAACACATGCTAGAAACTCTACAGCTAAAGAAACAGCATAAAATTTTGGCAACCGGAGTTTTTATCAAAAGTTAGCAAGAATGGAAAGGTTTGTGTAAAAGCAGTTCTGTGGAATGCAACAAGCACAGTTGGTATATTAAGTCAATGATTTAAAAGAAAATTCAGCAAAAAGCGATAAGTTGTTTGTTGTTTGATTGATTAATTTGCTGGCTGACTATTTAGTTGATTGGTTGATTTTATTGGTATAGATCTGTATCTATACACAAGTGTTTAGACGTTTCTATTGAACAATGCACAATATGTGGGTCCGTATAGCATGATGTATGTGTAGAGTACAGGGTTATTTCCCAGGTGAAAACCTCAACAGGTCCTCTCCTATTGATTTCTTTATATATTCATCTACATACCTTTATATACATGTTTGATTCATTGTTCAAATTTATATGTATACATGTATAAGCGCTCAGTATAAAAATATGTATACTTATTAGCAATCTCAAAGATGGAAGAGTCTTTGAAGTTTTGCTTTTCCTTCGCCATTAATGTATAAATCTTATAGTGTTGTTTACATTTTGAGCATAAAAAAATTAAATTCGAAAGCATGTAGATTGAAAGGTGAAAAGAGACGTCGTAAATTGTTGGTTGACGTCATTGGACTAATATGAAAATGCTTTGAGCATATTATTGTTATTATTATTTCATATCTTTACACAATCAAGGCCACACTCAAAGTCCTGTGGCAAGGCCACAATTCTGGATCTAATGCATTGAAAGCATCAGAAGCAACATCTGTACAGGTCACATCACAAACTCTAGCGCGTAAATGTAATTTTTTAAGCCATTTTTGCTT
The DNA here is from genome assembly GCA_003864495.1 of Nemopilema nomurai. Lineage (NCBI taxonomy): Eukaryota > Metazoa > Cnidaria > Scyphozoa > Rhizostomeae > Rhizostomatidae > Nemopilema > Nemopilema nomurai. The sequence continues at coordinate 251,595 of PEDN01001367.1, read as the reverse complement.
GGATTGATTAGCATACAACCTCACTCTACAAGAAACGGCCCTTCACAATTTGATTACTTTGAGCGGAGGAAATTGCAGCCGACAGTTGCCTGGTAACCATTTTAATTTACTTGAAATGTTATAATCACCGTAAGCTCTTTAGGTAAAATTTCATCATCGTTACCAGGCTCTTGCTACGGAATCTAAGGCATCAAACTACAACACGAACTAACTAATTGTGCATTGCAGGCAAGACAGGTATAGTGCAACAAGCATTTCGGCCTCTTTTGCCATTTTAAAATAGTATCTAGCTTATACCATTTATCGACAACCATGTGGGCAAGGAGCCTGCTTGACAAAAGACCAAACGGTGACAAAAATTCTGACAATTTGATACTAAGGCTCGTAACTAACTTAATTCGGCCTGTTAGCGCACTGCCTTCCCACTACCTTTCGAATACATAGTAGAAAGAATCTTTGTTGAATATGCTTTTATTTTGCTAGGCCATGCCATGAACGAGGTTGCCTCCATTCTAGTGTGGAGCCTTTTAAACGCTTAAGAAGCTAAAAGTATTAAGGATTACCAAAGATAAACTCTTCAAATGAGCCATTTCGAAGTCCACCCAACTGCTAATTCCCAGTGGCGCAGCAGTCTCCATAGGCAGCTTTCCATGTTGAGTATAGCGGCACCTATCCGTTTAGCTCAACAAACAGAACACTGTTCTTAGCAGCTTCGAGGCCTCTATAAAGAAATATCCTACATTAAAACTACTAGGTTCGTAAATGGGTTATCTTTTGACTTCATACGAAAGGCAGTTATGTGACCTAATTTTTGCTTTTCTGATCTTTACTTCGACAGCTGCTTGAATTGACCTGTCAGTCAGAGGATTTAAGGGCACATGATCGATCTGCCTTATTTCCTTTAGCTGTTGAATTCTCTTGTATCTAGGCTGAAGGCTTGGGAAGAATCGGGCCTAAATACGCTGGCCCACTTCCAACCGACCGGGTATCCTAGTGAAAGAGGCGACGAAGTTGATGCCACATGCCAAACTATTTCTTAGATACGCAAGCAAGTGTGAGTTCAAGATTTCATCTTTAATAGCAGAAAGCAGCATAGAAATAGAACTTAAATTTGTGCTGTAGGAGTAGTTTGAGCAACAATGCCCAGACCAGATATTTGCTTAGTTGTTGAATTGGATTGTTTTGACAATTATAGCAATTTGCTATCCAAGTGTGTAGTTTTCCAAGTGTACAGTGAAGCTTAAATCAATTTAACTGAATGGAAAAATTAGAGCTTTAATTTCAAAACGTCCTTATGCCTTCTAAATAGACTGCATCGTTATAAGCAGAGCCGTCTGAGGATAGGTCAGCCCAAATCAACTCATCAAATTCTAGAGATTGGGTTTTAAGCGTATTCGACTTGTGGATGACATCTTGCTGCGAAAAATTGCCTGGTCTTGCTGAACAATAAATAAAATATGAATAAACGCCCATCGAGTTTCTAGAAAGATTTTATTGGAAAAATGGATAGGTGCCGCTATACTCAACGGAGCAATGGAGCTTTTATCTCGTACCTCGCACAAAAGAACTTGCAAAAGCATTTGCTCGCATTTCTGTTGATTTGCAGATTGTTCCTTCTTGTCTTTATTGGAAAAATGGATCCCGTTAATTTTGCCTGTGTTCCTATATATTTGTGTTGCTGCAATAGCTGAAAATGCTTGTCTCTTGCCTCTTCTTCTTGCCTCTTTTTTGTGCCTCTTCTCTTGCCCCTTTTTCGTGCCTCTTTTCTTGCCTCTTTTTCTTCCTCTTCCTCTTGCCACTTACTCGTGCCTTCTACCTCTTCCTTCTTCTTCTTGCCTCTTCTTGCTGCCTCTTTTTCTAACTCTTCCTCTTGCCACTTACTCTTGCCTTCTACGTCTTGCTTCTTCTTCTTGCCTCTTCTTGCTGCCCCCACTCAAATCAAAGCCACCTGAACAGCAGAGATTGTTGAAAACCCAAGACGAAAGCCCGGCTTTTGTATTAGCCAAAATAGATTTATGCTCGAGCAGTTGATAATGTTGCATACTTTGATGTGTGCTACTATGAACGACTTTAAAGGTGATTCACACATGGATCTTTTATCAATTTTTGTGACAATTATAACACCGAAAACTGTCTTGCAGATCTGTTCACTCGAAGCTGTGCGCTTTTGGTTTCTTTGATTGTCTAATGCATTCTCCATCTACCTTCCCTTGTCACCTTTTCATAGGACCATATTCTCGCTTAAATCCGTAGGGAAGGTTTTGTTTCGCGGAGTTAAAAATGGCTGGGTGATTGTTTTAAACATCGTAGGTTATGCAGAGTGATCTCATTCATTTACAGTAATGCTATCGAACTCGATCTGAAAAACTTTTCAAATTATAGTGAGCAATGCTACAATAAAGAATAGATGATTTTGAGGCCAAAAATGCTATGTTGTATACATTCTTTTAAGCTTTCATAAGTATTTTCGTTTGAAAAAAGTGGTTAAAAACGTTAAATTAGCATCCACCCACCCTTCTAGATCCTAGTGCCCACCGTTAGAAGAATTTTTTCTTCAAGCTTACAACGCTGTTAAAAATAAAGTACTCGACATTTTCATGCAAATCTTGATTACATTTTAACTTATGTTTCAAGCTTAATATTAGATTGCGCTCAATTTTAACATTTATCAAACATTATCGAGCACTCTGCATTTCTTAATTTCAGAAAGTAACGTTTTAATACAGCCTTTTATAAAATATCAGTTTTGATATATGACTATTCTTTATAATCATTGTTATTTTTCTCTGAGCGAGGATTGCACAAATTTTCGTAAAATCGAGTAGGAAAACATTTCTATTCTGGATGAGTTTTTTTCAAAGTAGATGATGCAAGTATTTCAAGGTAAAAGTTTCTTGATTAACTTCGCGTATCTGGTCTATATTTCTTCTACAATGAAAAACTCTCTCAAGAAAACTCACTCAAAAGTCAGCAGTTGCCAAAAATTAGTCAACACTTTAGGTAGTTTATTGAAACTATATGCCGAGAAAAAGCAGTCTTTGAGCATACAAAAGGCGTCTCACTATTAAGCATTCTCCATTAAATTCTTAATGGTAAAAATTTATATTCGAGTTGCCTGCATTACTGCAATGTGTCTGGTTTTTGTTCACATGTTTTGCGAATATCATGGTTCCTTGTTCTTAGAATGTCCTTGTGGATTTAATGGTCCTACTACGATGCACTTTAGTAATAGTAAGACTCAAAAAGTAAGTAAGCCAGTTATCATAAATATTAAATGACATCTCAGTCATGTTTAATGCAACAGCCATCTTTCCTTTTGACGCGATGATTGTGCCGCCTCAAAACAGAATTCCCAAATGTTCCCATCTACACTCTTTTGCGCGGCTTGTCTTTAAGCAATATATTCATAATCGGGCTTCCAAAATTCAAAACGCCACCAATTTGCCTCAACAACCTGTCTTTGCCACAAATCGACTGTTCATTGTTACAATTTATATCATTTGAAGCCTCTATGCTGTGAAAAGTCCCGAGAAAAATCTCATACTCCTGTTATTGAGTTTCAGTTGCAACAAAACGGTAGAATCTTAGCAAGGTGCTAATCAATGTGCTGATTGCCAAAACAGATAGCTGCTCGCGTCAATCATATGAAAGCATCATTGTGAAACCGAGAAAAAGCTTCAGATGCAAAACAGTCTTTATCAAAACGACTCAAAGTGAGGATGTTTTACCCAAAAGGTGAAATAATCAAAATAAAATTCATTTCAAAATGTCTTTATAAGATTAATTGGTCAAGATTCTATTCCCGGATTTTGTTCAATCTCATCATAAAATTGTTTCACAGTTTTGAAAATTTTGAAATTAATCATGGAATTTATGTTTCTAAAAAAGAAATAAAAAAATTATTTTGACTATTGAACTTTGCAAATTGTTTTGAATTTCCATGAAAGTGTTTTACTTACTTTTATTGTAAACAACCGACACAAGTTATTTTCTCATCAAACGTTATAATTTACAACATCATTACTTTTGAAATCAAAATTGTTCCAAGTCAACCGTTTAAAATTTCATAAGCTTCCTTATCAACAAAGATATCAAGTTTGAAAACATAAACTCACGTAATAAGAGCTCTTTTCGGCTTCGCTGAGAAGAACTTTCCCGTGGATACAGGAAGAAAGAAATCTTCAGCTTGCCTTTTCTACGTTTCCTTGAAAAGTCCCGTAGATCGAATTCTTCAGCAACAATGTCTCGTGCTTAATTTTGAATTGGAATGACTGTATACGGCTGCTCTGCTGCCTGCACTGAACTGACCCAAAAACAGCCTCCGAGATTGACTTCAGTTGTCTTATATGCAATATATCACCTGCCTTGGTAGCAGATGGTGGCCGGGCGGTCATTGCGCAAGTAGGTTTGACTCAAGTAATTATATCTCTGATAGTAAGTAACTTGAACTTCAGTGTCATATGTTTAACTGTTTGCGTGCTGCCCTCACACAGTGCAAAAATAGAGTTCTGGATACTTTGGTAGTAAAATCATGACAAAAATTGATTCTAATGGTGATTTTAGCAGCGTCCATGTCATAGGTACAACGGGGACGTGTCTACGTCATCAAGTGAAGAAGTTGTGTACAGGATAGACACACCCTGCCTATATAGCTCTAAATGTCTACAGCAGAAGATTTAATTTTAAGTCTCTAGACATTGATATAAAATCGTCAGCACTTTGACATGAATGGCTAAAAACCTCATATTAGGGTCAAGGAAGGCACTCGGTTTGAAGAAAAAAGCACTTCAACAATGTTCAGACCGATTGAGTCTAGACTGATTGCTATGGGCTGAAATTCGCCCTGTCTACAGTTATCCTTTGACAATGTTTTTGTAGAAAGTCTAAGCTTCCCCACACCCAGCTGCTGTAGGTTATGAAAATATAATTGAGTCAGCTGTTTTGAAACACGCCCGAGGAGTAGCTAATGAGGGTGTGCATTGGGAGGGATGGCACTGAGGGGCCTGCGAGGAAGCCAAAGTCGTAGTTGAAAGGAATCTAAACGTTCCCTTAGCACAATTAGTCAGTCTTCATCAGCGCCTCGTTTATAGCTTTATTTTTTTCTAATATTAATTTCAAGATAGCTAATGCTGAAAACGCCAGGCCCACAAAGCATCCAACTACAGACTACTGCAGCCATATTGTCACACGGCCTTTGTATCTTTGTACAATATGCAGGTGAAGGAAGGTCTTTCTCTACTGTTCATTTTAATAGATACACTTTGAGGTCCTTTTGAAGTGCCGTTAATTAGTTTTAATTGCAAAATTGTCATCAAATGCAAGGAAAATGCGAGGAAATTGTAATCTGTATGCTTCAAGCTATTAAAGACTTTTATGGAGATCGATTGTCTTATAGCTCCGTCTAGCGTCATTAAAAGGCTTATAGACAGATACAAAATAAAGCCTAGAGCATTACAAGAGTCAACAGAAATGATTTCTTAAAAACGAATTGGCAAACAATTTATTCTACTGGTAAAACAAAGTTAGGGGTTTGAGCAAAAAATTGCGTCAGCGATGGGTCTGCTCAAACGAAGGGTAACGGCATAAAACCCAAATTAAATATAAACCATTTTGATGTTAGCTAGAAATGAAGCCATGGAACGAAAGTAGAGTCTACATCAAATTGCCTTGAAAAGCTACCTAAAAAGGCAATCATGTCAGTAGAATGAGATACAATTTCGAGATCCTCTATCAGCTATATTTATGCAACACCATCAAAGTATCACAGAATAGTAGGACCATACGCTTCGCATTTGACATTTGTTTTTCTTCGGACACTAACATGCAGCCTTCGGAATGACCAAACCTAACAATATACCTAGCCAGTGGGGGATCGAAAAACATGCAAGTGTAGGTTAAAAATGAACTGTAAGGTCGCAATAGCAAGTACTGTGAGATGGCTCTGTTTTGATGTTCTGCAGTAAAAAAATCCTTTGTAATGTACTGTACAGGACCAATGCTAATGTAAAAAGAGCAGTGTTCTGATCCATGTACTTAAGGAACAGCGGAACAACGTTAAAGCGGGTGCAATGAGACACGTTTAAAAAGATGGTCGATAACATTTGTCAGATTCATTTGGAATTCAGTTTAGCGATGGTTGTCCAATACTAGGTGAATTAGGGTGAAGAATGTGACTTTAAATCCCCAGTGACAAGATTGGGATAAGACTTATAAGTAGAATATTTACATCAATTAGTCTCAAGAGATCGCTACTCTTTGATCCGATGTTTGTTGCAACCATTATCAAGCCTCTATTTAAAGGCAGCGGGTATTCTTTTGAACTAAGAGACATTCTTTAAAAAAGATTTACCTAAAATGTGTGTAAAAATATTCATCATCTAACAGAAAGCATTTCGAGCCAATTCACAAAATCTATGTTTAGAAAGATATGAGAAGTTTCGTTGAAGTAAAGCTTACAAAAGTGTAGCGCAGGAAAAGCGTGTACAATAAGGATATCTTCAAGCAACATATGTTGCAGGAAGTTGGACAAAGTCAATGTTCGGAAATGAAGCAAAAAGATGTCTTTAATTGTGATGAGATAGAAGTTTTTAGGCGTAGAAAGGAACTTTACGTTGATGCATTCATCTTCTCCACATTAACGCATTTGCATCCATGTCGTTTTACGTTATATTTAAGGGTGCTGCGGCGAGGGTTTGTTGGAAAGTTGGAAAGTAGACTTAACTCATTATTAAACGTTATTCTCCTCAGATGCTCTCCCCCAAACACCCCCATTTGAAAGCCATAAGTAAGGTCTTCGTTTGTTTGTGAAGGAACCGAGAGAAGACGCCAAGAAATCAACTGATTAGAAACAAAAATATTGAGTTTCATAGACAAATCGTAGTCTTCAAAAAGTCATGTAGTATGCAATTAGCTTGGGAAAAGAAGCAGTGTTCGATGTAACGAGGTGAAAAGTCCACAATTCTACTGAATAACGATCGTTTTTACAACATGGATGGCGCGAAGACAAAGAGTAATTGTCGAAACTGTTAGAGAGGGCATAGAGAGGTCAGCTGTGTTTTGAGGACGCATATGGCATCCTAAGAAGCTGTAAATCTACCTTTGTATAGCACTTCATTTCTTCTCGTTGTAAAGAAACATACTCAGATAATTACGATAGGTGCATTCTCATTCTCTGGAAGGCTACTGCAAGATTAAAAAACCATTGCTTTTCTTTGTAAGTCATACTGCTGACGGAGTATTCTCACTTCTAACATCGACGGAGTAACATCAACAACGAAAGAGACAAGACAGTGTCGTCATGAAAGTCAGAGTTCTGTTAGCAGGATTGCCAAAATTTCAATCTTGTTCAACTCCAACGCGAGAAGTGTCCCTTTTAAGCACATTGCAGTTGCGTTTAGCTGGAAGAAAAAACTTTACCAAAAGCCCTTACACAGATGGCATTGCAAATTAGTCGATAGGTGAAAGTGCTGGAATTTGCAGTGTTTCAAATCGAATGAAAACGTACCAAGTTGTTATCTACTTCTTTAAGTTTCGTCTACATCTTTATCTACATCTACATCTTACTAAGTTGTTATCCTTCTTTACAGAAAAAGTAGTTTGGTAGGAATTATTAAGAGTCAGTGATAAACTGAATTTTAGGAATGAATTTGGACAAAAGGTTTTTTTAATTCAATTGGCTTTTAGAGTTCACCGTATGACATTCATCCTCATTTAGAATAGTTGAATATTCAAATTGCGACCAAAGTTGTTTTAATTGAGCCAAAATGTTAAGTATTTATTGACCAAAACTGTATAAAGGTGAAATCATGATACATTTTCAAATTTTGTTGTTATTCCATATTGTTGGAAGTGCATAATCTATTACTTAAATTTGCAACTTCAGAATGGTAAATAGTAATAAATAGGCATAGAGTTAAATTGCTGTCATGTAATTGCTTTGAATCGTTGAATGGAACACAGACTAGGGAATGTATCCTTGATCTATTCAAGAGAGCTTTAATACTAGAATACTGCAGCATATCGTGCTGGATAAGGCTTTACCCACATAAACTTTTCAGTAGACAATTTCACTTGCTATCCCGGTGTTTCTTTTCTCAATTTTTATGCCTGTTACTGCTTTGAATTCAATTAGCTACACACTAGCAAAGATTAAACTCTTATGCCTATTTGCTTTGAGAAGAAGAAAAAGCCAGGCTTCTGCAAACAGAAAACAATTATCAGGGTATTAAATGGACGTAATTTTTTAACTTATCTATACCACCTAAAAATCGTATTCACAGAGGATATTAAAACAGTCGAAAATGCATTGATCCTTTAACTCATAGCTCAGCCAAATTAAAATTCAAGGCGCGACCAATCACGGCAGTTTATTCAATCAAAATAATGTCGCTAAATATAAGAATTATACTTGAATGAAGCCAAGTAAATCTCTGTCAAAAAATTCTAGTGAGAAATCAATTGGCGACAGTAGTGATTTAGGAATAAATTAGAATCTTTGTTTCGTGATGCTGCAATTAAAGCATCTAGGCCGTTTGGTTGATTTTGCTTTATGATGGCGTTAAAACGTCGTTCCCACAACTTAATGGATGTAAGCGTATAATTTTACACAAATTAACTAATTGATCTCGTGAAAATCATCAACAATTTCTCGAAGTCTTAACAAACTCCTGGGGATTTGAATACGTTATGCAGTTTTTAAAAAGGCGGTTTGAGTTAATTCTTGGCCAACTTTGAGTGATTTCTGTCAAGAAGCGTGACCCTAATTTGGTGAAAGTAGCTCTAGTTTGAAATGAAGAGCTTCAACAATAATTGAAGCTAAGGACATGCAGAGCATCATGACACAGAGGTATCTGTCTAAAATGCTACAATAAGCGTTCATCCGTTCTACCGCATAGGTACCAGCAAAAAATAAATGTTGTCTTAGAGAGTTGACTTGCCAATCAGACTGATATAATCATTAAAGGAATTAGAGAGACCAAAAAAGAGGCCACAAAATGAAAAGAAGCATATAAAAAGGTCCCAAGAAATAATCAAAAGGGGCCACAAGAAATAAAGTATCAAAAGAGAGGCTACAAAGATGACTGAATCACAAGAAAGATGTCAAAGAGGTATTTCGACTCTAATGTAATGGCAGACTGGCGATGAACCTTGCATGGAGAGTTTCCGTTAAAGTGGAGACATCTTTTGCCTTGTCTAATCACAAAAATATATCACAATGTCAATGTAGCTACAACTATCAAAATTAAACATGGTATCCAGATCTTGAATTTCTCAAAACAATGTTTAAACATAAGAACATTGTTGGCTTGAAAGGTTGCAAGGAGAAATTGTCATTTAGATTAATCTCAAAGTGCATGCAAGAGCATCAGCTCAAAATCAAAATTGTTTCCAAATGGTTCTTAAAAATGTATCATGTGGCAATTATTCATAGTAATAAACAAGAACATTAGGGACAAAGTTTAGAGGGCATTAAAGAAGGAGTGGTTTCCTGAGAAAAAATGCTCCATTTTCAATGGAAACGCTTCCATTTAAACGGAGGGGAGAGTAAATGGAAGAGAACTTAGACAATGCGCTAACTCTTTAGGGATTTTGAATATTCAAGTTACTTTTTGGGACATTTAGGAACTTCTTATCCCATTACTGTTAGTCTTTCAAAGACATGCACGGATAAGTACGGACTTTCAAAGGTGGAATGCTATTTCAGATGGATCACCATTTAGATGAAACGTGGTTGATTGTCCAAGGAAATGTGCAAAAATTTGATTTGCAGGATTACTTTGATTTGCCAGGACTTTCTGCGAATTTCCTGATGCAAAACAAGATTAAATCAGATAGTCAGGACTTTAATTATTGATGTCATTTGAATTGTCATGGTGGCTTTCACTTAGAACTGTGAAAATGTTGAAATCAAGGCTGATTAAATGTAAAGCGGAAGCTCTTCTTTGGCAGTTCTAATAGCTCTGTATGACTTTGAACAAATGCAATCTTTCTAAGAGTTTTCGTTATAGTGGGAAGACTTCCGACAAGAGCACATCGATGAAAATATGTAATAATCACTAGAGATTCTTTTCGTGTGCAGTCAGGACCTTGTCGGAGGAACCAGGCTTGGCCGGGGAGATTTTGTTCAGCGGGTCAGATATCCTAAATTGCTAGAATGCAAGTGCGCAGTTCGTTGGAGCAACGTCAATTATCCTTTTTGCGGAAGGTCCTGCTACTGACAAACAGCCTAACTTTGGTTGACACTTTATAAACTATAACATAATCTCTGTTCTGTTGCCCTTGTTATGATTCGCCCTGTGGCCGTTCTTATCATGGTAGTCAAAGGGTGCTTTTTCTCCTCACCATTATCAAGGCAACCTTGCAATAGTAGCCTGTTTACCTATGTGGCTCAACCAAATTTGCAAAAGTGCGAACCTCAAAATCGCCGCTTCTAAGAAAAGAGGCAATTTTAAGTCTTGTTTCCATGTGGTCGTTAGGGATCGCCGACGATCGTTCACAATCGCTTGAGTTTTGTCATGTTTGTTGGCATGGAAACTACCCGGCGATCCTTAGCGATCCTTAGCGATCCCCAACGACCATATTGATACCAACGAAGATCTTCACGTCCATCTATGTACCACGTCCATGAAAACATTGACATAATGCCTCATCATGCTGCACTGGATTTCGCCTCCTCTATTTCACCGACAACTTTACCACCACTATTACTATTAACATTTCCCTTACTATCTTTGATTACTCTTTCCCTAACTAATTACTCTTACTATCAAAATTTACTAAGGAAACGGGCAATTCTCTCAATATCAATGCATCGATCTAGTTTTTGACCTGAAAGGATCTCTTCGACTGTTGTCCAGCCAAATTTTTTATGAAACTGTGACGTCATACGATTATTGCTCGATATATTAAGCCTTTGTCATCGTAATTGTCATTATCTCTTGTCGGCAATTAACAAGTATTGGTTAAAGACGAAATGCAGCGATCTTACTTTGATTCGCACATATTTTGTTCAAATAGAGCATAAAATTTCTTAAATTAATCCCCGACAGAAGGAGGCAAGAGGCTCTAAAACGTAACAATAGTGTCGCCAAAGCTCATTTCGTTTGATGCACATCAGACTATAGGCGCTGATAAAGAGACTAAGAAGTAGATAATGATCTAAAGAAAAAATTGCTGGTCAATAGCTTTTAAGAATAGGATGGTACCATTGCTAATCTAAACTGCTGTGGTTCCTTTTGTTGCTAAAATCAATGCCAAGAATTTAGTTTTTCATATCTGATTTGTCTCTTTCGGATCTTTCTGCAGGCAGTAAAACTGATTTTGACTCAAATCTGAGCAGTAATGACCGCCATGAAACTTCCTGCTGACTTCTAGTTCATCTGCCCGGAGGCTGCACCTCGTTAGAAGAGTTTCTTTAAAAGACTGGTGGCTTTACCGACATGCACAACACATATTTTTAAATATCTAAATGTTTTTAATCTTTTTATCTAAAGTATAGCTCTTTAGATGTAGAATATGCCGAGTTTGTTTCCAAAAACTGTGAGCAAGTAAGTTTTATTAGATTTTAACAGTTAGTTTGAGTTCAAAGCGAGAGATTAATAATCAGACGATAACATTGTCTCCCGCTGTTTAGTAAATAGCCAATGGCATCATAAATTGTGCTTTCCTGTTTGAGCAAAACGACAAGTAACCTGCTGCATTAAAAGAGGAAATTCAACATTTTTAATTTTGCTTTCATTGATATTTGTAGTTTTTTTGAGAAAGCTTTGTTAAACAATGGTAAATTTTTAACGACTTTTTACAATAGATTTGTCTTGGCCGTTGAAAGGGTGAGATAGTGGTGATAAAAAGGACGATATAAATGGAGAGAGAGAAGGGGGATAGAGAGGGCAATATAAATAGAGAGAGGAGGGGGAGAGAGAAGGAAATAGAAAGGGAGAGAGAGGAGGAGGATAGAGAGGGCGATATAAATGGAGAGAGTGGAGGGGAATAGAGAGGGCGATATAAATGGAGAGAGAGAGTAGGGGGATGGAGAGGGCGATATAAATGGAGAGAGAGAGGAGGAGGGAGAGGGTGATAGAAAGGGAGAGCAAAGAGGGGGGTAGAGAGGGCGATATAAATGGAGAGATAGAATTTATCGTCTGCTTTCTATTATTCAATCCCCTAGAAAGCCTAGATAGTGTGTTGGAATTTTAGAAAGCCAGAGTTGCAACATGTACGTTTTGAGACTGATGCACATAAAAGAACACAGCAAAAATAAGTGTTCTTAAATTGGGCTCTTAGCTGATAAACATAAAATGCTGTTAATAAAGTCTAAAGTTTGTGGTTTGTGGCAGCAGTTTGTGTTAAACAAAATTGTAGAACTAGCTCTGGGCCTGCAATTGTAACGCCGAATGAATCTCTTGCTTTTCTTGAAGATTCACACTCAAGTTAGAATCTGATCGCTTTTTGATATCTACATCATTAATTGATCTTTGTCAGATGGTAACTTTGCTGCATAAATTGTGATTGGGTGGCATAACATACATCTAAGCAAAGTACCAGGTCTTATACAGTGGCCAGTAATAACATTGAACCGATATGCGTTTGTCACCATGGAGATTCGCTAACTGCAGCTGCAGGCATAGAAAGTACAAAATGACCTTATATTGTCTTTGAAAAAAGTAACTGGCTTCAGTTATCATTTCGTAGTCGCTAAACCTTACTTAATATTCTACAGCATTAAACAATTCCTCAAACAACTCGGTTTCTAAGATGGCCGCAGGAACCAAGGGATTGCTCTTTTCCCTTTTCAAAAGCTTCCGATTGGTCTATTCAAATAACTCAGCGTACAAATTCTGTCTTAATTTATCTACCATGTGGCTCGTCGTAGCCATCATTTATCATAAAGCTGCGCTTTCCATCCGATAACTCAGTGAAACATCTAAGCATACAAATATTGCTGTGTGCATTAACATACCTTTTCTTCACATCTCTTCAGAATTCCAGAACCAAATTGCTATTTTCCACCATGCCAGTTGCACTAAAAGAAAAAATTCATTATTATTGAAGACGTCATGTGATTAGCAGCAAGATGCTTTTAGTTTTACCTGGCACTCAGACTGACATCAGTCTCTCTAAAACAAGGAGGGGAAGCAGCAAAAAAAGATTAAACCAACATTTCATAACAAAGAAGGCTGATCTGCAATGCTTTGAGCAAAAGGTGGAAGCCAGCAGCTAATTTCTAGATAGCTAAGAACATGTTGATTTGAAACAGAATATTGCGATTTCGTTCATGTTTCATAATTAAGTTAAAGGAATATCCGTGTGATTTTATGTTTGTTTTCTTCTTGTATAAATTCTAAGTTGATGATTCTCATTTGCAGCAAAAAACCTTTTGTGGACGAAGTTGATGAGGAAAGCATTCAGTAACTGCCTCTAAGAATGATTCAGTTATGTAGCTATGAATTTAGACATTTTTTGGATCACAAAGCCATTTCTTGATGCATTTTTAGAGTCGCTATGCTCTCAAAATTTGCTGCTTAGCTCCATTGTACGGTTATAAAAAAATTTCATTCAATAGAATACATAATCCGATTGAGGACTAGAAGACACATACAGTTTATTGATTTTGCCTACTTCATTTTGAATACGTGTCTATAAAAATTAAGCAAATCATCTTTACAATCTGGGTAGGCAAAACGCTTTGCATTGTTTATCAGTAAATAAAGTGTTTGAAAACTTCCAAGAAAAGGCTGTCGGCGATGAAGAAGAAAGAGACAAAAATTCATCAGCCGATTTCATAATCCTATGGCTGACATTTGCCATGTGTTGGCTTGAGCTTTCAAGAGGGCCAGTTTTGAGCCTATTGCAGATAAACCAGTCTTTAAATGCAGCATGGTAGCCATAGGCATGCTACAAGACAGTATTCTATCTTGTTCGAAATATCCTATCCTTCCTTCCTTTTCAGCTTGACTTATTGTACCAAACAAATAAGTGTCAAATGCTGATTGAATGTGTGTTTATATGTGCGGAATATTTGGATTCCAACATCAATGGCAACAAACTGTGGCAAAAAATGCATTGAGTATTGATATCTGGTCCATGTTTTCAAAAAAGCCAAATACAGATGCGTTTGAATTCTAGCGTCTTTATGAAGCAGCAAAAATATGATTATGCTGTGAGTAACCACACGATTCTTTTCTAAAGAGATTTTCCAAAAACACCCAGGAGCAACAAATTGCTTATTAACAGAATTGTTGCTTTGACAAAAAAATAAACTAAACCGTCAATGTCGAGTTTGTTTCCAATAACTATGAACAAGAAAGTTTTATGAGATCAAAGCGAGAGATTTATAACCAGACGATAACATTGTCTCCCGCTGTTTAGTAAATAGCCAATGGCATCAAAAATCGTGCTTTCCTGTTTGAGCAAAACGACAACTAACCTGAACAAAGTATGCTGGCCTGAAAACCATCAGATCACATTCATCAAAACGCCGTTGTACAACTGCGAGTTCTAATGAACTTTCGAAGCTTTAACTTCCTATTCCGGAGCTTCCTTTAAAACTTTTGAAGTTTTTTTGCATCAAGAGAACTGGTCGCAAAGCTCTCGAAGGCCAAGCTCCAAACATGTGTCCAGAAAAACAACGTTATCGGCAAACTTAAGAGGGAAATGAACAACAAAGTCTGTTTTCGCTCTTTTCTAAATGGCAAGACCTTGTTATCTGGTGCGGCAAATTAACAGCTTAGTGGCAATAAACAGAGATTATTGCCAGTTGACGGCTTTTCGAGATTATCTGAGAGATATGTGATTAATTGTGAAGATCACGAAAAATTTGTAAGCGATAAAGTACTGTCTAGTCGATCCGTAATTTACAGAAAAAATGCTCATCAACACATCTCATTAAAGATGATAGGCTGTTTGAACCGCTTCTTGAACACCTCTTTCTTTGTATCGCCCACGTTTCAGCTACTTTTCCATCAATCAACTGATTCAGTTCTGAAACTTACTCTTAATATAATGTCTTTTCTTTTCGTCTCTTCATTAGCAAAGCCTTAAAGATACTTTATAGCTAATCAGTACACACTATATTTCCTTATGCTCTGTTACCTATATATCTCCCTGCTATAATCTTCTATCAAAGCAAGGGAAATACAGTTCTTTATAATTATGTTTTAGCAATGGAAGAAATCTCTCTTTACTTTGGATGCTGTTAAACCTAAATTGTGTGCTCCAGGAAAATAAAAATTCCTGTGATGACTTTAGTTTGGCATGCGCATAAGCAAATAACACAAATTGAGGATCATAACACATTTATAGATGGCAAATATAAAGCCGCACTTCTCTTCAAATTCAAGGAGATGTATATTCATCAACAAAATTCTACTGTTTTGGCTAGGCATGTAGCATAAAGTTTCCATTAAATTTTTACGTCAAATTCCATGCCATTTTCAAATGGCCTCAGGACTAGCATGCTGAGAACTCCTTTTGCTAACAACATTTATAGAGCTGTTCTATCCAGTTATGCCTAATCTCATTCAGACAGTGGTAATGTTCAAGATATTTATGCAAGCTACAGTTTACAGATCAAACAATGAAAAAGAGTTATACTCAAGCTTATAGGAACTTATTCAAATTCTGCTTCAAGGGGGTTCCAATGCTGGCAAAAGAAAGCTGAATCGAACCGTCAAAACTCTGTTCAAACCAAGCCAAACAATACATGACAGAATACGATGTGTCATTTGAAAACCACGAAAACAAGCAATCTCAGTCTCTTTCAAGCAGTATGGTTGCTGACAAGATTTTGAGGGAGTTTGTTAAACATATTTGAAACATTTCCTGCGTGATGACTACTCTAGAGAGGCCCACATAATGCAACCATTATGCAAGTTGCTTACGACAAGAAAAGAAAGAAGATTTTTAACTTCCTGGAAACCAAGTAGGCCTTGAAAGATACGTTTGCTTTGCAAAAAGTTCTCTTGTCTGAACTCTGCTTGCTGCAAAAAATTGCTCAATCCAAGCACAACATACACGGCCTATTGTTTTCAGAAGCAATTTTCCAAAAGGGGACAATTTTTTTTAAAGGGAAACAGTATATATAAAACCTGCTTTGTGTATCAAATAGACAATATTTTTGAATGATTGCTGCCATAAAGAAAATAAAAATTGCCTTTGACTATTTTACTTTGTTTGTTAACAGACTTCAGAGAGAGCTGCTACAAAATTATATAATCATAGGAATACTCCAACGTCACTTGCAAGCAGACTTTTCAATATGTCCCTATGTATACAGAAAGAATGTCATTCAGAGTTTGACATCACAGTGGAAAAGCCTTAACAATCTAAAGTTTGTTCAGTAAGCGAGAGAAAAGCTCTCGGGAACGCTTTCCTTTGAAAATGTTGGAGACTCGTATTAATTATCAAATGTTCCAACATGTGAATTTCGAAATTCACTACATGGTATTTTAAGGTGACAAAGGCAGGACTGAGTAAACCTTATTATATTCATTAAGTCGTGAATCTTGTCATTATGATATCCTGTCATTATGATATCCTGTCATTATGCAAGATTCTTATGTGCAAACATGTCGCGATAAGTGAAGAAATGTTTCCTTGTACAATCATCACTCAAACAGCAGCAAGATATTTTCGCGATGAAAATAAGCATAGGGTGTACATAATTTCCAGAAAGCAGACAGCGCCCCCGGATTGCCATTTTCTCATTGCGGTGAGGGCCTTAGGCCATAGACTTATATTTGCTTAAAACTACCGCATTTTAGCATTGGAAATTAAAATGTTTATATACAAGAATTAACTTCACATTGTTTTGCTTGGTACAACATTTATATCATAACAGAACAAATAATTTCAACATTCTTTTGTATTTCCCTTTGTGCATTAGCATGGATTTAAACAAGCCACAGAGCAAGGAGCAGCTTATTTACAGGGGGTAAAAAGGGGCAGACTATTCTTGGTCACAAGCCAGGCAGGCAGCCCAGAAAGCCGGAGGTGATTTGTAGCGTTCGCTTTGGGAAAGCTATCCTGGAGTGTCGCTTTTAACATTCTGTGCAAATCATCATATTTCTAATGAAACGAAGCTAATAAACGTTGCATGCCCTGATATTCTTTCTTATCAAAGGTTAAAGTGACGTCATCAACAGCCCCACACCAGTTCCTGCCTGACAAATATTTATATTAGTCCTGAAAGGCAACACAACAAACAATTCGCAGACAACCTTCCCACAATTACACTTTTGCATTTGTGTTAACCGGAAAGCAGGATTGCGAGTAGCTACAGAATGTACATGGTCAATTTTTGCCTATACAGCCAAGGAATTACTGTGATGACGATCAAAGGAGCGGTATAAGAACTTCGGATGAAATAGGCTACACACGTGCCCACGCAATTCGCTCCTCTCTCGTATCGCCGACATGCAAACTGGCTGAACAAAACGAAGTAGTACTTCCCAAGCATCAAACGAAAACAGAACAACTTGTGCTAATTTATACTTACAGCAAATCTAACATTTGCAAATCAGTTCCTTTTGGTTTGGTTGTAGTCTTTTCAGTGTTATCTTTCTCCAAAACTCCACTCAACCGTTTATATATTAATTTCTTCGACATTGTGTCTACTTTTGTCGGCTTCCTTTGAGCTATAGAAGTCAAGGAAATGCCTTGTTAAGCTGGGTATCGACAATCTGACGGGCCTTGAAAACAGCAATATATTTATAGACCAAGCCTGTTTACAGCAAATAAATAGACTGGCATATTTAGTGAAATGATCTTTTCTCCGATTACTTGACAAATGGCTCGATGTGGTCACAACGCATAGGATTCATTAACGATCGTCCAAGGTACAGAATTAAGACTCAACCAAAACTATCTTTACTCTCATTTAAATATTATCCCTTCAGCTGCCTTTATATCGTGTTATCTGTTGCTGTAAGCCGAGGAAAACAGTCTTGACTGAAAGGAGTCACCTGGGTTTTGATTTGCGATGCTCAATTTGTTGTTGCGCTCTTAATGACAAACATAATATCGGAATAAGTTAAATTAACGCTTATGAAAAAGGAAATTAATTTTTGGACCTCAAACTGTTCCGACTCCTTTTCTACGAACCTTGGATGCACTTCTCTCTTGCTCCAGACGTTATGGGATAGATTGCATTGAGCTGACTCGTACAATGCATTCACAGTCTAATCGACTTGTTAACAGGAGCACGTTTCGTAATAGACCAATCAGAAACTTTGCTTCCATAAAATCATTAGCAAATCATTAGTCTAGTTAATATTGATTTTGTGTGCCGAAAATACATTCAATTCTATTAATAAAGTTTTGGCAGGGAATTAGGAATTTTTGAAATAGTTCTGAATGAAACATTCACTAATAGTATAGATATAGTTTCGTTTATAAGTGGAATTGCAGCCTAAGAAATGTTTAAGATGAAATGTTTTAGATGAAATGTTTTAGATGAAATGGAATATGTAAAAAATTCATGTGCTTTGCAGACAAATAATATCGTGTACCTTCATAATCTAACCATTTTTGCTCTTCAGGTTCAATGAAATGACGCGTTATAAATTCATGATCCAAAAAACATATAGAAGAATATTATAATATATAACATATGATAATGTTTAAGGAATGAGAACCTTTATATAGAGGGCTAAAGTGCTGTACTTCTAACAGATTATTAGCCAGTAAATGAAGGATCAGCCAATTCAACATGTGAGCAACTCATTGCATAACCACATTTGGCCAAAACGTATTATGCCCAGGCTGAGCTTCGTGGATCAACAAGCCAGTTTCCCAACGCACAAATGACCTTTCCTGGCCTAAGCTTTATCTAAAGTGCATACCACCTAGATGGCATAAATGTGCACAGCTCTAGTGTTCGATCAATACAACGGGATGGCATAAACTTTCAATATTGTGTTGATGGGCATGAAAGAGTTATCCTGTTCTCTCTACAAAGTGATAGCCATCAGAGGCTAAACACTTCTAGCAGGCGTAAGTTGTAATACCCATGCAGTAAATAAAAGGCAAATCTTTTGATGACTACAAGGACCGGTACGAATCATTTTATTTCTAATCTTAAGCTAACACTAAACTAATCAGAGCTCAGAAAATCGTTTAAAGATTTTCGAATTATATCGCATAATAAAACCGCTTGCTCATTTAAGCATTATGTACTTAATGAGCTTATTTGTGCAAATATCGTATCACGTAATAAAACTCTCCATGACATTATTTTTCAACACAAAAAACATTTATTAAAGAAAATTACAGCACAGAAACTGTAAACACAATTTTTCCAATTGGTTAGGCTTTGCAAAAGCAATGGTAGCAGAAACATATGAATCTTAGCGATAAAAAGCTTAGTATTAGTTTTTGTAAGCTTATAGGATAATTCTCACAAACAAAATGGCTTATTTTCTTCATTTATCATTAGGCCATAAATCAAATCACTGGCTTTCTTGCATCGCCTTTTCGGGACCAGATTTTCACTAGCTTTCAAGCAGCTTTTGAGCATTTACTTGATCGCATATTTGTTCAAAAACTTCAAACACTAGGTACTTTAATTCATGCAGGAAAAGACATTTGATGAAGACCGATTGCACGTTAAATTTAGGCTTCATAACGTGCTTCGGTAAGACAGATACATAAAAGAACAGTTTCTTTTCGGGAAACCGCTATAAAGGCGCTAAATTCAGAAGATTAAGACTAAACAATGACAAACTAATAAAAGCATTCACGGGCCTCTTTCTGCTCTCGGCGTCAAAGATTCCTAAATATTAAGGCCAAATTTTTCATTGATAATATAAATTAATTGACTTTACCTCCATTGTCAGATTATAAACACTTTAAAAGTTTATATTTTAGAAGTCAGTGGGAAACCAACTACCAAAGCAATGAGAACCTAACTGGCTTGAAAGCCAGAAAAGTCTAGAGGAATGTTTTGAAGCAAACTGGAAAGAACATTTATAAGGCCATATAAATTGTATTCAAGGTGTTTTTCAAATTTTGAAGCTAAACTTAATAACAAGGATAAGATTTCGAGGAAAATTGACAACGCAAGTTGTTACAGAGTAGATGTTGTTCACTCGTCAAAAACTGTAGATTTCCGGTGAAACAGAATTATGAAACAGCTGTTTGATAGCTTAAATCTGGTACAAAGAAAGAGGGAATCATTGACAGCGTCATCAAAACTTTGATTATTGACCTAGCACATTCATCTCAGAGCAATGCAAAGCTACCAATATCAGCGTTACTTTCCTTAAGATTTTTTGAAGTTTTTGAGAAAATCTACCATGTCTGATAGAAATCAGGCTCTTTTGTCGACTTTTGACACATTGATTTCTTTAGTTGGGCTCCCAATCTATCAGATATGGAAAACTTCTTCATATTCAGAGAAATTTTAGTACCATTCAAGAAATGTACCTATTTTTTTCAAAGCAAGTTATCATAGCAAAAGAGAAAGCATAGAAACAGTTTCCTTTCTGCCTATAAGCAACATTTAGATGATATTCTTCCACTGCCTTTCAATGCTTTTTCAATGCTTTTTCGATAGCCACCCAAAACAATGTGCAGTTTAAGATTACGATCTAGTCTTGACGTAAACTATTTCACAGATACATGACTCAGTTTGTACATTCTTTCTTTTTTCAATCAAAATGTTTTGTCTGACTTGCTCTAATTACAGGAAGCCTTCAATTTTTAACATATTTCCTGCCCTTTATTATCAAGCAAGGCACAAAGACAGATAAAATGCATTCATGATAACATTCATAATTCTCAGTCTTTCCTTTGTGACTGTCTACTAGGATCATGTCTTTTTTACAAACTGAATTGATACAATCTCGATTTGAATCCTTAAATGTATGCTGAATATTCTTTTCATTTTCAGATTTCTCATCAAGAACCAATAGTTTGTACAGAAATTAAAAAAACTCTTCAAACTATTTACTGTATTTTTTTTCTTTCTTCTATTTCATTGCAAAAAATGTTGTTAGATTATGGAATTTTTATATTCACATTTGACATAATGGCATTAAACTGGGTTGCGACTTTTCTCCGACTCACCCCGTTTGTTAACCGTAGATTCTAAACCAACTATATGCTTGCTAGAAATAGTAATCAAGACAGATAGAGTTCCCTAAACTATAGGGGATGAGAAAGAAGATGAACACACTTGCACACAGTTTGCCTATTTGTATCACATTCAATTTTCAATTGAGCAACCTTTGTTTCTGTCTATATCGCTGGCTCAAAATAAACAGAAAGAATTGCTACCTGTATCAAGCGATGTTTTAAGCAAGGGGATTGCCCCTAGCTCTTTGTTCATCCAAAAGCATCCCCAAATTCCACACGTTTCTAGTGTATGTGAAACTTATATGAGACCCTTTCCCCATTATTTTTTGCAGAACGAAATTAACTCTTAACCAAATATTCTACTACTATTTGAGTGACAAATATTTTGCACTGTCAAGGTTACAAGCTTAGAACAAACAGTAGTAAGTACTTGGCATGAAAAGAAACGGTCTATTACGCTAATCATGCCGAAAACTACTCTAAATTGATATAAACCACAGGGTATTTTTAACTTGGCCCAAAGATTGGCATAATGACGACAATCCGTCTGGGAAATTAAGAATTCGAAAGGCTTAGTTTCCTGCTCAGTAGAAGTCAATATATCATTCTCTAATTTCAAACTGGATTACAGAGTGCTCAATTTAACCTTCATTTTCAGCAAGCTAATTTTAGTATAACGACTCATTCAAATATTAAAAATCCACCCAAAACAGATTTATGTCGTATCAATTTTTATAGTTACCCTGGACACCATTTGCAAACCTTTTTACCCATTCGCCAGATAGGCCTGTTTTTACGCAGACCGTGAATCTGAAGTCACACGGAACGTCTCGAACAATCTAAAGTAGACGCTTTGATTATTTGTTTATTTGAATAGCATCGTAAAAATTTCTCCAAACGTTTGCTTTAAAGGACAAAGCAACTTCATTGTTGCTAAATTTTATCTGACGCATCACTTTGGCATTTCTAAAGCTCATTTAATTATTTTGGGGTACTTTTTGAGTCTTTGTGAGGTATTTAATTGATAGAAATGCTCATGTTCACTTTGATTTAGTTGGAAAATACGTAGAATATGTTGGTTGTGGTTGCTTTTTATGATGTGCTGAGTTTGTTAGGCCAGTACAAAGCTAAATTCATAAGATTTCATCAATTGTGGCAAAATATTGCTAAATTGGAGAAAGGAAGCACAAAATTGGCTTCACACCTCCTTTGAGACACCTAGCCGATCGCATGCAAACAGCTGGTTGCAAACTTGGTAGATTGGCAAGAAATGCAAACTGGAATCTGGCCACACTAGAACACAGTGTGCAAGACAGACTACACGAGCTCATGTAAAAGTGCCCTAAGGTCACCTTTGACATTTGCTATGAATGCCAGTGGCGTTTCTACGGAGAGCCAAGAGATTCAGGGGGTAGGGGGTAGGGGTTTGATCCCCAGAATTGACCATAGTGAAGGTACAACCCACAGCCGATGAATTGTAGCAAGTTGGTATCGGCGCAACAGCTTGGTTGAGTATTCAAAGGAACTTTATTTCATGTTTTTTTCCCTAATGACATTTCTGTTCACCTGGCTATGGTAACGCTAAAGAAGCATTTACTAAAACCAGATGGAGGAAAGCAAACGGAAAAAAGGGCGCAATAATGAGGTCATCAACTCGAAATCAATGATGTCAACATCAACTCTCAATGCCACGAAGGTCCAATAGTGCCCTGGAATGATTATAAAAGAAAGAAAGTTGCCCAAAGCTCGGTAGAACAGGTTTCAAAAGAAAACTATGGTGAAAATGCTAACTATAATCGCCACTATATGAAGACTATAGGTGAATTCATTCTGGTCACTCACTTGTCACAGTGTACGACCTTCTTCCTTTGATACAAAATGACGTCATAGACACTTTGTACAAGCTGTTGAATCAAAAAACGTCAAAAGAGCAGAACAGTGGTCGTTAGTAATACAGCTTTTTGAATAGGAACCAAAAACAACCCAACAATCCTTCATGGCAATGAAGGAATTAGATGCTACATCAATAAGTAAAGCTATTTCAGCAAACTTGATCAGAAGGGCTTGGATGAAAAAGAATGTCTATTGGGTATGGGGTTTGGTGGAGCAAGTATTATAATTGGGAGGCTTGGTGGGTTCCAAAGAAGTCACGAATAATAGGGCTCCATTATCATTTGCACTGCTGTAAACACGCGGGCTGTCCGTCGTTGGTCAGACAGACTAAATCTTGTACTCGTTGAAACAATCCAGGTTGTCCCACAAGCTGTCAATTTCTTTTCCCTACTTAAACAAAAATATGCCTTCGTTGGCAATTGCTTTATCTATAAACGCTTTATTTCACTGCAGAAAGGAAGCGCATTCAGGAAAGAAAATCCGCGAGCTCTATGACCTTGGTTGGTGAGCAAGAGCAGAGTCCTGCAGTACCACCTTAGTTTTGAATGTTTCATGATACTCCTAAGACAGGTCTCATACAAAGTTGCACGCGCAGTTACCGTCAGAGACTTACTTGGTCAGATGGATTTTGAGTTCTTTCCGCTGAGGAATCTCTTTGTAGACTTTGAACCCAGATTTGGCGAAGGCTTGCCAACTTATATCCACACTTTAACGACAGTGTGAATAAAATTCAAAAGTGATGAACTACGGCAAAGATATCGAGACATAAAAAGCAATATAAACATTAAAAAGAAGCCGCTTCGATCAGTAAATCCTCAGAAGTTCTCCGAAATGCCATAGGAAGGGCAGCAGCTGTAAATTCAGAGATACCGTAGAGATGTCCTTGCCAGTATCTTCCTTCCCATCCTGGATTATATGCTGTAGGAGCTGGATAGAAGATTTGGTGCAAAAGAAATCTTCCTAGGCATTTCGGCACACACCTTTTTAGAACACTACGCAAAAAAGGAAAAGGCTTTGAGATGCCAAATATATAATGATTGTCCATGAGATTTCCTTTGTACAGTGGCCTGTTGGCGATAAGTCTTAAGCGGTTTTGGAGTTTTTTAGAGACATTAGCGTCGATACAAGCTGGCATTCGAGTGCCTTTATGACTTACTTTTGATTTCGGTAATGTTTCCTATACCTATTGGGTTTTGCAAAGAAGCTTCTCAAAATTTAAAATTGCCAAAACGTATTAGAGAAACTCACTCTTCAACAACCGCCTGAGCCAACTGGCACTTCTGTTCGTTAAACCCACGCAAGCTCGAATCTGGAATGTTTTCTGTAGGGTTTGAATCGCGACATGAAAATCGCCGTATCAAATCACTCTTTGCCAGATTTGGAAAAGCATTTCAGAATTTTCGCAAAGCAACTTCATTCTATATGCCGCAGACTATCTTTGTTGCTCATTAACGTTGTTGTTAATGAAAAGAACAAACATTTGCTGAAATTGTATCTTGTCTTTTTGCAGGTGGCTTTTGCTTGACTAAAATTATACGAGTTTAATGGACTTCAGGCAAGGTGAAAAATGTTTCAGAAATGGGGCTAAAGACTCGTTAACGACTGTAAAGTGGACAGTTGAATGGCGAGTTTATTAGGCCACTCCGGGCCTAACCTCGGGGATGGGCTACTAATGTACTGCTAAAGCTAAAAGAAGCAGACATCGCTCGAAAGCTTTTGTGCTGGCACAGTTGGTCGAGTGAATCAGTTTCCTTGAATGACATCAGAAGGTTAATTGCAAGCAGAATTTTCATAACAACAATTTAGCAATGCACATAGAAGTCTTGGAATCATGTGACTGGAAGTCCCGTATGTAGCTCGGCCTCTAATATGATCATGGACCCTTTGTTTTCCATGTGATTTGCTTGCATATTAAAAATGAACTCGAAGAAACAGAGAGGCAACAAAGAAGCAAATGGAGTCAGCTGAGAGATGATAGTCAGAGAAGTGAAGGTGTCGATGGTCTTTTGTTCTAACTAGGGATAACCCCTTACAGCTTTCTATAAGAATGACCGTCTCAACGTTAGAGCCACACGAACGCGACACATTTGTCAAAAGTACTTGCAAACGGTGACTATAATAGAATAGCACTTCTCGCTGGCTCTTAGATGTAGTGTCAATGCTTCTGCGCTGAGGCTGCATGTCGCCGAGGCTGCATGTCGCTGAGGCTGCATGTCGCCGAGGCTGCATGTGCAAAGAAGTGTTTGAAGCTGGCCAATTGCCACTTATTAAGGCACCTCTTGTGAATGGCATTGTCGTTACGTAGCTAAAGCACCGAAGTTGGCAGTGGGCATTTCAAAAACTATTGCATCGACCAAAACGACCAATAGTGGGCAAGATGTTATTGCTATTTGCGATGATAGTAGTTGTTCTTAAGCAGATGGTAATTTTCTTGTTGTACAAACAGAAGAATCCAATTAAGACGGAATGTTAAGCCTCTGCTAATGAAAAAAAAGCCGAGGCCCTAAGTCACAAACACCATAGACGTAAGTAAACCCTTTTCACTAGGTTGAGGCCCTAAAAAACAAGCATCATACAATATAGGTAAACGTAAATCAGTTGTGATACAGAAGAAACTGAGCCATCAATTTGACGTTAAAAGTAGGACAGAGGCAAGCCAAAACAGACAGGAGCATGGAATCCTCTTGCGCACGTGTTCTCTGTGCCGGAATTTCCCAGTGTGTATAATGGTATATTCAAGCCCATGTTACTGATGAAATGGCAGAACAGAGTTTTAAAACGGGCTTGCTCACATTGGTCTACTTTCATCGCACTAATTCCAAAGCCACTGTAAACAACAAAATAATTGAGGCTGCCTCTAGTTCAAATTTTCAGCAAAGCCAATGCAGTTGCTAGTGTTGGGTTCAAGGGGGGCAAGAAGATTCTATGCTTTTTGTACTAGAAAGTTGTGAAGAATAGCTTTGGGCAAAAGCCTTCGCGCGCATTTGTGGGAGTTTTAGGCGAATGCTTTTGTCTTGATGCAATATCTGGGTAAGGAAACCACATTGAGAAAGTGTCTGAATTGGACTGATCATACAAGCCAAATGTGAAAGGAGCAGCGTCACAATCGAATGGGCTCATTTGAGAAATATTTTACGACATCAAGCTGTTACGAATTTGGTGCAAGCGTATAATCACAGCAGTCTAAGCATCTCTGCCAGTCATAGACGCTGCACGACCACTATTGCCCGCGTGATAAAGTATTAAACCTCTTTGCGCAAAAGGGACCGAGAAGGTCTTGGGCACTGGTTCCCGGAACAACGGAGCTAAATTTGCCAAACTGAATTGACCTGTGTTCTTTAATTAGCAAGAAACTTTCAGATTCTTGTAACGAACATTTTGTTTTGCTTTTGCAGGGCGTGTGTGCTTTTCACCTTGAACGCCACTGTAATACTTGTTGGTAGAGTACCTAATTGGCCAGAAATCAGCATGAGGACTGCTAGTTCCAATTTTCTTTCAAGTCTTTTAAGGAGCTTTATCTTAACATGAGCAGGTGTCTACCTACAGTCGTTCATAATACAAGTGCTAGGACGCGAGAGCCAGGCTTCAGTCATTCTATTCTTAAGTGGTACAGTCCTCTAAGATTTAACCCTTACATATTCATTCATCTGTGGCACCTCAAACGCCTACCTGTTATTTTTATTTTGCAGCCCAAAGGCGTCGTTATCTGCTTTGCAAATGACAAGATGCATTCACGTTGGCAGACATTCAAAGGTCTTCACGGCGTTGAAGAGAAAAACGACAAATTATCATAAGCAACTCGTCTTTCTTTGTTCAAGCAATGCACACAACTAACATTGATGAATAGAAATTCTGAGCCTCCGTTTTGAAGGAAGAGTTTGACTCTCTTTTGCACTGTGTTACAGCCTTGCCCGAATGCGCAAAAATATGGATAAAACCACGTTGTGAAAAGAAATTGGTTATATGTGACAACAGGCTGTATTTTTCTAAATGTTGAGTACGTTTTAAGAAAGCTGCATTCTCCTACAAAGGTTTAGCTCTACGTATTTTGAATAGCAATGCCACGTTAGTCAACCCTACCCATTCGCAAAAGATTGAACGAGGACTTATTTTATTGTTTGCTGTAAACATGTTTTCGCAGCAAAGCTGTTGACGATTCAGTAGGTTGCGAGAAATTTCTTATAATTCAAAGTAGTAAGACTAGCATCCTAAAGAGCCTTGAAAGCAGAAAGCAATAGAAAAAACCTCTTACCTAACTAGGCTTAATTCTGAAAGTAGTCGAGTCTAGTCAAAGAGGATATTAGATTTCAATGAAATGCTAAACTAAATGTTTACGAATTATATCTGAATGCAAATATTTGCATCGAAAACAATGATCTGTAGTTGAATAGAAAGCATATGAAAAATTTCATACTTGAGGAATGTTGTGAATCAATTAAAAAATTCCGCCTTAGAAACTCAAAAATCCTGATCAGCTGTTGTCGCATGCAATTCAGTGTTATTGGAGTAGAAATTATACTTGCTGATTGCAAACGCAGAGAACATTGAAGTTTGCAATATCAATTTGATAAGCTCTGCTTGCATTAGCTTAAAGCCAGCTGCTGAGAAGGTTCTCCTGAACAACAACAACGAGGACGTCCTGGGATTCCGTAGAGGTTGAGAAGGGAGCTGTGCAGTCAGGTGATAATGCAACATGCTTGTGAATCTTCATTGTGATTCCTCATATGGCCCATCCTATAGAATGCTTTGGAGCAAATTAATCCAGCTGGATCGTTGTAGCTTATACTTCTCCAAGGTTCTATACTGACAGTTTGTTTACCCTTCGAACTTTATAGCACAAAATAACATAAAACTCTTGAAAACAGTGAAAAAACTGCTTAAAAGAGCACCTTTTTTGTTTGATCAAAATTCGCTCAAGCTTTGCGCATTGTGTAGAAATGCAAACAAAAACAGCCAAATTGTTTTCCAATTGGTTTTTATTTGCATCGGGTAAAAAATGGTTCTGATTTGGATTTGAAACTAAATTTTGGATCCTTCTAGGGAATGAGCTATGCTCCATCAAATTTTTTCTCATATTCAATATCTTACAATATATTTAATAAATATGTCTTACATTTAGCTCATATAGTTTCATCTTATGCCTAGAGGTCACAAAACCAGGAGAAAGCAGCAAAGCATACGATCTTCTCCATGATTACGCGCTCCAAATGAAACTACAGATTGTCTTGAAAGATGAGAAATCCAAGAAAGTTTGATCAGCGTGTATATAGATAATGCGACGGATTACTCATCGCAAAGGGACAGCAAGATATTTGAATGGGTGAATTCGAAAGAGCAACAGGGATGTTTAGCAAGCATTAGTTTTCACTTGGATTCATTGAAAGCGCTTGTAACATCTTTACGATCTCTACAAGGAAAGCAATTTCGTTTTTTCCACTCGCAGTACTTCCAACAGAATACACCTGACATGCATTCAATGAGACTTCCAAGCTTTGTAATTACGCTCGATGAAGTTCGCGGCTTAGCTTCGTTCATGACCCAAATCGTTCCTAACAAGATTTGATTTCAAGGCCAATAAGGAGCGACAGAAGAATTCAAAGTACAATGAAATAACTGTTAAATTAGAGCTACATTTACCTTTGTCTTCTTGTCTTGGGGATATGGAAGCTTTGAATGAGACAAGCCCTTTTGCGAATGTGATTATTGCGGAGGAATTGCTGTACGCACTGAGCCAACATCAATAGGTTTTGTACGAAGCAAACAAGATGGTCAAACAAACAACAATCAGATTGTCACTTGTTTGTTTATCTGCATTTAAGGTTAGACTCGATAGATCTTTCGATTGTCAACAGGGCTTGTCCGGTGCAAAGCCCTGGGTGCACATGTTCACGGTGTTATGATAGCGTGAATCCTGTACAAAATCTGCCAGCCTACATACGGGCGCTTTCCCTTATTGTATTTAGAGGGAAGTTAATCTGCCCGCAAATGCATGGTCTCTTGATTCATCAGGCATGATCAGCACATTGGTATTGAACAAAGGCAAGCTAACCAGTTGTCTAATGAACGTCTCTTAAAACAAAGTTTCCAAGGCAAAAGTGACTATGAAGCGATAGCCATTCCGGGACATTTTACCCCTAGAACGGCCCTTGTTGAAATGAAATTTCCAAAATAGGGGAGTCGAGGGCATTTGTGTCTTGATCAGGGACAACCACGCTTCATCAGTTTCAGCTGAAAAACTGTTTGAAGTTCAGAAACTTGCTGCATTCTTTTAAAGCCGTCCTAATACACCGCGCCCTAAAACACCCTTGCATCTATACAAAGGTGCAATCTTTGTTCTGCGAAGAATCACGACTGCAGCCTGCTTGCTGGATTGTTTTTTTTTTATGCCTATATGTAAACAATTATCAACCTGTAAAGCTAATTGAATCATGAGATTATTTCTGCATAACTGCAAGTCTTGAAATGCGATCCCTATGCCATTACGTTTTTTACTGAAATGACATGAATGACGGGCAACGTATCTTGAATTGCTTTGCTAGTTAACCTGTGTATCCCATGTAGGGTGCCAAATGTTGTTTAGCATCACAAAATGCCACTAAAAACACAAACTCAAGGTCAATTCCTAGAATTCTACGTTTGCACTGAGAATAGAAGGCACTGACTTGTGAAAACTCTCTTGTCGGGGAATGCAAACAAGTTTCAAGGCTAACTTAGGACTTTGTAAAGCTCTATCTTATCAAAAACGTTTTCCTGATCTTGATCAAGAGCGCCTGACTTTAAGAATTGTAGATTAAGAAGTTTTGAAAACATTTAAATTTGATATTAAAGAACTTTAACATGATTTTAACTTTCTGACTGATTATAACTTTCTTCGTATATGACCCGACTTCTAAGCTTGATAAAGTGAGCCTGCTGCATCTTAGATCATGTAACAAGCTGATATGACCATGCTTACCATGAGCTCTTTGACAAAATAACAAAGATCAACAGCTAAAGCAAGGATGAAGCCTATACTTAGCAAATTTCCTTCGGTATCCTCTCCTTTTTATGACTTTTACGCGATCACAAACCAACCATTTGCAAGCAATAGGATGTTTAGGAAAAGCAGGTCCCTTTGATTAACATTATAGCAAGGCAGAGAGCGCGGTTCATAACACAGCACACGATGGGACCATTCATCTGGCCACTGTCTGTTCGAACCTTGGGCACTGCACGAAGACAAAAACCAGTTTACCAGCCATAGTTACATCTGTTAATGTGGGGCGAATATAGAAAGGTAGAGAGGGAAAGAAAAGTCTGTGCAAGGACTGAGATGTAAGAGAACGTGTGGAAATGGCTGCAGATTGATTTAAGGGTAAAAGAAGCCTGCCCCTAGAGCTTTCCGCACTACAGGACCAATATTGCCGTATGGTAAGTTAGCCTAATGCTCTGATGTGAGCATGTGTTTCAAAGAAGCAAGTGTTGAATTTTATACAAATTCATGACAGTTCAGTTGTGATGACACATATATACACACAGATGCCGACCTACAGGGAGCAACGATCGGTTACAAAGGTTTGCTCATGCGCAGATTAATGCTAATGGCTCTATGCTAGTGAAGCTTGGAAGAAAAGCATTTCGCATTGAAGTTAGCAAAAGTATTGAACAATTTTTATGTCTGTTTATAATACGTAAACAGGTCTTAAATGCAAATAAACCTCTGTCAGCAGCCAAAACATTCAAAAGATTCTGGTCGATAGTTGCACAGCTAGATATAGAATTTCTTCATCTGCTTCCATGGCCATATGTTCTTAACGTGTGTAATTTAGCCGACTTTTAGCAATTCTGTTAGGTCTCAATGCAGATTAGGTTCCGCCCTATAAAAGCCAGCACTTTGAGGTTAGCTTCACACTAAAGCCAAAACCAGGACTCTGTTTTCAGCAGAGTGGCAGTTCTGTAAAAGGATAAAGTTATTACATTTGTCCTTTACCACAGTGACATTTACTTAACATTGCAGGTTGACGTGGCTTGCTCATAAAGCTTCCACAGCCGGCATCAAAAGTCATCTCTCTGACAACAGCGCAGCAACAACCGTTGAGCACAAAATATCAAAGAGGTATTCGTTATGGGGTTCTCGACGACGCCTGCATCTAGGCCCTTCTTCCGTGATTTGCTAATGCTAATCATTGCCATTCTGTGTTGCTAAACTGGGAAAATGTTTCTTAACATTCATGATTCGATTGCAATCAAGAGGTGCCTTGAAAGCGGTCTCTCGGAGTTGATGCAGAAATTTGACGTAAGCGGGAATGTGTCTGCACGTTTTCTGCTTGCTGTAAAGCCTTTCAGTGGTTGGCTGGCTCAGAGTTTCTCAGCCGGATTTAAAGAAATTAAAAGGGCCTTTGCGAATTTGGTTATCATCGATCGACTTTTAAGCAACAGGATACTTGAAGCATTAGCTACATGTTTGTTTCAAATAGGCACTAAAATGTGAAATAAAAAAATATCTCATTTTGAAAAGTGGAACTTTTTAAGCAGGAAAGGAGGATCTTATTTGCAAGTGTCCTCCAGTATGCCACTGTGCCATTTCTGTACGTGCAAACATAGGGCTCAGAATGTTCAAGTTCAGAGCCGCAGCACCAGTCAATAGCTCCTATTTCCTCGCTCAGAAAGGCAATTTAGATCAACTGGCTATCAGGTTGCTATCATTGCCCAAACACGTTTGAATATGGGATCCTTATGAGGCCAAAGAAATGTGGCTATTGGACATTGGCTCTTATGCCCCACATTCATTAAGCCCTAGACAAAAGGATGAATTCTGTTTTTTATTTGCTCGCATTTCTGCGCCAAGTCAAGCCTACAATCGTTCTTTCTTTCCTATACAAAGCATTGCTAGATTCCAAGTTAGCTCTTAATCCTTCTAGTGCCTTTTTACCTATACTTCTAGTGCTTGGTCAATCTTAAAAACTCTTACACATCATTTATTTCAAGAACTGTAGAGAACAGTTGCAATGTTCAAAAGACCCAATTAAGTCACAGCTTGAAATATCTCGAAATAAATATCTCGAAATAAATAGCTTGAGATAAATAGCTTGAGATAAATAGCTTGAGATAAATAGCTTGAGATAAATAGTTGAGATAAATAGTTGAGATAAATAGCTTGAGATAAATGGCTTGGAAAACTTAATTCGTTCCAAATCCATTCGCAACATCTATATTGCGACCAGGTGAATTTTCCCTCAATTAAAGAGACACTGACTTCGTTAGCGCGGAGTTTTTAATTCTGGCTGCAAACGATTGAGGGGCGACGAAGTTCCAAATGCAGACCAAGCACTGCAAACCGACCTGGAGTGGAAATTTGTTTTTATTGCAATTCATATCTAGTTTTTATCCGGAACGTAAATCAATCTGTACCGTGGACACGGCAGTAATGAAATGGGGAATGCTGATAAACTCATGCCCTTAACAGAAAAGAAGTCCTTTTTGAGTGATTCAACCGCCATGCACTATATTTTAAAATTCCTTACAAAAGTTACATGAACAGTTATGTACTTAATCTTTTATGGTTTTGGAGCTGCAAGGCGTGGCCAGGAAAGGTCCGTTTCTAACAGTAATTGGTCATAAGCTTAGAAACTCACAGGCTAACTCTTTGTTTCGTGCATTTCATAGGGTCTTGAGGTATGAGATCCCTAATTGCCAAAACAGAGGCACTTCCTGAAAACATGCCCTGTGCATTGCCCTGGGCCACACTCTAATGTGTTCAGGCATGGCTAGTTTTTGCATACTGAAAGCACATTTTCGTGCGACACCCTTCAGAGTATGCAAATGACCAAAATGAAACACGAATAACCACTCATGGATCGAAAAATGTTAATGGATTGCAAGAAGAGCGAATGATTAATGACAAATAAGCGCTCGAATAGATTGAGGATATTCCAAGTAAAGAACTTTTTCTGTCTACATAGAATTGATTATTGCATAGAAATGTAGACAGCCTCTTAGATAAAAAGGCGACCAAGATTGCCCAATGATGCGAAAACTTGTGTCGTTATATGTCATATCGCAATCTGTATTTTCCATAGGATGTTGCCTTTTAGCAGATCACATTTCAAATTAGCCATTGCATCTTTTGCAAATGCAATTTCGAGACGGCTGCTCTCTTTCAGCCGCGGTTTTGGTCCTTATGCTTGTGGAAGCATACTGTTTCATATTTTGTCCTAAATACCGAGTTTGACATACCGAGCATAAAAACATTGGCTGCTACACTTTTTGTATGAGTATCAACACAATTCTTTTGGGTAGAGCAAAATAAGGTTTTAGCATTAAAGACCACATTTTTGTGTTTTTGAAATTTTAGAGACACAATACCAGTGCAAGGCAATTTTTGGCAAACAGGGCCAAGTCCAAACCGCCTAGCAGGCATGAACTTTGCAAATTTTTTTCTGTCACAGATGAATATAATGTCACCCGGGTCGTAACTAAACGCGACTTGTGCGCTCTTTCTTCAACTTTCCAGTGGCTTTCGATCCGCAACTGACTATCTTTTTGTCAGATTTTGGTCATTTTCTGACATTCACATTTCCTGAGGGGTGTCCGACAAATAGATGCTCTAAAAATGCCACCGCTCTAAAGGTTATGCTACCGCGATATTTTTCATTATGAGTAACTTGTCGGAAATATTTTAAGTCAAGTTCTTATCCTTAAAAGTGTTATATAGTGTTATAGAGTTCTCTGGTATCAAAACTTTCTACAACACAATGGATGAGTTGGATTTTATATTTCCTGCAATCCGACGGAATCAAAAAATCTGGATTCCTTGGCGTCAATACGAAAAAGGACTACTAAAGAGTTTTGCAGAGTAGGTATGTTGTGCTTTCTTAAGGACAGGTAGACGCATGAAATGTTTGCAGAAAATGCCATTTTCGGTAAACCATGGTCACTGGAATACGAGCAACACGGGTATTTGATAGGCGATTACGTTTAGAAGCTGACCCCGTTTTGTATGGCTGGACGCCGCTATCTCGCTAAAAAAACTGTTTGCAACACACTCCTCGTGTCAAGTAGGTCATTCTAATGCTCGCTAAGTTAACACCAATCCACTCAGTCAATTTCAAAGGCATGAAACTGGTTCTCGAGGCCCGCGTAAATATGAATCAGTGTAAAATCTATACACATAAATAAACAAACTTAACTGCGATGAAAACCCGTTCCAACCGAACAGTTGTGTAAATCTAACCTGATTGTTGGCCAAGGACATGAAGCGATCCTTGATGCTGAATCCCTTGGTTCTACTTCAGTCACGAGTTCTCGAATGCCTTCAAATGGCGGTCTCCATCAAACAATAGGTTCACCTGCGATTTTAATGATGTTTAATGCCGAGACGTGCTTTCTAAAAGAACTGCCTGCTTTGAATGAAAAATTTACGCATTCTTGAACTTCGTTTCGTCAATAAGGCATTATGGTCAAAGTTCTATTGCAACTAAATGATAATCTATAGAAACACAAGATTAGAGAGGGAACAAGGCTACCTTGCATTTTTGCGTGTTTGTTCATAGAAAATTTGGTAAATCTGTTTTTCCATGCACCGAGTAGGTAAGAAATTGTCCCGTTGCAAATTGAATGGAAATTGAATTAGCGACATATTGGGTTTAATTATCACCTAGTGGAAAGCATTGTGTTCATATGTCAAACCGACCCAGGAAATCATAACAAGCCATTCCTATGCGATATTGGATTAATTCTTGGAGTTGCATTGCATTAAATGCAAGGAAACTTTTCTTCCAAAAGATAAGCTTTATATAGCTTTGTAAAGCATTTGAAAACCAAACAAGGCCTTGAAAAAAGGAATACTTGCATTGTTCAAGCTTCTATTTGATCAATATCAATTTGAGTCGGATTACCCCTAAACATTGATGACTGAATTGGTATTGAGGTCTCTAAACTTCACTGAAGGCACCAACGCCTACCAATATAAGTATTACTCTCATCCAACAAAAGCAGGATATCCTTCATGCACCTTTGAGGTTTTCTTTTATTTCAGGGCTTGCATGCAAAAACACCGAGAAAGAAGGATTGCTGTGGTAAATTTCTTCCCGATCAGGCCAGAACGTTCCATACAAGCTTTCCAGAAAAAATGCTGTTCATCCTTATACGTAAAATTTAAATGGCAGAAAATTAACTTTGAATATAGAAGTCATTATGATTTAGAACGATAACAGAGAAGAGAAGACAATGATTACGAGAAAACTTCAATGTTATGCCAGTTTTTTCAAAAATTATTTGTTGCGTAGTTTAACCAGATGTTGCTTGACCAATTGATAATAAAAGCTGTCTTTTCATTTTGCTTTTTCTTTATAATTATAAATGCTAAAACTGGTCATTTTCAGCAATATTATGCTTATCAAGACACTCAAAGGTCGCCTGACTGAAGGAGCAGAAAAGAGTGAAAGGATTAGTATCCAAGGATGCAGGAATGCACTAATGACGCCCCCCGTGTCGAGTTGAACCAAGCAAATGCTGCTTGAACAAAAGGTTGGAGAAAGGCTTTGTAATCAACAATGTAAGCTATAAAGATCAGGGGATGATTGCCAGTCTGTGTGGCGAACAAGAGAACATATGAACCCGGAGAGTTGGAGCGTAAGAAATGGTAAGGAAATATTTCAAGGGCTGGGGACACAACAGGGCGGTGGATCATGGTGGTTGCGGGTAGGTCAAGCTAGCGTATGTTGTCATATGTTTCAAGGAGGTGAATGTATGGCACCAGACAATTACTGATCATCTACAGTCGTGTTTCAAAATGAATGCGACATAAAATTACAGTTGGAATGATTAATGGTGCCTAGATTGGCAGCTACAGCAACAAAAATAGTTAGAAAACAGAAACTCGCATAGCCAAATATAATTATGAGGAGTGTAAGAGCTGAGAAACTACCAAAATGATGAAGAAAGAGTGGTGTGATATGAGTAAATAGGACCCATTTAACAAATAAGCCACATATTCTAGGTGTGAGAAGAAAGAAACAAGCTCTTTCCTACTTCAGTAAAGGTAAGCATCGGGGGTCGAGAGGATAAAACAAAAAAAAGTTCGTTATTCATTCATACAAAACAATTTTTTCATTTAAAACTGTACAAACCAAAATATGAAAGTTTAGCATGAAAAAAATTTTGGAGCAAAATTATCATTACTCTAGTATCCAAAACTGCACTAGTGTTTAAAACGTATTTACACATTTACACTTAGACAAAAACTTTCTCATAAAAACTTAAAAACATAGCCTACTAGAGTATATAAAATTTATATCAAACACCAAGCATCAAAAATATTTTAAAATAATCGATTTAAAATAATTGCAAAATAATTATAAATAATCGATTATTTTGAATTTAATTGAGATGCAATTTGGATACGAATTTGCATAAAAACTACTTTGCTTTAGTGATTTGTATCTTAATTAGTAGATGTAATTACCTTTAAAGCAAATTACAAGCAATAGCGTACAATGACTGGATAATGATTGTAGATAATAAATATAATTGGATATTGGATACTTCAAAAAATTTGCTATTTCTAAGCCATTTTGATGGCTTGAATATGCCCTTAAAACTATGGGGCTATAGTTAATGCTCTATATAACTTCTTTGAAGTGTGTCCTCTTTCGATAGCTATATTTCATATGGCTCCAGACATTGCGGATTCAGTATCACTTAGAGCCTTTAGCAAGCTTTCTTCCACTGCTATTTTCTTTGTTGTGAGTATGTAGATGTGTCTGAAGACTTCCGGACTGCGAGAACGTCTTTCCACACTGCCAGCATTTATAAGGCTTTTCGCCAGTGTGAGTCCGCATGTGTCGCTTGAGGTCGGTCGACCTTGCGAAGGCGCGCTCGCACTCGGAGCACTTGTATGGCTTCTCCCCAGTGTGATTTCTGATGTGCCGTTGCAGATCAGTTGATCGCACAAAGGCACGATCACATTGATCACATTTGTATGGTGATTCCCCTAAAACATAATCGTGTGCTATTCATCGATCCAGTATCACCTTTCAAAATAACAATTTGTTGCAGCAACCAATGCGCCAGCAGAAATATTATGGATTTACTTCAAACGATTAATTTGCAGAAAGTTCTTTTTTGCATTTTATAGAATAATGTTTAGGGGTTGATCTCTGTTTGGAGACTGGTACGAGAAAGGTGTTTTTGATAATTCATGATTTTATAAACAGGTGGAAGATTGAATCACAGTTGCAAAAATTAGCGGAACCATGATTTTCGCTGAAACATCGAAGCAGAAGAATAAAATCATGGTTCCTGTTTCTCGCAATGGTGCAGTTCATTACCACCAAACATGCGATCACAATTTTCAAAAGTGTTTGTTATTTATCAAGCGTCGAATCACCTTGCTAAGAAATACATGAAATTGCTGCCAGACCTCGAAGCATCTAGTGACAGCGTCTCAATATCGCAGCCACCGTTTTTTACGATTTTAGAAAAGACAACGGCAAGGGATCTTCACGACCAGGGCTCTTTGATTGTTAATCAGCATGAACAAGAACAATGGGGGCATCGAGCTAACATCACAACAAGAGGAACAACAACAACAACAGTGAAGGCTTTTAGATCGATCCTCAACGAATATTAACCAAAACAAATGCGAAAATTTGATAGTACTCACCGGTATGGGACCTGATATGACGCTTCAAGTAGCAGGGGTACTGAAAGGCTTTACCGCAGTACGAACATTTCCAGGTTCTTCCAGTGTTATCCGGACACACATATTTTATGTGCCTTTCAAGGTAACTCTCGTATGCAAATATTTTCCCGCACTTGTAACATGTATAGCTTTTTTCATCTGCAGAAGGGATTAAACAGAAAAGTTTCATACATCAACTACCAAGAAAAGGGGAAGCAGGAAAGAAAAGCACATTATTTTGCAACAAATGGCAAAAAGTATCGTTAATTCAGATTCATTTTAGTCTGGGCGCAATTTCAACAAATTCATATACGTTGTCCTTTGAATTATGTCATTTCTTCATTAGCTTTATAAATGCCATGAAATGAAAAAAAGTTTAGTATGATTTCAGTCATTATCTTATCTTGCCACAAAATCTTTAGTGTTTCATTCATTAACAAGTTAAAAGCCATACTTAGAGCTTATGGGAAATCTTTTCATATGTAAAACATTTTAAAAGCAAGGCAATATAGAATTTCTAAAAATGGTACTTTGAAACTAAAGCCTTACCTAATCCACTTGGTGGCCTAAGAATTTTCATTAGATACCATTTATAAAACTCTTCTCTTTGCTCCTTCGTAAACGATTCATTTCCATTGATGTATGACTTAATAATTTCCTCCTTAATGCCAATTTCAACAGCAATTTCCGTTAAAAAGATTCTATTGTTCTCTAAAAATTGCTTGATGTTCCTTTTTACAATCTCTGGATTTTCTCTATGAAAAGTAAATTTCCACATGTTATACATGGCTAAAGTATTAGATCAAATATGAGCAATTTTGATTAAGTTCAAATATAATTGCAAGAGCGTTAGGGTCAATTGAGATGTTTTTCACAGTTTTGAGTCAAACAAACGACCGCATATACATTAATGTATGCTGTTATCTACAATGGTCACTGCAACACAACCCCTTCAGCTTAGGCACTTGGTAATATGTGCCTTGTTAACATTCCTTGATCGTTTCGCTTAAATACTGTACGCATCAGACTACCGTTGGACCAAGCCGTAATTAGCAGGACAGGCTTAAAGCCCTTGCTCTGTAGCTGTGCAGGCAATGATCATTAAAACAACAGGCATCGCGAAGTCACGTCCTGCAAGAACGGTTCAATATTGGTACAGGTGTGGAGCAGTGTCAACAAAAGGCACTAATCAAAATGACGTAATAGCCCGCAGCAACAACACCGCAAAGGTGGTATGCACATTTACTTTGATCAAAGTATGAAAAGCTGGAAAACCAATTTTTCTTACACCTTAAACAAAGAGCAATACGCAATGTTAAATCATGTTCTTACTGTAGCATCTGATTCAGCTTAGCGTCTAAGTTCTCTTGTGACAAATTGTCTGATGTGTGTAGCTCCGATGAAGAGTCGCTCTTAGGTGGCAGTTGCTTGCTTGCAGAGTTACTTTGTTCTCTTTCCTCTTTATGAAAGTCGTGTCGAGCACCTCCGTTCAATCTTTCCTCGTCTACTTGGCCGTTGAGCTCAAACCAATACGACTTCTCATCCTCATAATTCCAGTTGTAGTTGTCTACTGCTGGAAAGGTTGTTGCATTGCTGAACTGGCCAATCTCTCGACTTCCGTAGGCAAAATTAGAAATGACACTATCTGCTTCGCTTTCTTCGTCTAAAAAGAAGCAAGGAACGTGATTGAATCAAAAACAAGTTTATAAGCAGGTTGTAAACACAATAAGATCCTAGATAGCTAATATCTACCAAGTAGTGTTGTAGGTGGAATGCATCTTTTTCACGACATTATCGCTTCAATCTTGTAGGAAAGTAAGAAGGAAATGGCAAGAACTTTTTGGGTTGGCATGATCTTCCTTTCAAACCAAGATACATATGCCCCTCCCGGCCGCAATCAAGATTAGGCCCAGTACGTTAAGTTGAATTCACTGCGGAACAGCTTTGATTTCAGATACAGCTTTCGTTTCCGCTATGCACTCATTCTCACAGTTAAACTTGAAGGCTGTTGCTTCAAAACAGAGTGGAAGTCCCCCGAAGTACTTCGCTTCCCATTGAATCTTTTCTTTAACGACCGCTTCAAAAGTCTTTCACTCCTTCAAAAATTTTACAAGCTTACTCGTGTTATACCTTATTACATAACCTAAGTCGTACCTTTCTTTACCAATAATTTGCAAGAAAAGGAAAATTTCACTGCTTTCACAAAGTGCTTAAGCTGAAAGTCACTAGTTTCCAATAGCTGATATACCGTAGTTCCAGCTATATGGTGGCTGTACTATGCTGACCCCGAGGATGAGGCGAATTCTTTAAAATCGCTGAACACGGCAAGAGTTGCCAAAGGCTTTTTTCAAATCACCGAGAATATTCAATTTTTCAGCGCAATCAAATTGATCCGGCGTTTAAGCGCATTAAAGGCGAGCGTTTTTAGGGCAACAAAAACACCAATCGGTTGTTATTTATTTAATTATCAAGTGCCTTTTAACAGAAAATTGAATATTCTTAAAGACGATGTGTTTTCACATTTTCTGCTGAATAAAGTTTAAATGAAATGGACAAGTGCATGCGAATTCATACGCAAATAGGATCATCTATAGCATGCAAAATGCTAATGCAAATTATTTAGTCGGGTGATCTAAGCGAAACATTTGGGAAAAAAGACGGCACTGATTCATTGCCAAGGAGAACAGGTCGTCAACATAGAACGGAGTTGGATTTCAATGTTAATCATTCTAATTTAACGCATAGCAGGGAAATGTTTTTGAGTAAGAGGCACTATTAAAATCAAATTTATGTACCAATGGAAAATGTGCAATAGAAAAGATGCGAGGAGCTGCATAGTAATGCGCTTTGAAGCACCGAGGACCCTTCGGAAGCATTTGCAGCGTTTGTGGACCAATTAAAAAAAAACTTTGCACTCTTTTAGGCGGACTTCTGGTGTTTCGTTTTCATCAGATGTCAGCAATGTTGCAATTTAAAGGCGCAAATCCCGTTGCTTTAGGCATTGGTCATTTCTTTCTAATTTGTTTCTTTCTACTACGAAATGCTGCAATATTCAAGTAAACCTCATCTCACTAAACCACAAAATGACGGTAAATTTGGTTTTTGGAGAATTGGAACTTGAAATGCGTTTGCAAGAAAAGAATTCATGGAAGGCAAGGGAAGTGTAACTGGCAGAAGCTGATCCATTTCAAGTGTGCAGGCAACAGGCAGCCGCAACAGCTGCATTATACGAGCCTACTGCCCGCGAAACTACAGCGACGATTGCAGGCATTTCAACAGCAGACTAAACAGGCACCAAGAAGAACAGTGTCTTAAGACGCACACTTACCTTCATCGTAGGCATCGTCGATCAGCCAGTAATATTTTCGTCTAAAGTATTGTTTCAGTAAGAACGATCTAGGCATAATATGCTACGTCTAAGATGCTATGGGCACAATTCCACTTTCCATAAAATTAACTGATGTTGCTTCAAGCTCGCTGCATCGTGTATATAGGTCTCCTCAACTTGATCTGTATCGGCTCGCGCTGGTGCAGTGCCTCCTAAAAGCAATCCATACTCTAAACTAAAACTAAAGCGAGGTGTATCGGTCGGCACAAATATTCTATTGTAGAAGTTTCAGGATTTGGCATATGGCGACATTCAAAAGACCTGCATCATTAGTTATCAGTTGGTATTTGCAGCTATTCATGCGAGCTGTACGTGCGACCTTTGATTGGTGGAAGGGCTTCTCCTTTGATGATGTCAGAGCCACTTTTGCGACTGATACTTTGGCTGTTCATTCACCTTAACCCGGCCAATTACCGACTCACAATCTAGCTTCGAACAATCCTTTCTCCACGCATATAGGCCAGTATCGGCATTTGCAAATGTGCAAAGTAATTTTATGGAGCGATGCTAGGATAGAATTTAAGGTGCCGATTGAATGCAAGTTGTTGTAGCTCACTGCACAATCATCTGCTTGACTGGCCGTGAACCCGCATACCATCGGGGCCTCAAATAACAACCGGGGCGTCGTTAATCGTTCACGCATCACCTAGCCGGTTCAAAAATGCTGAGCAAAGAGAAAGGTTTACTGGTACTCATACATATAATTCTCGGTTGCTCAAACATTCTTCCGAATTCCGAATAAAACAGTTAAATATTTTTGCTTTTTCATCAATGGAGTCGAATTACCCAATCGTGCAATTGAACGAGCCGGTCGCGTGCTATTGGATTTTTGAACCATGCATGCCGGGCGAATCATGATTACACCTGGGTGCAATGTTAGTAAATAAAGCATTCCATACGCATCTTCGACTCGTAATTGCTACTTTTTGTTATCTTTCTAATCTTGAAACTGCATCGAAAGGGGCTGACATACCGAAATCAGCAGAAAAACACTCAAAAAGATGGGAATTGGGAAAACCAAAGTCTGCAAAAACGACAAAACTATTTAAAAGAATTTTTATCGTTATTATACCAGTTTTAAAAGCAATAATAATCTAGTCCAATGAAAATGCATAAGATAAA
The DNA here is from genome assembly GCA_003864495.1 of Nemopilema nomurai. NCBI lineage: Eukaryota > Metazoa > Cnidaria > Scyphozoa > Rhizostomeae > Rhizostomatidae > Nemopilema > Nemopilema nomurai. Next base: position 209,458 of record PEDN01001367.1, on the reverse strand, counting down.
CTGGCCTTCACTGAACTCTTTTAATAAACCTGTGCACCGGAGCATATTTTCACTTATCCATTTCCTATCCATCACTAATTAGGCACAAGGTTAGGACCATTGAGCTTTGGCGCGCAGGGCATGACGTCAGCAATGGCGCATTTTGGTGGACGTTCCCAGCTTATGGATCCATTGTTGTGTAGCTCAATGCCTAAAACTCCAATGACACTTGCAGTGGAAGCATTTGGAAATATTTAAGAAACAGCTAACTCAAGATACGTAGTCAGAAAAACGAAATAGATGGATCAATCAAAGTAGCTTGCAAGTGCTGATATTAGAATCATGCCTTAAAATGCTACATCATGCCAACTTGCGTTAAGGGCCACCCTGACATTTCAGATCTCTAGAAAAAAGGGCCCCTAGAAACAAGCTGGCGCCAAAAACATCTGATATCCATGGGTAGCCTCAGGGTTCATTAAAGGGTATCTGCTTGGGTGGAGCACCCCCCTCCCCACTGTACGATAAGCGCATATATCAGCTTTCGTCGTAATCCTCCTCTTCCCCATCCCGCTTTCTTTTTAGCAAGTTCGGAAATGTCTGCGCACTGGCAGCAGTTTCTTCCATGGAGGGTAGCGACGTCACAGTGCTTGACTTGGGCGCCTTCTCCAACTTGATCGCCACATCTTGCTTTTCGCCTAGCATTGCTTTTGGCACTGACTGTAACAAAAATGAAGGGAAACAATTAGGCTATTTCTCTCTCTATAGGTCTACTTTTAAGGGAATGCAAATTCTAGTCTAAATGTGAAAAACGAAATGGGAGGCTTTTATTGATAGGATTTGCTTTAAGAGGAGGCTTCCACTAATAAGGGGCCAAGGCTAGCATACAAGACTAGCATACAAGACTAGCATACATAGCATACAGTTCAATGTGCCATTAGACCAAGGCTATGAGCAATGATAGGAATCACCCAGTGCCTATTCCTCAACAATCAAAAAATTGGGTCGATTCAGAAGTAAATTATCATTTTCCAGTTATTATTTTGCTTTACAGGAAAGAGTTTATGTGAACACTTGCAAAAATCAGACGCTGAAAATCGGCATTACGGAAGGTAATTTTAGCACAAGCTAACAATAGTAATTATCGATACTAAATGTTCAAAGAAAATTTCATTTATGTTAATATGTGATTAAGACTATTGGCTAAATAGGTTTGTGCTTTGCGCTGTGGCTTGAAGAGGAAGAGGGGAGCTTTTAGTTAAATGCAGGTAAAACGATTATAACTTCCAGGTGGGACGATAATAACAAGCGAAATTTTAGGGAGAGGGGTGTGCGATTATGCCGCTTACCTTGATGACATTTTGTGGGGTGAGGGAAATGTTGGAGTGCCTCTGATTACCAAGCATGGCTTCCCTTGGAACAGTAGACCCTTTGGAAAAGAAGGCAAAAAATAATGAGTATCTACCGTGCTAGCAAGTCACATAGTCGCACGACAGTTCCTCCATGCAATGCTACACTAAAGAGCGCCATGGTTTTATCTACTTCACTACTTTATACAGATTACCAAGATGCTAGGAATACAACAGCTGATGAAGAAGGAGGGATCAAGGAAGACCTTTTTATCAAGGAAGATCCTTTTATCAAGGAAGATCCTTTTATCAAGGAAGATCCTTTTATCAGGGAAGATGCGGTCAAAACGGGCAAGTTCCGCAAAAGGATACACTTTGCGTGAGTTTGGATAAGCTGCACAAGCACTGCCAAGAAGTGACAATTTTCAAATGATTTTCACAATAGCGAAGATATAGTTCGTTGTTAATCGGAGATATAGCTTTATCTACGATTTTTGGTAAGCTCATTCGGACGGAGCACTTTCTTATCACCAAGACAGGCTGCTAGGCGATAACACATCTTCTTCTCAATAAAGTTCATAATTTCTAAACAATTGGTCAAATGAATGCACCTGTCAATAGGAAGGCGAAACTGATACGCAATCAACAACTCTGGCTACACAAATCTACGCAAATCAGGTCTGAATGCAAGTCAACAACAGCGCAATGAGAGGCAGGTCGTTTGTTCCATAGGCACGTGGCTGTTGCATGCTCAAAGCACAGTTGCAATAGTCACTTTTCTTAGAACAGCGAATGGAACGGGGAGTTTCGACGCTAAAAATACAACCTGATACGTCAACAACTGAGATGCAGATTGGCTGACTCATCGACATCTGTTTTCGCTTTCCCCTCACCCATTAGGTGATCACCAGATTGCTGGCGTCCGTTACTCATTAGAAGTTCGCTCAAATGAATGAGCTCCAAATACAGAAACGTCCCGATAGGTAGAAAGAAAACGTCGAAATTCCATGTCCAGGAGTATCGAAAGCCACAACTAACAACAACTTCTTAGTCTAGCAAAACATCTGTCGAAAAAAAGGCCCACCTCAAGTTGAAATCAGCCTACAGAATGTTACATTACTGAATAGCACCGTTCTGCAGGCCCTAACAACACTTTACAGGAATATAACAGGAATCTACCTGACCATATTACTTTACTCATATATAAAAGCAAGAATTTGCAAGACTGAACTTAGACCATCAAACCTCAAATCAAGTTTTATTTAAAGAAACATAAAATGAAATTCCTTTAAGGCCGGGTTACACGACCACTTTTTTCCATCACTTTTTTCGATTTGCTCCAAATCATTACTTATATTCGTTTTCTGTTAATAATTGTTTCTTAGTACAGTTCATGTTTTTTTCTTCTTGCGAACGTGTAACCCGGCCTTTATATTTTAAAAAACAAAGCGATAGGCGGGAATATCATCCACTACCCTTTCGTTAATCAACCCAAATCGTAGCCAATTTCTGGCCTACCAATTTTACTTGTTCCGATGTTCTGCCCTGGAACGAAACCTTTTGGATTGACGACATTTACCCGCTGCTGTGTGCTTGATCCCTAATGAAACAAACATTCGTAATAGAAATGAAAATAACATTAAAAAAACTGTACTAGCACTCATTTCATTCAACCATGGCTCAAAATATTCACCTGGATTAAAGGAAAAGAGAATGTCCCTATCTCATGGCAGCTTTCTCCTGAGGTTGACTATAGATGCCTGACTACGACACATCAATTTAAAATAATGAAAATATAGCTAAAGTCCTTTAGGATTTGTGCCTTCTTGTTACATACATGCCACATTTGATTAGGTATGGTTACAAAAACATGTCATTGGGTGAAAGGTGCCATTGCATTTCCAAAAACTTAATACTTAGATCTGTAAGTTGAAATTGTGGGTTATACCTTTTTTGTTGCACCTGTACCAGATTTGAGTCTATAGTTGCACCCAGTTAGGCAATATCGATCAGGGGGTAACCTCAGTCCGCTTTTTTCTTGAATCAGAGGTAGAGGCTGCCCATTTTTTTTCCTGGCAACTTCTAGTAGAAACTGCAAAAGAGAAATTCAGCGTAAAGTATCCATAATATGCGTGCCCGGAGCGCCGGGTTTTAAAAAATTCAAACTGCATTTCAAAAAATGCCAGCACCTACTCTTCAACAAACATCGTAAAGTGACAAATGTGTTTTGAGGCTAGTTGTGAAAATGGACTAAGTGAAGCTTAAAAACGCAATAAGTTGTATCGAAACTTTTTCAATTTTAAGAAAAATAGAACAAAAATAATTAAAAGTGTGATGCAAAACCATCAAAGATGACTGCACAGGAAACACTTTATTCCAACAGGGCTCATCTTAGGTCGACTAGATAACATTTATGATTAAAGTGGCATTTAAGAAAATGTGGTTTTGTGTTGCCCTTTGCTTAAAACAAATTACTGGTCAACTTTGCTGTTAGCTGCAAGAGTCAATCTGTTATGAGAAGGCTTTGCCTAGAGTGGGAGTTTGCCGACTCAACAAAGAAGTGTCGGCAAAAAGTGGACAAGGCCAAAAGAGAAACTACAAATGCAATACATAGTTAGGAAGTTCACTGGCCATACATTTTTTCGAGGGAGAAGCATTACTCAATATAAATAAGAACATTATTTTTTATGTTACAGAAAGATAATTGAAACAGCAGATGCAAAACGTGTAAGACAAAAAAATCCAAACAGCGATATTGGGTGATAACGGAAAAGCTTAGTTTGCAAAACAGATGACCAGGCACTGCTTAATCTCCAGTACCTGAAGAAATGTCACGAATCACAACAAATGAAAGGAGGGAAGGGCCCATGTTTTATTCATGGTTTCGGAAAGATTTATCGGAAAAACCTTCCTCGTTATAGAAATTGCCCTCACAATGAATACGGTTTTAAACTAATCTTCGGGTACTCTGAAATAGCACGAATAAGCCAGATTAGCGATATTGAAGACCTTTCGGCTCAAAAATCTGCCAGTCGATAATAGCCGAATCTTTTGTTTCGGAAAGACGGGCACAAAACAAAGGAAACATCTAATTACTCTTAAACTGCACTGCATGCAACTGACAGAGTAACTTCAAAGAATATTTCTTCTATTCTTAATAATAAACATTCAAATTCTAAATAAAATCTGTGAACCTACATAACATGTGAAATCTTGCGACAGTGCCATGAGTTCCAGCTCCAAAACAAACCCCTCTGGGAAAAAACCAACGTGGGCTGTTTATTCCTTCCTACTTGGCATCACCTCCTTCTTGGCATCACAAGCTATTATTACTGCATGTCCCTGATGGTTTTTTCGACATGTCATCGTTTTAGTTACTTTAAGTATTACTTCAGATCAGACCAAAAAATCGGAAGGTAAATTTATCCAAAGAAGAGAACTAAATCAATTTGCAATAATTTTAAAAGAAATTTTAAAAAGATTGGAAACATTGCCTTCTCCGTCTTTCGAGAAACAGTTCTCTTTAAATCAACACATAACCTATTCCACCAATAGCTTCTTAACATAGTCCATATATTGACAGAAGTCTCCTATTAAAACCCACATGATAAGCACAGAGACCTTATTTGCTAACAACCTGACATTTAGCAGTAAGCAGATACAAACATCGATTATTGCATTGTGGAAATTAAATGACAGTTTTGGTCTGTAAAATTAGGCAGGCAGTAAAAAGCCTTAGAAAATTGATCTTTGAGCAGGCTTTTGTACAGGGTTATAGCCTGAATCTCTAGAAAGGGGTGTGCTCCAGGGCTTCTCAAAGTCAACTACAAGTATTTCAACTACAACTAAATATTTCACCACACTTCTAAGTAACAATAACTGCTGGCAAATTGATGCTTTGAGATACAGATAAATCCTACAACAAATAAAAATATGAAGCACACAAAAATGCAAGACAAATGAATTCCACAAGTATTTTTACAGTATGCAAACACGATGACTACATTATTACTTCTGAAGCTGTACAACCAATTGGAGAATGTTTGCTTGACCAAAGAATATGCTTTGTTCATTCAGGGATGATTCAGGCAACCATTGAATCAAACAGAGCTATTGGAGGACAATTACCAAACAATATTTAGTACCTGCACTCCCATGCATTTCTGCAATAACCAAAATTAGACTATATCAAACATACTCAAATACCTTTCCAATCCCTCCCATCAGTGGCAACATTGTTTTCTCCCACCCACCACATCTCCCTTGGAGCCATTATTCATGATCATAGGTTGCAACCAGCATTTCATCTTCTGATTGTTTGAGGATGGTAGTTCTATTAATACTTCTAGCCAAAGCTTTTGACTATTTCAAGCTGTACTTTTGAGTTCTGCTTAAACACAAAAATGACAATTTCATACTTCTCTTGGTGGTGGGGAAGTAAAAGAATGGTCAAGTTTCCTCTCCACTGCTAGCTTCACATCATCAACATCAATCTGCTTCTTGGAGGCATGGAGAGAGCACACTCTGGCGTCTTCTAGAGTGTCTGTGATATACCCTACATTAAAAAGACATCATTAACAAAAATAACATACCTATCCACTGACTTTATAAGAATTGGGCACATCGGTAGGTCTACTTAATCTAGCTTATCCATGAAATGGCCACACAACATAAAAGAATAAATGCTGCATAGTTAAAGCAACAGTGTAGTGTCCATGTATTTATTTAAACTGCAAGTGTAAACAATACTGGATGAATTCTTAAAATTTTTTTATCATTTCTACCGGAAACAGTCAACTATTTCTTGATATTTATAATAGTTTTTGCAATAAATGGCCTTTCCTTCTAGTCATGAGCAGCATGCCATCAACTCGAATGCAAACATGCCTACTATTTATCTTATTCCTTGTAAACAGATCATAACAAAATTGTAGCAATCGGCAGAAACATGTTATGATTACAGTACTGTGCGGCTTCAGTCAGGGGTGTACTGTTAGGCAGTTCAAGGGCGTTTAGCACCTATCATTAATGCTGGAAATTTGTAAGTTTTACATCCCCTACTGTTTTTTGCCATATTTAGAGGAAGAGCCCCCTTGTTTTTTTTATAGTACTACACAACTAGATTCAGTGCAGCTCAGAAAATGTTTTCAGGGAGAAGTTGGAATTTTACGGATTGAATAGGATCTGTAAATTTTTCTGCTAATAAATTGCCTTTTGTGAATATCCTGTGCATGATTCACCATTTTACATCTAATCATTTTGCCTTCTTTTACTTTTTTATACTTTTGTTGTGCTTTTTTCACTAGAAAAGTAGCTGAGGCAGTGCCTCCTAATTCCAGGTTCCTAGACCTTGCATCACTAAATCAATAGTTCAGTCAGGCTTTTTCTTTGTCTGTATAATCATTTATTTTGACGAGCTAATCAATTGACAAGAGTTGTGGTGACTTTACAACTTCAAGATCCCAAATCCCAATTAAACTATAAATACCTGCATGCCTAAAGCCTATACTGGTATCCATGTCTTACAAAGTAGAACTCTAGTCCTACTGATTGAAGTTGATGGGCAGTAACAAGTATGGAAACCCTAGGCAACTACCCTTACCCTAGGGCTTGCAGTAAGAGGGGAACCCTACGTAACAACAGACTCTTCTATTGTTAGTGATTTCAACTCATGCCTATTCCCATCGTTTGCTTTCAAAATTTTAAGCATAAAATTTCGATGCCTGTATAGGAGGGGGGTAAATATTATCATAGTTTCAAGTTTAGGCATTTCGTAGGTGCCTAATATACATTTTTAAGATACTCACTATAACTGAACTCGAGCATCTGGTTGATTACCCTGGGTTCATATTCACTTACTCCCATTTCTTTCAATATTGATGCCATGACAAGAGCATCTTTTGGGGTTGTTTTCGAACTGTCCATGCTGGAAGCCATTACTTCAATCGAAAGCAGATGTTGTTGTTAGCAGCGCTTCACCTGAAAACGAGATTGTCACCAATGGCGGCCGAACATGAATCAAACGATGCCATCATAGTACCTTGTGCTGTTTCGACAAAAGAGGTCCTTTTAAGGCTGCTTGATGATTTTGAGAACATAAGCAAGTGAGTTATTTATTTGGTGTTTCTTTGTTAAATTATGAACTCCATAACTACAACCCTGGACAAAAGCTAGAGGCGCTGACTACTAACCCAAGCAAGGGTCCGTGTGGTCCGAGTCCCTGGCATGACCAAACTTTCACCCAAAGTGAGGAGAGTCGCCTGCTCTCTGCAATCCAGGCATAAGGAATCACGAGGTACGGTCACATCGAGAGGAAGAACCAGGGCACTGCTCGAAAAGCAGAAGGCTTCTCAGTTTCCTTAAAACTATCTTCGGAAGCAAGGTGGAAATAAATACTATATACGAAATACTGGCTAGGAGACATTAATTGTTGTTATTATTTATTGCAAAAACATTTAATAATGCAAAAAAAATATTGCAAAAATATTTTGATTTTCTGGCTTCCACAGTCAACTTCCACCACCCCACACCAACAGTGACTTGGGGGGGGGTGGCAGGGGCAGATCTAGCCTAATTTTAGAGTTCCTTTCTTCCTTCCTTGAACATTTGCCGCCATTTCCACACAAACAGAACTGTCTGTTGGCCTCTCTCACAAAAGTCTCAAGCAGACACGTTGGTCTCAGTTCCAAACATTGAAGAACCCGAAGTCCTCAGTTCTCAGCCAAAATAACAAAAGAAGTCTCAGTTCCAAACATTTAAAACAATGCTAAGGTCTCAGTTCCAAACCTTGGGCAGCAAACAACGAAACATAGCAGGATCTGGCATCCAGCGATTTTTGCAAGCGCCTCTGCAGCAGTCTAAGGCTCTTTTTTGTTCGGCTGGTAGTGAAACTCACGAAACTTTAACCTCAGTTAGAGTGAAATTTGAATCTTGTGAGTGATGGAAAAGATTTTGGAATGATTTTGATTATTTATATTCAATTCTCTGAGACAAATCTATGAAATTTTGACTAAGTTCTTGAACTCACAGAACTCACATTAAATCCACCCCTGGATGGGCATACCACTTGCTTTAAAGGTAATTACACAGAAAACCACTTACATGAGAATTGTAACATAAATTTTTGTCCAGGATTGTAGTTATTAGTTTATCAGATAAACCAACCTGAGGCAGTTGATGTCATTCATCAAAGGTGCTTAGAGATGGATACCAAATATGATCAGGTGATTAGAACTGAATGAACAAAGCTTTTGATGTATTCAGGTATTGTTATTTGGCTTTTATTCATTTCCTATCAAAACATAGCAGTTAGATAAACATAGACAGCCATGGTAAATTTCCCACAAGACTAGATGTTTCCAGACAAAATAGCAGTTTAGCTCTACAGGGGCTTCTTCCATCCTGACCCACAAATTCTCCCTGCCTGATGGCGAGATCGCAAAGCCTCCAGAACTAGCAAGGATATGATTGACAGCCTCTTGACAGTGCATGCATTTGCCAACATGAAATCTTTTGTGAACGCGATCCTGGGGTTATTGGGTTCTTATTAAGCTGTCACACTTGTTGCTGGATTGTTCCACTTGTTCCTTATTTTAGAATTGCCATTTCTGTTGCTGTTAAGTATTTATTCCACTAATTTACTCAATTATTCTATCAGGGAACTTATTGACAACATCGCATCAGTGGCATCTCAAAGAGGGCCAAAAAATGAAGTTATCCAGCATGTTTCAGAGGTGGGTGCTACTGAGAACTCGTTTAAATGTCTTGCCATTAATCACTGATAGACAGCCTTTTTTAATAAGCAGCATTTCTAAAGTTTCCCCCCATGCAAGTACCAATTTTATGTCACCATATGGTGTGGAAGAAGGAAGGAAATTCAAGTCTTCCAAAAAAGTTTTGTATATGTTGAATAGTTCCAGAAAGTGAGAGTTGTTCAAAATTTTCCATTGAAGCCTTTGCAGATCTATATTAATGTAGATGTCTCTGATGATTATTAATGATGTCCATCTATCTTAGGAAATATGTTTAGTTGTTGGTCAATTGTTGATTGAAATTTCTGGCTTGCTTTCCCTTAAGAACTTTCTTTTCTTTTTTCTAAAAGACTGTTGAAAAGCTCATTGACAAGGATGAAGAACTCCAAATGGCTGTTAGAGTAGGTCAGTAAAGGAGTTTTAGTTTCTCTAATAAAAGGTTAAAAATTGACTCTACTAAATGGTTTTATTTCTGCACTTCTATTTTTTCTATTTCTTTGAAACCTGCTTTATGAAAATATATTGCAAGGTCAAGAAGTAGAAGCGAAATTGAAATTATTCGTGACAACAGTTCCTTTTTATAGTCTATGGACACATTGCAGTATATAAGGCACTTGCAGTATATAAGGCACTTGCAGTATATAAGGCACTTGCAGTATATAAGGCACTTGCAGTTTATGGTATATGAGATGTTAAGTCTTGTTTTATATTACATAAAGAGTGGTTAATTTTGCCTATGGAGAAAATTGATGATTGAATTTTAGGTGAAGAGCAGATTGGAAAGCAGCAACAAATAGCACAAATAAAAGATGAAATATCACGAAAAGACCAAGAAATTATTCAACTGCAAAGCCAGTTAAGAGATGCTGAACAAGTATTGGTATGTTTTACAGAAACCTGGTATCTTTAATGTTTTCATTTTTTTAATGTTTTTTCTCAAGCTATTTCGTGTACTATCTGGCTAAACAAATATTTTGCATTCCTTCTTTACCTGGAAGCTTTTAATCTATAATGCAAGTTTTTATTTATAGGCCAATGCTCTTTTCGAAGCCAGGAGAAAACTAAATGCTTCTCGTCAAGCCAACGGCGGTGAGATCAGTTTTTCACCAGAGCTTAAGTCTTGCCAACTCTTATCAGTTTTTATAAATCTAGGTCAGAACCCTGGAAGCAGTTTATACTTACACCTTTTTCCATGGCAATAAGTCAAAAAAGACGGTAGATTGATTTCTCAAGCTCTATCAACCATAAGTTTTTTTCATCCAATTAATAACCACGAATAACTAAATAGGCCCTCTACTTTTTAGCTTCTGTTTCCTCGGAGAATCTGATCAAGTTTGCCTTCAGAATTAGCAGCTCCAGTGCGGTCGAGGCTCCTTCGGACTGGCAGCCAGGTAACTGTAACCGTCTCTTTTCAGAAGAAATCACGTTATCAGAAAGCTTTCATTTTGGTGCAAAATATCCACGTCAGATATCTAGTCTGATCTCAATTGGCACTTAGCGTATTTCAAGAGATAATTAGAATCGTAAATTTTAAATCGTAAAGTCTTTATGCAACTATCAGTCATGCGAGATCACCCTTGTTTTTCAAGTTTGAAGCTTTATATTTCTCCTCATTAAATCTAAGAGAATCTGCGCAATTCCTTTTCATTTTCGCTACTTTTAGGGGATCCACGGCGGCCATACCCTCTGGACCTGGTCATGAGACGAGGCTGGCTAGGCCATTTATCCCAGGAATCAAGAGGCGGTCTCTCTAATGACGATGATTTCACGGGCTCGCGTGGTCCCGCAGCGAAGGAGAATCAGACAACAGGCTTATTGGCAACCAGCAACCAGCGTGAAGCGACAAACAATATTCAAGGAACAGCAGGTTTTTGTCATTCGTTAATTTTAAAGTGCAAACCTCGAACAATTATACACAGAGTATAACCACCAGATGTCACAATGCTCTAAAATATCCTTGGAAATCAACGGGAAATAATGCCATCAGAAGTTTCATGTAGATAGAAAAAGTCAAAAAATGAGACGATACAGCTGCAGAGAAGTGGCATTCAAAGATCATTAAAGATTACATTCCCATTGCTTATAAAATAGCATAAATGTGTAGTCTAAAAGAAGTTCTAGCGAAAATTACTTTATTAAAGCTAGTGGAAAGTTTTAAACTTTTATCCATTCATAATCACGTTAAAGTACCATAGTCCAAGCCTCCTATAGACTATTTCTTGCAATGAAAACAGGTGATATTGTTATCAGTTGTTTTAAAATGTTTGAAATGCCAGTTAATTTTTCATTGTTAATATCTAACTAAAGAGAGTGTTTTTTAGGCCGTAATGGTAATTCTAGCGTATGGTCAATATCTGAGCAGACAAACGAAGTATATCAGCAAATTTTAGATAACAAGGTGAGCCCTTTTTATTAAGCCCAAACACGTGAGTTATGTTTATAGTCCAGAGAAACCGAGTCCCACTAATCCTGGTTATTGGAAGACTGCAGATAAAAAAGTCTTGTTTTCACTATCTTTACTTTTCTAGCCTTGATCATGCAGAAGCTTTAAACCTTACAGTAGATTTTCAAGGCACGAGCCATTTTTTATTCGACGTCATTTTTTATTCGACGTCATTTTGGTAAGATGTAGCCTTTTAATTGCCCCTTGAAACATCTATTTAGCTAAAGGATCTCGCTCCTAATGAAATCTTAAGGAACTTCTCTCTTTTGCGGATCAGTTTGGTATTTCACCAATTGACTTGTGCTATGCAGAACCAAAAGGGAATAGATGATATAGAAAGATGACACTCATGCTATCATGATTCTGCCCATTTTCCCATATTTAATTGATTTTACTCAATTCAGCCGTATTTCTTGTCTGATTCCATAGTCGAAAAATATTTCAGGGAAGATTATGAGGTCATGAAATTTCGCTCATTTGATGCAAAGCTGAAGTTTTATTTCATTAATAGGACCAGCCATATGCAATGGTGTCTGCCAATGCCATTCAACCACCAATGTTTAACGGAGAGGAGCGGCCAATCAGCGCTGATGATGTGGAGTTAATGTCGACTTCGTCAGACTCATCATCTAGTGACAGCCCATAAAGGATTACGATAGGCTGCAAGTACTTCGAGGATAAACATTAAGGCGACTGAATGTTTGGAAGCGACCGAGCCACGTCAGGGCCATCAGTACTACAAACAGTGAAGCTATCCATTCGTTTTTCATGGATTTATTAACTACTTGGACAGCTTTCAGATAATGCCTGGCCTTTGTCGTCCTCCAACTCAGGTATCTCAAATCCATGGAAATGTAGGCCCGTCATGTTATTGAATGGAGTAGCAACATTTATTCTATGCCTGTTGATAAGTATCATGTGGTTGATTTAAAAAGTTTGGCGAGGCATTTCTGCTTTATACAACTGAGATTTTATCAACCAAGTCGATTTTATCATCTGAATGGTGGGTTGGTACCAGGGGCGGTTTAGCGCCATAATTGCAGGGTGTTTAGCAAGAAGGGGCTGGTTCAGGGTGTATCAGATATTGTTGTGGAATTTAAGAAGCAACATTCAGATGATGATCCCCATCATGATTGTCAAACGTTTGAATGTTCAATCTTTGTGTTGTTTTGCAATAGTTGGCTCAGCCATTTCCATGTCCAGTTGGGCCACAGTCGCTTGGTCATTTGAAAGGAGAAGGTGACGGGTCAATTCTTCCAAAACGTATCTATATTTGTCCTAAGGGGAGATAAGTAAAGTTCTTCGTACGTGGCTTGAGAATAATCTGAGGCAACAATTGTTTAGGGATATTTCTTTGAAAAATGAATAATTGCAATAATTTTTCCGAAACAATAGTTAGTATGCACAAATCTCTTACCAATTCCACTTGAACAGCATAGAAAATCAAAGAAATAAAAATGTTTTATTCTGCGGGTCATAGGAAAAATCTGCATTCTTCAAATGAAAAAAATGAGGTATCAATTCTGTCTTAGCAGAGAGCTTTTAATTCTTCACAAAGTAGTTTCATTAGCTTGTAAAAGCTCATCAACACTGTTCTTTGTCGTTTAGTTGACAGCAAATACTATTCTTAAGGCTTCAAGGCTTGATACTCAAGAGAAACCTGATTGTAATTACCTGACGTGCTCTGCGAGTTGCACTTTCAAGTCTCAATTGATGTGTCTCCCCGGTCAGCTTCTCCTTTGGGTTCTTCATACAGTCCAACGATTGTAGACTATTACATCAGTTACGTCAGTAGACTAAATTTCAAGTTGTTTTAAACTACTTGAAACGTCTAAATTTAAACTTTAATAGTCTAAAAATGGTGGGAAATATGGAGGGAAACCACAAAAATGAACTGGGTACTGATACCCTTGTCTTGAAATAACTTTAAGGGGAAGTTTGCAAGTGGGGTCTGCATCTTATTTTCATCAGCATGTCAAATTGTGTACTTGGGTCGAATTTCATGCTTTCGCCATGAAATGCGCAACCGTTGCATTATTAATCCCTCACACCATGTTGATTGTAACAATTAAATATTTAGTATTTATTTAGCATTTATTTCTACCTAGCATTCTACCATAGCTACCTAGATTAGAATAGAACTTGCGGAATTGGTTGCCCAGCGACAAGAGACTGTATCTTGAAGCGAAAAACAAGTACGGAAGAGAAACGAGCTATATATTTGAAATTACCTCTAAAATTAATTATTGCATGCCTCATCTTTAGATCGTTTTGAGTAAAATTATGTACGCCTTCGATTTAGCTCACCGGATCAGATGAGTTGTGCTACAGCCGCATGCATCTATTGAACGCCTACTTCTTCTAGCAAACGCAATGCCCCAATAATGAAAATTAAGCTAGGGACTGTATTACAATGTGGTATCTAACCTTGCGGTATAAAGTTCCACAACTCAGCCCTTTTGAACAAAGAGTAAAAGGAAAATTGCATAAAAGAGCATTCCTGTAAAAATAATATACCAGAATTCCGTTCTATACAAAACAAAATAGGAAGCAGATGCTTTTTAGCCATAGATCAAAAGTTACTTCACTGAGAAATTCTGTCATAGTTAGAACCGAGAAGACATACACTAGTATAATACTTGTTGTTATCACAAGCTATCTGGTTGAAGTCTCTCTCTATAAACAAAGGCTAATGCGTCCCTTTCTTGTGCAACCATGCATGCAGTCTGCGCCTTTTTGCTGAATCATTTGTCAAGATCAGATTGTATCAAGGCTGACGGTTATATGACAACAGGTGACAACTTAACTTTGTTCAGGCATCAGCCGCGAACCATTAATCTGCTACTTCGTAGGTACGACGTTGCATCTGGAAAAGAAATCATGCTTCATAAAAAAATAATTATTCATGAAAACTATGAAAATAAAAAGGAAGATAGGAAGTACCGCTCTAGAAGGTTAAATGTATTATTTGGCTGGTGACTTTACTAATTTTAAAAGCATCTTGAATATGTCTAACTAATTGTTAAAAATATCGGAGTGCAGAGAAGAAGGGCACAACGTTAAGCGAGACGCATGTTAACCTGATAAAAAGTGGTGACTACAAGTGTTCTTCAGGCGACTAACAAAAGCTTACAATGACCTGTATACCCAATCAATTCAAGCTATAGAACATTGAGGGGGGACTATTACATCATGTTCCTGTAATGAATCTTTCATAGCCTATCTATGCATAAGGGCACTCGAATCAATCTAGAGTGAACCAGCATTAATCAGGACTGGTATCTCATGCTGAGTCATGGCGCTCAATAGCCCTCAGTGTTTCCGAAGAGTGTATTCTCCCAACACTGATACACTGTGTATTATAAATTAGGGGGTTCATTGCGATGAAAGTATAACAAGTTATCAATAATAAATAGAGTTTTTACTGCGTAGATTTGTTAAAGTTACACAGTAAAAGTCTTAAAATAAAAGGGGAAATTCTCAAAAATTGAAAGTCCCGAAGGAATAGAGAAAAACTGAAAAATTAGATATTTCTGAAAAAATTCACCCTAAAAGGCCACGTCCACTCCATTTGTTTGGTGTAAGTACAAGATTTTTCAAGCAGCCTTCTCGTTTGATTGTTATCGACAACGGTTTCTAAATAGAAAGAATTGATTAGTTTAAACCTTTTCAAAGCAATTTTTACAAACCATAAGAGTGACAGTAACAGTGGCAGTAAGGTTTTGAAAATGTCCCACTCTATGGCCTTATTTACAAAGAATCCAATTAAATTTCAAAATATTAGACCCTCTTCTTTTCTACTTATATACTTCTTTCTATTTTCTACATCCAAGAAAGTTGCCCTATCAAGGCAAGCTCTAACCGTAAAAACCTGCGTATAAGCTGCCCCCACACAAAAGCAACACCCAAGGATTGAGGCCTCCAAATTTAGGAACGAATGTTTTGTCTAATACTTATTGTTGGAAATATTCTAAAAAATTTATGAATTTTTTTCCATTGTCAGAAACACTAAAGATATCAGCATATTACATTTTGCTTAATAACCTTCTCTTGTCATATTCCCCCTTTAATTGTGTTCATTCTAAAATCGTTTATGTTAAAAACAAAAAGAAGAAAGCCATGTTTGAGATATGAGGACCAATGTTGCTCACTCTGCACATATGCAGCATGATCAATTTTAAGGGGCAAAATGAGGAACGAATGTGTGGCCTATACACAGGTTTTTACAGTTCTTAGATAAGCACGAAGATAGTTTCCAGTCACATCTCAGTTGACTCATTACAGTATTGGATAATCATGATACAAGGAGGACTAGATAGTAAATGCTTTTCTTAAAAAATCTATATCTAAAGGAAATAACACGACAATAAACTAAAGGAACAAAAGGAACTCTGAGTGGGAGGAATGGATACAAACCCCTTGGCTGTGTTGGACCAGATCACCAACCGATGGTAAACCACAGAAATTATTTGATGTTATTGTACCAAATTGTAAGATCTCGTCACCAAGTTTTAAGCCCTAAGAAAAATAGCCTTGAAGTATCACTTGTTTGAAAATAATACTTTTAACAACATTTAATTAAACATTCAAAATGGGATTGCCAATTTACACCCTAAAATTGATTAGAATGGAAAACAAGTTCAGAAAAATTGTATGTCTCAGAAATCCTTTTTTAACTAAAATATATTACTATTAAGTCTTCTTTTACAAAAAACATAGCATGTCATATATCATAAGTGATGATAGGAACTGAGATACTGAGATAATGTGCTTTCTTAGCGGCAACTACTGAACTTTAGTTTGTCAAAAAACTAAAGCTTTTGAAATAACTTACAAAACATTTTCAGATTTTCATAAAATAAAACTAATCTAGCATTTCTCAAGGGCCAAAGGGAAATCTAAAGTGATTGAACTTTAAAAAATTAGCAATGTTGAGACAAGAAATGAAGAAAAACAAATCACAAACAGACACTTAATCAACTATTGTAGAATGGGAGGAGAACCAAAAGTATATAGCCTATAAAGGGTTATAAACTTACTGCCTTCTCAGCTGGAGAGTCTCTACTTATCAAATCAACCACAAGAAATGGATGCATTTCAGTACCTGAAGAAAATATTAACTTCTTTCAGTTATAAAACAGTGTAAATTTCATGCAAAAATACAGTGCAGCTTAAAATGAAGGATTCTCAAAAGTAGAAACTTAATATTGGTAAAAGGAAATACCTTGTGAAACTTCCATTTTTTCTTCACTTTTCTTGGGAGAGCTTTCTCGTGCCATAGCATGAACTTTATGTAATCCATCCTCAATTTCTTTCATCATGTGATTCAAATCATTTTTCAAACCTTAAAAAATTGAAAACAATCTAAACATTCCTGATATTTTCTTTGAAGATAATGTCATCGACAAACAAGTCAGAGAGTTATTACCAAATAACCATAGTCATAAAAATAGATTAATAATAGAAAATCAGATATATACCTTGCAAGAAATTTTACACTGTTGCTAGCATTAGAAAACTCAGCAGTAATTTGCAGAATATCGCAGAACAGTCCCTAATCTCACTTATTATGCTTGCATAATTGTGATCAATAATTGGTAAAATTGAAGTAGGAATGACTCACATATAATTTTACTTCTAGCTGTTCTAATACTATATACATCTATATCTGTTCTGGGGAAGCCTTCTTTATCAATCAGCTCGTCATTCATCCCAACATTGTTCTAAACAAAGTAATAAAACCATTAATTGATAAAGGTAGCAAAAATGTAACTATAATCAAGATACAGAATATCTAATATGTTTCTGTATTCATTATGAAAATCATTTAAAAGATTTGCTGACACTTTTGTCCTTGGTATAAAATTTACAGCCAAGTGCATTAACAAATGACAACCTGAAAATAAGAAACATTTTGCTTTCAAACCTAAAACTGTTTCTTATAAAAAGAGACTAACCGTAGACTATTTGAAAATCATACCATTTTGTAAACAATACACTCTAAAGAGGATGTGCATAGCTTTGGTTGTGAAACTGAAATGTGATTACCCGATGATAGGCATTCCTATAAACAATACCTCCTTCAAGTATGAGGAAAAACACTACACACACTCAAAACGGCATAACGATCAACAATTGGGGGGAAAATGTGGACGCTTATACTTCTTATTCCTTGTTCATTAAACGCGAAATAAGTTATACATCATTACCAAATTGCAATTTATTGACACACAATTTTGTTATCTTTATTTCTCTCCATTTCGGTCGTAAGATCAAGATTCAATCCATAATGGGCCTAACACTGGCAAACCGAAGAGGAAAGCTTGATAGTACCCGATGAAGCAAAATACTATCCTTATACAAAGACATGACAACATACAGACTCAAGAATTTCTTGAAATGCCTTTATCTCTTCCTCGATTTTCTCCTTCTTAGAAATCAAACTTTTTAGACGAGTGACAGGGCTTTCTTCCTCCATTTTGAATACAAGGCATTTAGTAAACAGAATGGGGGAGAACATTTCTCCTTGAAGTGCAGCGATGTGTCCTGTGAAGAAGTTGCTGGAATATTCATGTTATTGATGTGTTAAAAACCCTAGAACTATATGTGGCATAGATCCTGACACAATAATCCAAATAATATCGTGTACATGCTAGTGAAAATAAACTAAACTTACAAGAGTCAGCAAAATAGACGCAGCAAGGCGTTGGAATATGGGGGAGGGTCAACGAAGCACTAACTTTTTGTTTATACATCTCGATTGATACACCCACTATAAACATCATAGCACATGTGCTAATTCAACATTATTAGTAGTATTATAAATAGATTATTAGTAAGTTTATCTATCTTGCCTTTGATAATTAACTTACATTTGAGCCTCAATCACTGACACTTTTAGCATAACATAATTTTTTAAGTTATGATTTGCAATCGCTTTCTTACAAATTTTGCAAGTTTACATCCACATATAATATTTTCAAAAGGTAAATAAGTTTTAGTTGAAGCAATAGTTCGGCTCAGCATGCTACCAGTCCTCTAAGGGACCGGGAAAATTTCTCATGACTGCCGTTCTCCTGGCTTAATCAATTCCGTCTCTCGATTTTCTGACATTATCTATCCTCTATGTTCTTCTCCTTATTCTATTTGCTTGTCCATAGACTTCACTTTCAATAGTCATCTCTACGTTTCCAATAGTCGCACTTCCTATGTTTCCTTCTCAACATTCCTAGCAATCCCTCTTCCAACCTCTCCTTCACATGCACACCCATACAGTTTCTCTTTGCATTGTTAATCATTTGCCACTACTCAAGGCTAGCTTTCTTCAATAAACTGCCTTATTACTGATTTCACTGACGATATGTCGGGCGAAAAAGCTGCATGATATGCTAGAAAATTAACTGATTGAGAAATTGCATGAGAATGGCATACCCCTCTGGTTTACTGATAGCCATGCTGTTGATAATTAATGATGATAATGGTGAAAAGTTTGACTTTCGTCTCCACAAAAGACTTCAATTACAAGCCTCCCTCTTGCTTAGACAATTTGTAATATAGGCTATCACTGACTTCAATTACTCATCAAGTAATTTAAATTTACTGTAGAAACAAAAAACACAACAATGACGATAATTTTCATCCTTCTCTTTTCAATCTCACATTACTTGAAAAAAGTTGCTTTACAGGGTAATGCAATTCAGTTTCCAGGAATTTAAAAGAGAATTGAAGACATCGCTTCGACGCATTGATAGCGGCCTACGACATTACACAACAACAACAAAAATCAACGTTAATCATAGCTACTTTTACATTAGCAATACTTTCGTTGTTTATGGTAATAGGACTTCGCTTATGTAGACAACGGACCGCTGAAGATCTCTTCTGATAAACGTGTGGGTGTAAACGTGCTTTTTGCTGATAAACTATTCATTACCTAGGTGATTAAGCATCAGAAGAAGAGTGTAATCCCTAGGGCATGGCATTACTTCCCAGTGGTGTGCCAAGACATCTGTTATACTCTCACGAGTACTGTTCCTTTGGTTATGTTGTGGCTCGTTGCAAAAAATAGCTTCACAACATAAAAGATGACCGTGGGTCGAAAAACAGGCGGATAGGAATTCGGAATGACCAAACTTTACAATCATTTATAGTGCTTAGCACTTCAAATAAAACCGAGATGCATAGCAAAGATGGCAGATAAGCCGAGAAACGAACGTACATCAAGGTAAGCGGGGAAAGCCTTTCTTTGATGCAATTAGTAGTCTAACTGGATTCTGTCATTATGCAATTGAGCTAGACCAATCTCTAAAGCAACCACTAGCGCTTTGAGGCACTCGCATGAATTGTAGGCTTTTTGGCTTCAAAAACAAAATTTGTATTGAGCTCTAGAAACTACACACAACAGTTTACTCTGTCACATTAATCATTCAAAGCATGTCCACTGTATGAAACTTTTGACAAAATCGATTTACCTGTCGCAAATCAAAAATTGATCACTTTGCCAGTTAAGAAAACAACAAGTTGTGTGCTGTTCTGGCTCGATCATGCCTGTTCCTAAAGGCAAAGCTCAAATTACGTACGATTCATAACGGCCAAAATGCAGGTGACACGTAGTAGTTCTGCATTGTTCAATTGGTGTTCCTACACAGTAAGTCATCTTAAGCAATGTACATTGGCCTAAATGCGAATAAACACTCATTAAAAATTGTTGCATTTCTTGGACCACTTGGGTCCTTTTATGCTCTAGCAGTACTTTGCTTTCAAAGAGACCTTATGAATGAAAAGGATACAGCATCCCATCGCGATTAAGCTGGTTTTGTAGTAGTTTTGGTGTGATAACAAAGCAAATAGCTTATCACTTAAGTTAAACCTACGTATAAGCCACCTTTTAAACATGGTTGCGGATAAACCACTTGAAAGTCTTTTACATAACATAGAAATCAGCTGCTTCCTTGGGTGACTACATGAAATCAGCTGCTTCCTTGGGTGACTACATGAAATCAGCTGCTGACTTTCGTTTTATAGATAAGCCTTGCTCCTTAAGTTTTCTAAACAGCTCCCTCGCAGGGCACCCGCTCGCCGTCATCATCTACTCGGCTTGGCCCACTGTTTGCAGAATTAGTCGTTGCAGCTCCATTGGAATCTTCATTGTCTAAGAGGGTTTGTTTATTTTCTTCTGCCTGCTAGGTCATCTTCCTGGTATTGTTTAATTTTCTCTTGCCGGCCTAGCCTCTCTCTTTGCCTTATGTCCTTGGTCGCAGAATCTTCATTTCTTGACAGATACGACCTTGACGCTCCTTCGTAAGCATCATCTGATCCTGAAGACCACTCAGATGAACTGTCTCTCATAACGTCAGATTTCACTGACCTCCGAGAGGTTTTATGGGATTTCTTCTTCTTTTTCTTGCTTTTACTTTTCTTCTTCTTCTTCTTCTTTTCGCTCCTTCGAGCCCTCGAATATTCATCATCACGCCCAGAAGTGATTTCCTTTTTTCGACGGTTATCCCTTTCTGCTTCTTTTCTAAGGCGTTCAGCAGTAAACCTTGAAGAAACTTCTTCATCTTTCAAAGAGCAGAATTGCAATTTCTGAAGACTAGTCCCATTCTCCTTTTGCTCAGGTGGCAAAAATGGTCCAAACAAATCTCGATTCTGTGTTTTTACATCATCATCTGTCATCGGCGCCCTCTCCATTTCATTCCCTTCATCCGACACTATTCTAATAGTGGAATTATTTGACAATCTGTCCTTCTTCACAAAATCTATTTGTCCTTCGATAGAATAAAGTCTATTAGCATTTTCCTTTTTAGCCAAATCAGCAGTCGGCAAATGTTGTGGCCGTTCTTTGCAAGAACTTTTATCGATTACCGCATTTCCACCTACTTCTGTATTTTCGTCTTTTTGTATATCTTCCTCAGGTTCACTTTCAGAATGGTCATCTGAATCGGAGAAAATTGCCTTAAAAAAGTCCAACGATGGTCTGTCTTTAGACTCATCTACAGCTGTTGATATCCCGATGGAACTTGTACCCCTGTCACTTTTGTCATCCTTATCATTCAAACAAGATAAAGGCCCAGGCTGCTGTGAAGATTCCGCCCGCCTACTTGGCTGGCCTTTATCTGTCCTATCTAGCTTACCTAAACTTCCTTGTTGTTTGTTATTCCGGTCCTCCAAGCCTTCTTGCACAACGCAATCTACCCCGGCAGTATCCTCTAAGTCATCAGGTTTAGTACCTCTGCTAGATCTTATTGAGCTGCTTACTCCAACATAATCTTCATCACTAACAGTTTTATCATTGACAGGTACCCAGTCGCTCGATTTTCTTTTACCCCGGCCAGGTGTGCCTGTAAAACGCGACCCAGGGTATGGGTGAGGAACATTAAATCGTTTACACAGAACTGAACTTGGAAACCAATCGTAGGTCGTTCTGGTCAATTTTCCGAAAAAACCCAGCTTTGCAGCCTTTTCACAATCCGGGATTTGGTCTTTTTGCCCTTCACCATCGCCATCTTTTTCTTTAGAGTTCGATAAGTCGGTTCCTCTTGTGAATCGGGATGAAATAAAACTGGACATAGGACGAAACAAAATCGAAGCTCTTGCGAACTCCTCCAATTCTCTTTCCTTTTCCCATTCAGTCAGATTTCTAAAAAATAAATTCGGATAAATTTGAATAAATTCGAAAGAAAATTTAAGGACACATTCCTTGCAATGAACAGAAAATCAGACAAAAGTGGCACTTTGAAACACATGACATAAAACTTAAGAACAGACACTAAATGATATACTTTACATAAAATCTGCGGAGTTAGGCAAAGTGTGAGGGCATTCCTGGGCTTGAGCAATAAAGAATTACAACAAACAAATCAAGTTACTTTTGTGAATTCAAAAGCACAAAAAACCAGGGCAATGTGCTACCGTATACAAGAATTACATTGGCTTCACGTTTTGCGCAAAGCAGCTAAATTGATAGCAATTTTCAGAGAAAATTTCTTTCATAAAGCAGTTGGCTGTCTTTCATAAAGCAGTGGCAAAAAAGGAAGGTAGAAAACAAAGACTCACTCGCTGTACTTCAGCTCTGAATTTTTGCCAAACCTTTTCGATTCCAAATAGGAATCATACCTGTGCTGCTTTTCAGGGTCATTTAAAAATGGCTGAAAGGAGCCTTCTTTTGAAGGATCTTTCCTTCCAGCATATGCAATAGAGCTGCTTCCTTCAGTGTCCCAGCGAGAAGGTTTCCTTGGTCGCTCGGGCTCTGGACCTCCAGGATTTTCAATACTTTTCAAACGACTATTTTCGCCAGTTGATCTTAATTCAACACTCTTGCTTACTTCCAGCATTGATGAATTTGGTTTCACATTTTCAGAAGTTACATGCTTTATTGGCACTCTTTCCCCAAGAAGAAGGGCTCTAGCATTTGAATTCAGTGAAGTTGTGTCACCTCCTTGCACCTTCGTTTTGCTCAATTTCAAGTTATCAAAATTTCCTCCAGGGACAAAATTTGCTGGTAGCAATGGGGGCCTGAAAATCTTGTTGATTGCTGTTGGCTTTGATGCTTTCTGAAATCCTGCAATAGCACCTAGAAGAAGCAAGATCATTTACTTAAAACGAAGTCCATATGGCAGTTACTCATGCAGGCCCATCAGAACCAGGGCGCTGGAGCCCCCAATAATTGCCAAACTGCAGTTCCTTTGTAGCATAGTTGCTTTACAACAGTGCACTGGAAAAGTGAAAATACATTTGGCAGATATGATTAATATTATCATTTATGGGCAAGTATAAGACTATAAAGTACACTGAGTACAGCTATGATGGAAACTAAAGCACTAGAACACACAGACCTTTAATTTTGTCCTTTTTTGGTGGGCCAGACCATCCATGGTGTCTCTGCTCTCTCTCAGAAGAAAGAGCAAAGTCATATTCAGACATGTCTTCTGAGCCATAAACATTTTCATCCTCCTCTTCAAATGCACCAACTCCAAAGGCCTTAAAGATAATGGAATGGTACACATTACTTGAAGATTCCAATTGAATATAATGGAGATTTTTAACAGCCTGGTCAAAACCAATAGCCATGGCCTATTTCAAATTCTTTTTATGAACATAGCAAGATGCATAAAGACCATTCTCAAAGGGATATATATGTATTTTTCAAAAGTTATTAATAACGTTTTTACTAGCCATCAAGGAAAAAAGAAAAAAATACAGGGTAGTAGCAAACACTCTATCCATCCTATTCATTTAATTGAAAAATTTCATTTCTCAATCTTACCTGACCTCTTATTCCCCTTCGCTCTTTACCAGTCGGTTTGAATGACTTTGAAAGATTATCCGCTGATAGCGAGAAAATACCACCAGGGCTAATTCCCTTATAGCCAACACCATGTACATTCTCCTTTGGGGTAAAGCTAATTGGCTGGACATCTTTTGGGGCAAGAAGGTCTAACATCTCTTTAGTATCCACATCTGCATTTATAGGCACCTCACATCCATAAACCTAGAAGAATAATGCATGAGATTAGTGTAGATTTAAAAAAACAATATGAAGAGAGTGTGAGTCCTTTTGCCTATTTTAAAACAAGTTTAAAGTTTGTAAGTTTTGTTAAGCAATAATACATAATATTCCTTGCCTGGAAGCAAAATATAGGAGAAAAAGTATAATGCAAAACAATAAAAAAAAAATATAAATAAGATGCAAAAACATTGTACAATGACTATAAATGATGTCTTCATTCTCTCATATCTCTTTGGTGATTTACAAGTCAGTCAACTAGAATATTACAATTTGCAAGAACACTAAATGACATAAAAGATGTACAGGCAACCAATATAGAGCATTGAATTCTAATATGACACTCTGAAATATTTTTTTAAAATAAAAATCGTGCCAAAAAACCATTTACCTTTTTGCTAGGGGTGCTTTCTTTTAACTTTGGGACTCCTTCCTTTTCACCAATACCCTGTCCAGCCTTCCAGCCCATTCTCTGCAAAAGTTGGACGCCCATTGACAGTCTTGATGGTATGATTAAATCATCAACAGGGATACCCCCAGGTACGGCACTTCTTAGAACACCTTCTTGAACAGCTTGTCCCAGAACCCTCTTCCTTTCATTCAGTTCTCTGTCGACTGGCGTAAAATCTTCTTTCGTCATAAACATTTTTGGAGCAATTCCATGGTCTCCAAAGTCTTCATCATCCATGAAATCTTCTGGTCTCCGTGTATTTCCTTCATTTTTGGCACGGTTTGATCTTGAAGACAAAAATGTTGAAGGGGTCCAGCCCTCTTTGCTGCCAACGGAGTTGAAGTACCCAGCGGAAAACCCTCCAGTAAAGGCTCCATGGAATCTCCGTCTTCCCTTTGAATCAACGACCACTTGCTCGTGCTTATCAAACTGTTTTCTCGGCTTTTCATCCTTTTCTGGAATATCGAATGCGGTACCAATAGTTACGAAATCTTCATCATCGTCGTCCGCCATTGTTGAAAATTGGAATGACA
Organism: Nemopilema nomurai; assembly: GCA_003864495.1. Classification (NCBI taxonomy): domain Eukaryota; kingdom Metazoa; phylum Cnidaria; class Scyphozoa; order Rhizostomeae; family Rhizostomatidae; genus Nemopilema; species Nemopilema nomurai. The sequence goes on along the minus strand of PEDN01001367.1, from coordinate 184,450 downwards.
CGGAATGGAGACTGCTGTCCAATTCGAGATTGAGGAAGTGGACTTGAAAAGGAGAGCATCATGTGAACTCGGAAAGATGGAAATATTGTAACTAGACGAAAGGGAAGTCTGTAAAAATGGTTAAAACGAGTGAACCGCTCTGGCTAGCAAAGATCGCGGACTTCAAAAGGCAGCAAAGTAGAACTGAATCCGAATGCGCGTCCTTTCTCTACGATATTCTGCAGGGTTTGTATGAAGAAATATCCGAGGCAGTGAAGGTCGAATTGCTGTATTTACTTCAAGAATTCGGAGAATCATTGATACAGTCTAAAGAGCTCGCAGAACACGCAGTTGGCTCAATAAAAAGCATCCTAAAAGATCTTCTTGTCAATCAACATAAAATACCTTATATCATCAATTGTTTAGTAACAACAACGACCCTGATCATCCAGTTTGAGCTGAACCAGTTCAACCGGCTGCTAGTCCAAGAGATAACAGAAATCTTTGTTGGCTTATGCAAGCAGGTCAATGTTCCAAATAGAGCAGTTTTAAGAAAAGCTGTATGTGACTGTCTCTTTGAATTGGAGACTGCCATTCCACTAGTTGTGTCAAGATATATTGACTTGCTGTTCAAGCTTACAAAGGAAGAGAAGTCATTTGCCTCACAAAGCTATATGCTGGTTTTGAGCACTGTTTTGTGCAATATTTTGCAGTATAATGAGGGAGAACGAACCTTCAATGAAGAACCCAGTACAGTGACATGGGAAATAGATGATGGAGAAAAGCAGCAAATCACATCATTTATCGCTGGTGACTTGAGTAACATGTCTCCAGTTATTTTATGGCAAATAGGCCAAAAAATAGGATTTCTTTTTCAAAACCTATACATGCCAAATGTTGTCTTACAGAACAAGATGATACAATGCTGTCATTCATATGATCTTCAAGTTTTCCATCTTGGCCTGCTTCTAGGCTTTGACCATTTACAAGGTTTTGTTACATCACAAGATCTGAACGTCATGGCAAATTGTCTCTTGCGGTTGATAAAACTCCCAGTTTTTCCAAATGGTGTCATTTTAATGGCCCTGCAATGGTTTTTTGAAGTAGTTAAGCAAATTGAATTCTTAGGTGATTCACAAAACCTGCTGCAGGAAGTCTTTCAGGATATGGTTCAAGGCATTCCTTTTGATCCAGTAAACATAATGAATGGAAAAGTTGGCTTGTTAGCAAACTTACTTGAACTATGCCCAATATCATTTGACTTCATGAAATGTCTAGATGTACCTCTAAAGATGGTGAAAAATGGAGTATGTCACCCATATTGCTCATTGCTCTATAGAGCTTTGTATATTCGATTTAATCAGGCTATTGACAAGAATGAGAAAGAAAAAATAGCTGAACTTATAACTCAGATGACAATTGAAATGCCAGGGCTGCTTGGTCACACTATTGACTTTATAACAGCCATTAAAAAGGGACCTGAAGAACAAATTATGCAAAACATCATTCGCCAGATAGCAGGATTCATCTTGAAATTAGAAAGGAAGCTGTTCTTTGCTCAGTCGGAGAACTACTTTCCGCTGATTGAACAAGCCTGTTCAGAGACAAGCATATGGCCTTATGGAGTTATAAAGTGGTTGAGGTCTCTATGTACTACTTCAACTTTGTATAAAGAAGGGATGATTTGTGGTAGCTGGAAATTTGGAAGTGAGCTACTTTCAATATGCAAGGCAATCCTAAGAACCCATGGTTCATCACAAATACTTCAAGAGTTAGCAGATTTGCTATGGCTCATTCACAAAAGATACCAAGATCAGGATATTAGAGATAGAGCCTTGTTCTTCTACATGATAATTGGATGTGCATCACCAAGGTACTTTGCTAAGTTGTTTGCTCATTCAGGGACAGACCCACAGCTAGTAGGCAAGAAGGATGATGTTGAGATTGCTGCTGATTTAGTGCAGGGTGTTTTGCCAACCCTCCGTTTTGACAGGCCATGTTTTACTTTTGAAAAGTCTGTTCAGTTGAGGAACCACACAATGCCTTGCCCTAAAGAAGATCTTTATTCTGATGTGGAAACTTACACAATGGTACTTGAACAACACTGTGATAAAGGGGTTGAACTCAATGTGAAGGTTAGGTTCTGTGAAGGAAAAGGAGGTGATTCACTGTCAAGGGCATATGCCTTGACAGTAAAATTCAATGGAAATGGAAAATGTGAAGAGCTACCTGATGCTCTTATACCCTACATAAGTACACAATCAAGATCTGAGGAGAAAGCAAGCAATGAGCAGATAGTCAAGTTGCATCTCTACCCTTTTGAATCTTCCCCGTTTGACATTGCCATAAGCTGTACTTTTATGAATGAACAAGGAAGAATATGCGTAGCCCCTGCTAAATCACTGAAGTTAAGTTTCTCTGACTTCTTTCAGCCACTGATATCAGCCTCAAATGATAGTGGAAATTTCCTAGAGAGAAAGATTTTCTTTCAAAGTTTATGGGAACACTTTAGCAAAAGTCAGAAGTTGGAAGGATCAACTTGCACACTTTCAGTAAAAAGACTTGACATTTCAGACTACAAGATAATTGACATTCTGGAAGGAGACCTAAAAGCATTTTGTGTTGAGAAAGCTAAGAATATGTATAAGTTTGGAATATTTTTGTCCCCAGTAAATCATTTACTGATGGACTTTAGGGTGTCAAAGGAAGAAACAATGGTCTGGATTTGTATGGATAACTGGAAGTTCTTGGACTTTGTGGGGACATTTTTGGATGAACTTGTAATCTGACGATCTTAAGAACACTAAAGTGTAGACCATGTCACCTCATAATGTATGGAACAGATTGTGGTAAAAGCCTCAGGCTTCCTACTTTTTTTAGATTTCATTCACTGATGTTTTGATAGATCAATTATTCTCTCAGGTATGGAAAATTATTACTCTCTTTTCCAAAAAATTGTACAATTTCACATAAAATTACATTTATTATCCATCTCCTTTTGCCAAGTTATGATAAATGCTCTATCCACTAACTGTGTGCAAAAGTTGAAATGATTTACAACACAACACAATACTTCCAAAAGCAATGAATTGTCTGCATATTATCTCAAAAAAGGAATAGCAAGAATTGTTTTAATAAGTGTGTAGCTTTGAATCTAATGGGATTAGTCACTTTATGAGCCTTGATATTAAAACTGATTAATTTCAAATGGCCTTAGACACTTGTCAGTTAGGGTTGGCAGATGTGAACACTCATTTAATGCAATATATTATTGCCTATTTGTCAATTTTGAAACTTATTTTTATAACCATAAAATTAAGAATAGTCTTGTTTCAGTTTAATTAACATTAATAATTGATAAAGTTCTGGTCTTGGTTAAGGATATCAAGTTTCAACCATTAAAAGATGCCTCCAAAGCTTTGTGCTTCTGAAATTCGTTCTACCTCCAGTTATTTTTCACCAGACTTTTGTGTGTATTCACCAGATTATTTTTGTGACATTATTTTTTGGATGTCTATGCCAGGGGGACGCTCCGTATGCCCGTCACAACTGTTCATAGTGATTCACTGATTGCAAGACAAGCTCTCTACCATCCTTCTTCAACCGTATAACACACAGTACATCTGCTACTGACCAGACAACCGCAGCAGTGAATTCGGGTGTGCCAAAATACACAGCAACTTCTGATGTACAACTTCGGAAACGCCCCCGTATGACAATTTTTGTGCACACGGACAGTTCGCCCTCTAATTTGGCATACCAGCATGTAATGTTCTATCATAGCCACCACATTGCTTTTCAGTATTGAACATGGATTAAAGTTCACGACAAAAAGAGAGCAACAAAGTTTTCTTCTACACCCATTCCAGTGAAAATTGACAACAAAAGAAAGTCACTATCGCTCACATTTAGCAAGCTTTCTTGAAAGTTAGAAGACACCAACCAATTTCACAGGGAAGCATTACACTACAAACAAGCATTGCAATTGTATCCAAAATGCATCAAGTCTAACATGACCTTTCTATTCATAAGCCAAGTAGCCTGTCCTTTCTATTGATTGTTCAGTGTGATTTAAAACGGGCCAGCAAGCAGACTTGATCGTACTCAAGGTTATATTTATAAAACTATCATCAAACATTTTGATCATCAAAATACAAAAACAAGCTTACATTTCTACGTTAAGATACACCCTAAATGCAAGTTAACACTGGACCTCTTCAAGAGAACCGATATTCAAGAATATTCAAAATTTTGATGGCCTACAAACCATTTTTGCAAAATTATTAAAACATCCAGATGATAGAACAAGATATGAATTTAATCAGCTTTGGGGACACGCTAGAGGCTACTTGTAGAATACACTACAAGGCAAAAAATGCTAACCAGACTCACAGGAAAGAGGCTTAACTAGTAATACTGGCCTTGCTTCTGAATAAGGACTGTAAAACTGATCATCAGAATTTGTAAACTCGCTCAAAAGATGGGTTTAACTTTCTGCGTGGGATTCAAATAAACTTTCTTTCAACATTCAAATAAAATACATTTCCACAACGTTCTATGAATCTTTATGCTATCAAATAAAGTATGAGGACGAATAGTTTAGGTCAGTGAAAGAAAGTATAGGACCATGCTAGCTGAATTAAAATAATGAAAATGTCAGAAAGGCATGCATAATAAATAAGTATTTTTCAATTGAATGTTCGAAATCAGCTACAGCTTAAACAAGAAGCGATTCCAAAACAAGAATCATTCGATTTCCAAAATAAGATCATCCTCTGCAACACTATCTCCAGCTCTGAAGTAAATTGCTCGTATCTGCAATAGAAATAAGGACACATAGACAGGAGTAGCAGCACAAGGAGATGAAGAACTAAGATGTAACATTACTTCACATTAAGAGGTATAAAATAATCACTTTAAAGGTGCAGAATCCAATCTAAAGCAGGGTTATATGCTATATTACTGTGATGGGAGTCTACCAATGGTATAATATATCGGCAAACAGCGATAAAAATGTAAGACGAAGTAAAGACAAAAAAGCAGTTGAGTATAATTTTGTAGGAGCTCTGCTACGACTTCTAAGTGCACGTACTGTTGTACGAACAGTCACAGTAACTACAAATCTAAAAAAGAATTTGGGATTAAAGAAGAATATTCTTGGTTTATGGAAGGCGAAAGTACAACATGGCAAAAAAACAAACCTTTCCATTCTTCTCAGCACGAAGCATATTCTGCATTTTCATGGCTTCTACAACTGCAACCTCCATTCCTTCGAAAACCTGAAAATCGTAAAATAAAAAGGTTTAGTGACACCCCATGCTCAAACTGCAACAGCTCTTTAGGTGATTATGATTAATGTTTCAATACCCAACTACATTAATAGCAGGGTTCCGTTGTGTACCGAAATCTAATATTTTAAGCATGAAGCTTCATGGACCACCGTTAGCATTCAGCAACCTTATTCTTGGATTACAAGCCAAATCCTTGGACAGCTGATGAAGTTTTCCATACAAATCATATAAGCTGCACAAGTCAAGTAATTCTTTACAACCACAACAAAGCAAAACAAACCTCGTCGCCAACTTTGCAGCGTACTTCTTTCAGGGTTCCCGGCATTGGTGACCGCAAAAATGGGGTGTGATCAGTCTATGGCAGAAAATGCTTCTAGTCAAAATGCAGTTGAAATTGCATTCAAAATTGAAGCCTAGATTGTCTTTTAATATCATGAAAGCGGCATTAACTATGTGGGTTTACCTCTGGTTTTTCAGGCATAAATTGGTGCAACCTTTCTTGCAATTGTGTCCTCACGATAACGGGGAACTGCCAAGAAAAAAGCAACAACGTGTTAGAGGATAGCAGTGAAAATTTCGGAGGAGATTCTTCAAAAGGCAAAATTAAGAGTGCAAAGATGCCCACAAAGTCCTCGGTCTCCACTCTTGCATGGCGACATGTTACAGGGCATTCGATATGCACAAAAGAAACGAAAAAAGAGTGCAGACAAGAAAGAATAGTAATAAAAACACGCCGATGCATCGAAATAATAATGAATGGGAAAAGAGCAAGAACGACTGATGCAATGTATTGTAAACATGCTTCAACGTAGGGACTATAAAAATTCAAGCAAATGATAAGGCAACAATCTAGGAAATGAAGTGTGGAGCCTACGACTAGGCCTAAATAATTCTGGGAGTATCCAGCATTCAGGCGTGAGGAGGGTTGTGCAGCGGAGAAAACCCTTAGAATAAATGGGCTAGAGTGTATCCAGTATTGCAAAAGGTAGTGATGTCTAAAAACCGACAAAAATAAACCAGCAAAAATGGGAAAGAATGAAGAAAATATGAAACCTTGGTGCCTTTGTGGATGATATTAAATTGCTGACCAACATATCTTGAAAATTTCTGAAAAAAGAAGGATTATTTCAGTTCAATTTGCAGACATGTCAGCGACATTGTCCAGTTGGTACATGTGACATTCAATAGCTTACGCCTGTCTTAATTTGACGAGTGAAGTCATGAAACTAACAATAAAAGACGAGTGGGAAAGGAAGATCAAGGTGGTTGAGCGCTTAAGGTGGTACTTGTACGCACCTGAAACACGCAAGGGACTCCATTGACCTCTGCTTCCAAGAGTGTGTTTTGCTTCGGTGAACTCGAAGTAAAGGAAATATCCACACCATTGATAACCGCCTAAACGAGGTTAAAAATGTCATTGCAATTGGCGAAAGGAACGTACAAAGTGAAACATCAATAACGCGACAAGTGATTGGCAAACGCAGCCATTTTGACAAAAATTCATGCCTAAACTAATTATCATCAAGAAAAGAAAAGGCAAACAAAGATTATTCAATAACAGCACAACTATAGCTTCAAAAATAGAAAAAACCTAAGACATAGATGCCTTAATAACTTCGAGCCGATCAGAATTGTTGCTTTGAAAGTGAGGTTGTAAATGAATACAATTACCTTGATTCCCTGGTCTATAACTTGCACATGGCATTCGAACTTTTCGCCATCCACAGTGCACACCAGGTCAAAGGAATCTAGCTTGCGCGGGCTCGTCAAGCTGTGCGAAGGAAAATCAACACGGCCATGAAGATTGTTCTGCTCAAAAGACCTGAAGTTTCCTCTTGCTTAAGATTCTACACTGTAACAGGCCAAAATGACTCCGAATTATGCAATTTCGAATAATTCTGTGTAATTATCTTCTGTCTAAATATTTTGTAACTTCTTTAACTGTAATGATCTTTAGCCTCAATGCTCTTTATTCAACCTCAATATCAATACAGACTTTTTCGTCGCATTCACTTGAGATACTAAGGCTGGTAATGTTTCTTCAAAATGGAAACAGTTAATACACACTAACACGTTACACGCAAATTACACAACATTAGAAATTGTAGAACGATTGGTCTACAATATCATAGATAATGTTAACACAAGGTTTCACTAGATTACACAATACTACGAACACGGTGACTTGAAGGGCTGCATCAGATAAAACTTTGCAAGATCACATACACAACTTTGGCAGATACTGTTTTAAAGGTGCTCTTAAAATTTAAGGCGATATTGTAACACTTTTTAGGTAGTGGACAATACCCATTATAGAGAAGATTCTACAGGAAGTATGAAGTAAAATATCTGTTCTTGTACAAGACTATTGAAAGTTGTGGATTAAGTTACTTGTATATGATTTGCAAAATCCTACATTGCACTTTGATGTGTTCTGTGTCTTTAAATACGATGTTTCACGAGTGCAGACACCAAATGTTGATTTAAAGACCCCGGGAATAATGGCACGCGTACCAAGGTGACACTTACCGGGATTGATTCAAGTACTCCCCAGCTCTGACAATACGATGGACGTATTGGTGACATGCAGCCGCCACCAGCTCATTCTTCTCATCAAAGGTCAACATCCTTCCTACATTGAAGAAAAGTATGGCACTGTCGACAAAGTTTAAAAGTAAATGATCTTATATTATATTATGTTTATATTAAGAAATGATCAAATTATGCTTAGGATGGACAGTCTCGTAACGCAAAAAGTAACTGCGTCAGTGGCTCAAATGCAGCTACCTGGGCGGGTACCTGGGCGGGTACTTGGGCGGGTACTTGGGCGGGTACTTGGGCGTACTTGGGCGGATACTTGGGCGGATACTTGGGCGGATACTTGGGCGGGTACTTGGGCGGATACTTGGGCGGGTACCTGGGCGGGTACTTGGGCGGGTACTTGGGCGGGTACTTGGGCGGGTACTTGGGCGGGTACTTGGGCGGGTACTTGGGCGGATACTTGGGCGGATACTTGGGCGGATACTTGGGCGGGTACTTGGGCGGGTACTTGGGCGGGTACTTGGGCGGGTACTTGGGCGGGTACTTGGGCGGGTACTTGGGCGGGTACTTGGGCGGGTACTTGGGCGGATACTTGGGCGGATACTTGGGCGGGTACTTGGGTGGGTACTTGGGCGGGTACTTGGGCGGGTACTTGGGCGGGTACTTGGGCGGGTACTTGGGCGGGTACTTGGGCGGGTACTTGGGCGGATACTTGGGCGGGTACTTGGGCGGGTACTTGGGCGGGTACTTGGGCGGGTACTTGGGCGGGTACTTGGGCGGGTACTTGGGCGGGTACTTGGGCGGGTACTTGGGCGGGTACTTGGGCGGGTACTTGGGCGGGTACTTGGGCGGGTACTTGGGCGGGTACTTGGGCGGGTAATTGTTATACAAACACAAAAAGATTGATCCATTGCACTGACGTCTAATAAACCAAATACAAAAATTTCATAAAGTGTAACTTAAAGAAAATCAAGTTTCTTTTCAAACTTTAAATAAAACACTTTTGATGGCTGGTTTCATGCTTTTCATGGGGCCTTAAATATGGAGGGTGCAAGGGAGGCGCTATCGGAACTATGTGTGAATAAGTTTGATGATACAGTTAATTTGGGTGGTCTTTCATATCGGCTGCAAAAGTACTTACAAATACAATTTGATGTATGTATGGATGTAAAAAGACATACACAAAAATTCGTTATCAATCAAAGTACTGAAACATCCTCACCTTTAAAACCATCTTGATACTCTTCGTTCAAAAAATTGGTTGACAAATTCCCAGCTAAAAATGCCGGCCGATCTAAGATGTCTCTCAACAAGGAGATGTTGTGCAATACACCTGAAAATAAAGAAACGTGAATTTTACGTGGTTTTGGTATCAACAAACCCAACCGGAAAAACGCAAAATAAGACTTTGTTCCCTGACAGCGTTACTCTCAATTAAAGTCTAAAATTTCTTAAAACAGCTTGGAAGAAGAAGAAATAGGAAGAAAGAAGAGCAAGAAAGAAGAAGAACAAGAAAGAAAATACAGAAAGAAGAACAAAGAAGAGGAAGAAATAAGAAGAAGGAAGGAGAAGAAATCTACCACCAAGAATATCCTAGTGACCTTTTCATTAGCACACCTTTGCATAACAGAAAAACCTCACTGCAAGCGTGGTGAAACAGAAGCTCTTCACTGTAGCAATTCCATTCAACGTATTTTTGGAATTATCGATAGGAGCCAAAAGAGGCATGAAGCATGTTTGTTAGTAATCGGTCCACAAAAGGAAAATCATTTGCATTACAAAGAAGAACACGTACCACGGATGACAAAAGAGTCCAGAGCCTTCTCCATGGACTCGATTGCGTCATTTCTTGTCTTCCCGTAGGTGATAAGCTACGGAAAAGATACCGAATTCGTTTACTACTTTTAATTGACAATAGCGCCGCTGAACCTTTGGCCTATTTCTAGAACAATATCACCGCAACTCAAATTAACACCCCTGCTTGAAAAAGGGCCCTAAAAACAGACGATTGTTCCCCCATCGAAACAGTGCCCACTTGCACAAACAACAGATGGCTTACTGAATAAACACGATGAACGTTTACGTGGAACAAAGCTCAAAAATGGGTACAAACATGCATGTACTCTGGCTGTTTCAAACAGGGTAGCCATGCAAACGCTAGAGACAACTCGCTTTACGACCAGATCTGCTGCCGTTAATAGCAATACTTGTTCATGAAAGATTTGGCAAGAAGTAGGGTTACAGTGGCTACTAATTAAATTCTACAGTCTCTTCATTGAAAAGCAGCCAACTATTTTCCATCTAAAATAGCTCTGTAGAAACATTCTCTCCATATACAATACAAGAATATCATATTATGGCAATTACATCACATAGCATTCAAATATTTATGCAGTTCGCACCTTGCAAATCATTGAATCATAATAGATACTAATTTCCTGTCCTTCCATGATGCCAGTGTCACAACGCACCTTCAGAAATACAATAAACATTGTGGGACATTTGTGCAAACATTAAAGGAACAAACATGGGACCATTTGCATGAAACTATACTTCGACATTACTTTTAAGGCGAAAACTAAGAACTGTTTCTTAATGTTGAATAAAAGTAAAGATAAACATCAATACCTTTAACTATTATCAGAGCTCTTATCAACCCCCTTTTGTTCACTCACTGACAAAGAGAGCACTCGCAATCAAGCTGCCTTCTAATTGAAAACTTAGAGCTCATCTTCTACTGAGTTTGGAAAGGGTTTTTTTACCAACTTCTCATTCAACAGTCGTTCTCACATTTGGTCCCAGCCCTTCTCCTAATATTGATAATCGAAAGCATCTGTTTTTTGTCATCTTTACCTCTTTAATCATTCGAACATCTTAAAAACTTCGACTGTTAATGATTATTTGCAAACATGTTTCAGGAAATTTTTACTTAAATTAATAAATTGAAAGACCAAATGAAAATGAAATAGCACAAGTTACGTTTTCTACGTTCTCGGGTTGTAGGTATTGAAACAAACGGCCAGTGGATGGCAAACCAAAACTCTTGTATGGATCCTGAAAGACAATAAACATCAGATTAGATCTTACGAATATGCAAGCAAGTTAAGAAAAAATGTCCTATCATTGTCGACAGATCAAGTTGCAAAGGGAAGACAAAGCTAGATGCAGCTAGGCACGTACAATATGCACGGTTGACAATACGCTAAAAAGCGATATGAAAAGGACATAGCCTTGATAACAGCCCGCACCTCTGCGTATACTCTGCACTCTAACGCCCAGCCGTTCAGTTGCACGTCCTGCTGTTTTAGATGCAATTCGTGCCCTAAAATTGAAAAAAACTAATATTTTGAATGTCGGGTAAAATGTACTCGATCTTACAAGCTCACTTCCACAGGAGCATGGGAGATTCGCAGAAAATGAACGGAATGTCTTCAGCAATATAGATGAAAAACTTGAAAACGTTTGCATCATTACTCATTTGAGGTACAGATTCATGCATTTATCAGCATTGAAAAGCACTTCATTGAAAAGCATTGTCTACAAGAACCCACACCCTTTACCCTTCAAAAAAGGGACGATCCTCGTCACAGCTTTTCTAATGACGCTTTTTCTCATGACTTTGAGATCCAACTTAACCCGTGAAAGATTGTTCAAGTGAATCATCAAAGCCAATCCAATTCAATCCTTACCAGCAGCAGACCTCAGCATAAGCTCAACAATATCCAGCCCAGTGATGTACTCTGTAATGGGATGCTCCACTTGCAGACGCGTGTTCATTTCCAGGAAGTAGAAATTCTTGTACTTATCTACCAAGAACTCAACAGTTCCAGCGGATGAGTATCCGACTTCCTTTGATAGCATGACAGCTTGTTCTCCCATGGCTTTACGCGTCTTTGGGTCAAGAAACGGGCTGAACAAAGAAAATTCAAGCTTTCAATGCTAATATCACTTTAAGGTAACAGCTAATGATCGAAAGAAATGAGAAGCGTTTGGTTGTTAAAATTAGACCCACCTTGGTGCTTCCTCGACGACCTTTTGATTTCTTCTTTGAATGGAGCACTCCCTCTCGTTCAAATAGCACTAAAATGTTATTTGTTTCTGAAGTTATTACATGTACCATACACCGTCTATTTTTACGAGCAAAATACAATTACATAAAATTCTCATACTTATTCATATTCTAAAGCAAAGAGTTCAATTTAAAGTTATTGTTATCTTTTAATAATACCTTTAAATAATACCTTTTAATCTAAATTAGATAGAATATGACAAATGAGTAACATTTCAACATACCACATTGCCATGTTTGTCTCCAATAACCTAGAAATTGATATAAAAATTGATGAAAGGCCTGCCAAATGTTAAACAGAAAGGTACAAGAGGTACTCACATATAGAAAAGTCATTGAAGTGAGAAATCGAAAGAGGTATTTGAGTGCTTGAAAATGCCAGTCTCACCTGCATCTCGATGTGCCTAGGGTGCTCAATGAACTTTTCAATCAAGAGTCTGTCATCGCCGAAGCTTGATTTTGCCTCTTGGGAACTCAGACGAAACCCTTCTCTGAAAAGAAGGTTCTTTGCATTTTAGATAGCTAATTTATTGCATAAAACAAAGAAATATTAGTCAGTGTTAAATTCTATGTTCGAGATATCTCTACGACTCAGCAACTAGGTTATTGTCAATCGCGCATTCTTGTCAATTGTTGTTATCGACAAGGATACGAGAGCTGCAAAATGCTTTTTTGTATTTGCTCCTTGTTTCTAAAGCTTGACACTAAAAATACTTGATGAATATTTAGAAAAAAAACGAATCTATCAAAATCTCAGATATTCGCTATATCACCTGATCTCTTCTTAAATGCTAGTGTCAACCGTTTCCAAAACTCTTCTGCGTGGAATATCTCATTCAACTCCTAATTTCTACCTGAAAATCAGCAGGACCTTTGCTTCTTACCCCCCTGATAGAATATATACATATCATTGTTTGCCTGTCTACAAATATCCACCAGAAGGAAGTTGCCCCATGAAAGACAAGTATCAAACAAAATATCGTACCTGATCTCTTTATCACTGTAGGCGATCCTCATTCCCTTCCCGCCGCCACCAGCTGAAGCCTTAATCATGACTGGATACCCTGTGGAACATCCGAAGCATTCAGAAACAAGGCAACAGTGCTTTCCATACTTTAAATATGCATTCAACTTCATTTAAAGAAACACATTAGCAAAATGGTCTTGTCTAGCTTCTCCAGAGCTTTTTCAGTCTTAAAAGAAACTATTTCATTTTCAATAGGTATGGTTTAGGCATTAAAAAAGAACAATTATTATGGGTATTTAAGAACGACGATAGAGAGATGCTGAGGCGGTTTGAAAAAGCGGTTTACTAGGATAGCCACTGTCTCTCGACAATGCTTTCAAGAATGAAAACCACTGGTAAGTATGCTTAAACATCACACTAAAAAAATCTGCAAACCATATATTCAGCTGTATCCACGGACAAAGTAGAAACATCAAATAAGTGTGGTATAAGAGCCAAATAATGATGTATAACAGATATAGAGAACAAAGTGAATCTTTGGTCGATGTTAGAGTAGCAGCAAATATAAACATACCAACTTCCCTGGCGATTGCAACAGCGTGGTCGTCATCCTAAAATGAAGAAGAGAATCAAGATCTTACAACAACGGCAACATTGACGTCCCTTCCAAAAAACAGCAACTTTAAAAGAGAACATTGCTTACTTGGTGCAAACCTAACCTTGGACTGCATTAGGTTGGGTCCTTCAAGCATGCAAAATTTTCAGTTTCGCAAGGGACACAAAATATACATAAACTACGTAACTGCAAAGAGAGATTTTTCGATGTCTGCTATGCTTATACAGCAAACACATCCATCACCCCCAAACACCCATTGGTACTTAATTGGTGATTCAAAAGCCTAAAGTTTCACAACCATCGCTAACACAACAGCTTAATCTTTAGTAATAATCAAATTTCAAACCATCATACTATCATTCTTATCAGCATCATTAAAACAATTAGAAAGTTCTTTTCAAAGACTCTGTTCACCAACCATGAATTGCAGATGATGCTGTAGATGCACTAGAATGCAATAACAGGGCTTTGTCCTATAGTATGCTTTGAAACCTTTCCTACAAGATCATGCACAATGCTACCTCATCAGATTAGCCCGCCTTACACTATACCAAATGCTTGAAAGACCGGATTTGTTAGAAAATGGATCCTTCCCGACTTATAATAGTTTTGTCCTGCAATTTGCATTAATGCATCAGTAAATCAAGTTACCTTGATGACTCCATCGAAGCCCGGAATAGTGTTAACGTTTGCCTTCAGTGCAATTCGCTTGCTTTCCAACTTATCTCCCATTGCTTTCAAGGCATAAGGTGACGGACCAATAAAGGTAATACCATTTGCTTCCTAATAAAAAGTAAATGTGTAAGGTGATTAAGTCGTTAACTGGCCAAGTGAAAAAAATAATAAACAGTTTGTACACACAAACAAGATATTCAACAACTTTCAAAGATATTTCATAATGTCTCCTTATGTTAACAGTAAAAAATGTTAACATGAAGTCCTGTCGCAGAAAGACTAAGCTTTAGGAAGTGCTTGAAACGTCCTAATCGCAGAATATATGATTGCTTCTTTTTCCTATGCTGTGCCTGGCTTTTTAAATGCATTCTTCGACCAAAAGAAGTAATTGCACAAGTATGACTATAAGTTCGTTGGAAAAAAGGTTTTATAGCCTTTGATGAAACGATACTTACCAATGCATCGTGAAAAGCCGAATTCTCAGACAGGAACCCATAACCAGGATGGACCTACATGGAAAACAGTCATTAAACATGTGGCAGCATGATGCCTTTGCTTAAAAGAAAATATCAATGATTAAATTTCAGATAAACATCAACCGACTTCAATTGAAAACTAGTTGGAGTGAGCTACATTTTTTTGAGAAATGTTTCTTTTTTCTATATTCGTCTTAAAAGAAACAAAGATTTAATTTGCCAGCTTGGGGAGGGTTGACTGTTCCTATCTCCTCCAAAACTCTGTCACTGATTTTATGCAATGATTAAAAGAATTAGTTACAATATCATTTATTCTATTTCAGCACTTAAAAGTGTAGCTTTTGCAGATAGTGTAGGGAATAATGGACAACTCACAGCGTCAGCACCAGTTTTCTTGCAGGCATCAACGATTGCATCCATTTTGAGATAGCTCTCTGCGGACGGTGGTGGCCCTATCAACACAGCTTCATCTGCCAAATGACTGTGCATCTGAATGAGGACAAATGTGTCATGTGACGAACAAATGAGCATACATTTCTAAAACCCTTGGTAGTTCACAATTCTAGCCAAATCATATGGGAAAACAAATGCCTAGTTTATTAAGTGTACTTATCCACAATATAACCACCATTCTGACCATGCTTCAGATGATCAATTCCATAGAAATACTTACACACAAGCTCCGCTATTACAAATTTTGTTTAATTCAAAGCTTGAAATCTGTCATAACTATTGCACATGTCAGCAAACACAAATAACCACCATTCTGACCTTGACTTCGGGCAAGGTTTGTAACAGGTCAAGCAGCAATTAAAGATTTAAGCAATGTGAGGGTCTCACATAGAACAGGTGCTTTGAGACAAATATTCTGGATGGGGTCAAAACTCATGTCTGAATCATTGGAACTTGACAACTGTAAGATTCAATATTCTTAAACTTTTGCTATAAAAATAAGGAATATCATCTCACTGCATTGGCATCTGCTTCAGAGTATACTGCCACAGTTTTGATACCTAATCTTTTGCATGTTTTTATGATCTGCAAGAAAATTAAGAAGCAATAAACCACAAAAATCAATTGTTTGCTTTGTATTAGCAGGTCACATGCATAAATGCAAAATTATCACCTCTTCTGCTGGATGATGCTAAAACCAAATCAAGCCAACTTCAGTCATGTCTCTTTGGCTCTCCTGAGGTAACTACCTCGTTGCTGAATTAATTGGCACTCCTGAGACCCTATTCAATATCAATTTGGCATAGTGGCTATTGATGTGTTCTTCTAAACTATGAAGGCAGAATAACAAGCTAGGTTGGTTCTAAAAGTTTCATCGGAAAGCACCAAAAATGACTTATACTCATTAGAATTTGGAAAAATGATGCAATGCAGAAGCTAAATAAAGGAAGGGTACTAACCCTACAGGCTATTTCTCCTCTGTTTGCTATCAAAACTTTGTTGAAATACTAAAAAGACAAAATTAATGAAGTGAATTGCTTGATTGAATGAAATTGTGGGATACAGAGCTAGAATCAAAACTGAAATAAGCCATGAATCTTATCAAAATTGGTAACATGGCTGTTGTGACATGGAGATAAATTGGGTGAAGAATGCACTAAAATAGAAGCAACATCTCAAAAACAATCACATAGACACAAGACCATCATCATCAGAATATTATTCTGATTAGCTTCAACTCAGTCTAAACTTTTTTGTTTGATTTCACTCCTACTTAATAATTTCCATTCCATTGATAGCCATTTACCATTCTAATAAATGAATAAATGAATGAAATGAATTCCAAATCTGAAGTGATCATGCTAAAGGGATTAAAGTCTGGAGGCACTTTCAAGAGATAAATGATTGAAAGCCATTGCAGGTGTTAATCCTGAGAAATCTAATTACCCACGACAAGGGTTTGCAAAGGAAAGCCAAACAAGCAAATCTATTTGTTTATCAGCATTTGGGAGGAAGAAACCATTTTGTGAGATGCTACAGCCAGCTTAAATAAAGACCACAACAGAAAAAACAGAATTTTGTGGAGCCTAGTAGTTAGTTTGAAGGGTCTAAGGGATAGCACCTGGGTCATTCCATGTCAAATTTAAGGTCAGTGTCACCCACCCTCTCAGATTTCGATGAATTTCACAATATTGATTCATTTCCAGTAGAAACCACATCACCCAAAATTTTAGCACAATAAGTTAAGGCGTTCAGGAGATACGGCCAGTCAAAAATTGGCTCATTTTAAGGTGTGATCTGCCCAAAATTTTTGCCAGCGATAAATAATAACATTCCAAGTCCTGTGAAAGTTTTATTTATCACAATATTTACATCAAACTATCAACACAGTACATTCAGTAAGTGCAGATTTCAAATATGACAATCAAAACATCAACAAAGTAAAGCTAGTTAATCAAAAAGTGGGCTAAAAGTTTATATAAGACTTTCCAGATTTTATGACTAGCCAATTTGAATGTAATTTCTTGCAAAGTCTGCAAAATTTTAGTACCAGCTGAAAGCCCTTGAATTGGGCTATTGCACCATATAAATATTATCATTTGTATATTCAACAAAACTGAGATTATTGGAGTTATATAAGAGTAATAAATTTGCGAAGTTTGCCTCACAGCCATTCTGTATGCCAAATGGCTGGCAAAATATTTGTCAAAACATACAACATTTCTTCTAAAAAACATATAGGAGTAGATGCCTAAGATGAAAATTATTACTCATTTACTTCAAGATACCATTTCTTATGTTATAAAACTTCTGGAATACTTTGTTAATGTTGTTTAAATCAGCGAGCCTTATGCTGTATGTCCTTCCAGTTGCTGTTACTGGAGCATCAATTTTTACCAAGAAATCTTTTTCTGGAATGCAACAAATATCTACTCTAGCTGGCCATTCAAAGGTCTGTGCTGGGCCTGAGGATGAGAAAAGTTTCTTTTGCATCTATTTCTTTTTTGTTTATTGCTTCAACCATGCCAATCCACCACTTCTCATCATAAATGCATGCCACAAAATCATTCTCTTAAACATCCTTTAAGTTTAGAGCTTTGTACTTTTCTCCTTTGGAATTATGGGTTCCTGAAAAACTGTCATCTTGGCTATCTCATAGGGACTAATTAGTTCAAAGTAATGAAAGCTTCTTGTTGCTGGTACTGTTGATCCCAAGGCAAAATGGTCTTTCAAGCCCTCTCTGACTGACATCATTTCCTCTTTTGTGATAAAAATGAAATTGATGTTATTTATATTTTCACTGCAAGAAAGAAACATATCCTTTGCAGTTAAAATCTGTTGAGGAAATGGGCCTTTGTAAGCTTGCCCTAGTGGTCCGTCTCTTAGCTGCTCCTCCGATGCCATCGCAGGGGACTTGCCATGGCTTGATGCAAAGAATGTCCAGTTTGCAGATAACCCAAAATCTTGCTGGTGGAGTGTCAAGAAATTTTTGCTATTATTGTATTGGGAAGCACAACCATCAAAAAAATATTCTATTCTGCATATTTTTGGCAATTCAGTTTTGATGACCTGTGTTATTTCTTTTTGGATCTGATATACCAAGTTGGTGTCATGTTCCAGATCATCTGATAAAATACAGAAGAAGTTCTGCATCAGTGTCTCCTCTTTCTTGAAATATACGACAAGTGGGTGCAAGGTGCAGCATGGTTTGCTCAAGTGGTAAGACTGGATCTCATCTTGCACCACCAAACCGTAGTGCTCAGCAAAATCACCTAATACAATAGCTGTATCCTGTCCAGTTTGTTCTTTGCGAATCTTCAAATACCTTGCTTAATATTTTGCCAGATATGAATGTGTAGTCAATCTATCAATGGTTTTTACCAACAGGTCAATGAAATTTCTACATCTAGAGTCTGGATTATAAGTTTTGCACTATCAGTACTCTGCCATTGCTGGAAAAATATTTCTTCATCTGCATCACACCTATGTATCATGCAGGTTTTGCTATCTCAATCACAAACAATCATGTCAATTAGTTCTTTGTAGGTCTTGTCCAGATCTATAGCATCAACAAGCAGAATTGCATTTTGATGCG
The DNA here is from genome assembly GCA_003864495.1 of Nemopilema nomurai. Taxonomy (NCBI): domain Eukaryota; kingdom Metazoa; phylum Cnidaria; class Scyphozoa; order Rhizostomeae; family Rhizostomatidae; genus Nemopilema; species Nemopilema nomurai. The sequence goes on along the minus strand of PEDN01001367.1, from coordinate 165,788 downwards.
TGACACACATGCAAACAGAGTGAGATCCCTTTGAATCAACTGTGATGCACCATTATGGAAGAAGGGAACAGAGCTTTGAGAATCCAATTTTGATATCAGGCTGTTGACTCACAAAAATTGCATCATAACTCCTGCAAGGTTGCATAAAAGAAGGCTTTTTTGTTTGTGAGCATTACAACTGATGCTCATAAAATCTTTTTTCCCTGGCATAATCCTTGAAAATTCATCATCCTCAAAAAATGAGTTTACTGCTTCAATTGTTTTGCTGGGAAGCTCTTTGCTCTTCTTTTTCCTGGGCAAGCTAAAATATCCAGCTCAGTTTTATGTTCACGGGCATGTTTGACAAAATATTCAGATACGTGAAAATAAAAAGATGCCTCCTTTATGTTCCAAGATTCTGGTGTAAGTGTGAGTAGCTAGATTTCATCACAGGAAGAAACAGTTGACATTTAACCATGATTTTGTTCCATCAGTTTATCAAGGTCATTGGCTTTGGTCATTACAATTTGGCTTAAATGGGGTGCCTCTGGCTCCATTATCTTCTCCTTTTGGACTCCAACAGCTGCAGCAAATGATTGCTTGAAAAAAGTAACCATTGCTTCAAATTTTGAGTTGGCATAAGCAAGACGACCATGCTTGGGTACACTGTGCAGCTTTATTGGTGATTCTCCCAAAACCTCCAAGCTTTCATTGATAGCTTCTGTAGATTCAAATCTGCTGAAGGATGATTCAAGGTCAGCTTCACCAAAATCCATTGGTTCTTTATCATGAGATTCAGTCATTACATTATCTTTATCTAAATGTTCTAACTTTGTTAAACAGTTTCGACAAAACTGCCACCCTGGACACACACAATGTTCTTCGTTTTTAGCTGTTTAGCCAGTGCAGGGGAAATTTATAGCCCCCTTTAGCAATTTTTTTAATTCTGGGGTAAATTGCAGCATTTTGTAAATCTCTTTTCAAAGTCTCCTCCCAGTTTCCATTCATGGTGAAAGCAAATGCCTTAATCTATTGTGCTGAAATTTTGGATGAGGTGGTTTCTTCTGGGAATAAATCAATATTTTAAAATTCATCGAAATCTGATAGGGTTGTTGACAATTCATGACTTTTATATAAAATTTGACATGGAATGACCCATCCATCTTCATTTTGAGGAGCCCTTTTTCATTTTGACACCTTGACTTTTGCAGAGCACCATCTGTGTCTCGACCATCATCAAATGAAGGAAAATAGCACTAAGAAATCAGTTTTGACTGATCCTGTAAACCAGCACATCAATAGGCCAAAAAAGGCCGCCCATCAAAAATGATCAGTTTTATCTGACCCCATGAAAAAATCGGAAAGGCAGCAACTATCCTCTTTTTTAAGCAAAATAATATTTTCCAAACTCACTGTCCAATGGAAACAATTTCGTGATTAAAGCTGTGTTGATTTTTGGGACATTTTAAAGAAACAATATTAGACAGTATTTATCACTTTAGAATGAAATTTTAAACTGCACTTCTAAGCAATGAAAGGCATATGGCAATGTGTGGGTGTGCAATTACAAACCATTCCCAGCATTGCCTGCTATTACCAACAAGGTTATGACCCCATCAACATCACTAGAAATCATTGCCTGATTTATTGCTGCGGAAATTAGCTTAAGGCTCTAAAGAGTATTTTCAAACAAAGCTTGCTTACGAAGGAATATGTAGAGAACCCTTGGAGACCTTGTTAAAAATGAAGAAATATTTGGATAGTGGGTCATTCCAGCCAAGATCAACAAATGCATGTCAAGTCATGTCTTCAAATTTTCTTCATTTTTTCACTAGTTGGTGGTGTTCATAAGATATGTTAACTGTCCAAATTTCAGATCAATATCTTTTGTTGTTTTTGAATATCAGCATTTCAAATTTTACCAAATGCCAAAATTTTCGAAAAATAAATTTTTTTCCTATTTTTAGATGCCAATATCAAGTAAATGTAGTATTTTAAGATACTTATAGTATCTATTGCCAGAAGAAATACATTAAAACTACACAAAAATCTATTATCTATAGCCACAGGCCATCAAAACTGAAAACTTTGCAAGCCTGAAAATGCTTGAAGTTGCCAAAAAATGGATGAAATTGAAGATTTTTAAGATTTTGACCTGGAATTTCTATCATAACAGATAAAGCTCAAGTCCAGATCTTCTTTTGGTGGAAAGTACACTTTGGGGTAGTTATAATTCAGCGGTTGGAGCAGTCTAGAAATTCATTATCATTAGCTTACCTCATGTCAAAAATGACAGAAAACAGAAATTTTTGAAAAATGACAGTTTTTTCCGAACATTAGGATACAATTTTCAGGTTACGATCAAATGAAACCTTTGACACCTATGCATTATCTAAAACTAGACCAGGAGCACTACAGAAAATTGAGCAATTCAAGCTGTCATTGCCTTTTAAATTCAAATGACAATTCCTACCTTTTCCCTTTGAATCCTTGAGGTAGAAAATTTTTGCAGTTGCTGATATGCCTAAAAACAAAATTGAGAGAAACAAATAAAAAAAGGAAAAAAATCAAATAGCCATGCAAAAGCAAAGGAGCAATTGTGTACGAATATTGTGATGAGGCCAATTTCAGAGTTTAAATACCTTCTTGTTTGAGTTTGGTTTAACTGTTTTTGTCATATGTTGTCATGGCATTTATTCAGAAAATTCATCAGAAATTCTCAACCAAAATAATAAAATAGAAACAGACAAAAGGAGGACATAGAAAACATTTCAAAGGTAGGGGGGGGGGGTTCATGTTTTATTGACATGTCATTGTTGACAACCCACACAAAGTTTAAAAGTGTTGGTTTTTCAAAAGAACTGTTTCAGAGTTTTATTTGTAGTATTGAAGGGAAAGAAGATGGAAATTATGGAAAAAATTAGTATAAGTGAAGAAATTGCCAAAATTTTATAGTGCAGACATTCATACACACTAATATCAAATTCAAGAGACAGTATCAAAGGCGCCTGCTTTAGATAGTGCGCAAAGGTACACCCCATGCGAGCAAGAAAAAACTATTCATTTGACAGAAGTAGGTTCGCATTCTATTTTAACAGCTCTTATAGATGACCTCAAGAAAACCACAGGATCCATCTGACAAAAGCTTCATTGCTTGAAGCCCATTCTGTTTGACAAACTACATCGAAATCTAATAATAAATTTCCATGGAAATGTGCCATTATGAACAGCACCTTGAATAAATGTCACAAAGTGGAGCGTGTTTATCTTTTCTTATGATAGCCAATGCTACAATTCAGTGGCCTAAGATGGCAAGAATTGACCACGTGTAACAATTACCAGTACATGCCCTTCCACACTATATTAGCACGCTTTTCATGGAAGAAGATTTAAAAACTGCACTAAAAATACCTGTGCTCTAAATATACGATTGCAAATTAACTTGCTAAGATTGACTTGGCCAACAAATTGCCTGCCAGCCAAGGCTCCTTGAACAACTGTCGCCATTTTGGAATCCTTGTCCGAAAACCATTACACAGCAGCAACCACTAAGCCTCGTCAGACGGTGTCTGTCTGGCGCGAGTGAGTTTGTGGTTAAGGCTTCTACTTACAGTACCTTACTTCACTCTATTTGACATGATCTTCCGACCGAAGAATTGTTTCAGAAATATTCATCCTGCGACAGTTAATTCTCCTTATTTTAATGTGTAAAAGGGTATTGTCAGAACCGGCAAAAATGTGAAATTTAGGTTAGATTGCCAATTGATAAGCATATGTGGATAATATTTCGTACAGCAGAGCTTCAAAAAAGTATGGAGCAGTGTAACCACAATTTGTGCTCTCAGAGGCCTACTATTGCATGATAAATGACATCGGTTCAACATTAGCAAAAATAACTGTTTCCAGAGCCATTAAAATAACAAAACTAGTCCACCTGTGTCACCGCCAGTGCCATAACGACAGCACGAAATTGAAAGCAAGATCATTGACGGATGATTGAAAACATGCTCTACAAATAAACATTTTCAAACTGTGTCACTTAGGAAATAAATAAGTATCTGTGATATTCTCTTATTATCCGTAAAGTTTCATAATGGATATGATTGTCCATTTAAAGGGAACCTTATATGTACTTACATAAATACTATTTAATACTGATATCAAATCTAAACAAGTTTTGGCCAATTTTAATGAAATTGTGAAGTTTTTTAAGAAAAACTTATATCCAAAAAATATTTTCAAAAAATTTTGCTGGGGCCCCGTTTTGGGCCTAATTTGTATGAGGCCATTAGTTTTGTGCTTTTCAGCGCCTTGGAAACGTCCTTAAAGGTGGCCACCGCACGTTCTGCGCCCTTGAAGTTAGTCAGAAAGAACCGACGCAACTGATTCAACAGAAATGAACAATGTAAAATATTGTTTAAAGTCAGGGTGCGTTTTCCAGCATGCGGTATGAATTTGATTCAATTTTCAAATATTATTCATATTTTTCATATGTTTATAAAAACACCGGCGTTTTTGCGTCTAAAAAGTTGTCATATTGATACCAAAGATTTCTTAGTGTAGCGTGATTTTTCCCCTTGTTTTGCTGCCCTAGCTTTGCAGAAAATCTTCACTCTTTTTTGACAAGCATGGTTACACATAGCAGCCGTTGACAATAAATGTTTCTGTTTTACAACGGGGAGATGAATTCAAAAATCTAATGAATGGCACTTAAATGAATTAAGGTCGAGACTTTCTCTCTTGGCACCATAATCAGAGTTTACTACCATTGCCCATTTTTAGCCGCGCGTATTGAATTGGTTTCTATGAAGATTAACCACTTCTCAAGGATCTATCCGGCTCGTGCCCCTGATGGCTGAATAGGCTTTCCTTTCACACCAGCTCTCGCAAAAACTTCTTTAAGTTCAAGTAAGACAACTTTAGCTTTTACAGCCATTGAGGACGGGAATGGACTCCCTGCTCTCCTTGGAAGAGAACACAAGTCAAGAGTGCTGATTCTACCAGCTGTCAAAGATGGCCAAAGATGACAAACTTTACATTGTCTGTCAAGTCTTCGGGAACTGGTGTCAGCTTAAAGACTCGAAACTTTTGCTCAAACTTTTTCTCCAGATTTACTGGAAGCTTCACTTTGTTAAAAAAATCGAGAAGAGAAGGGTTGGCAGTTATTTGGGTTCCAAAAAATGAAAATGGCACAGATATTTGAGAAACTATATATTTGTTCAAAGAACTTTCTGCAGGCAAGCAAACTAAAGATGGCCAATTGATACTTTCATCCGCATGAAAAACTGCTTGCTTAATATAAGCAATTTCGATTCGCGGCTCGTTAAAGGCAAAGTGACTCACAGGCCGAAGAACAAAAGTAATCAATAACACGAAATTTAGCAATCTGTATTCAATAAATTCATCCTCTTTAAATCGACAGTCAGTGTTACAATGCTAAAATGTACAACATTCTTAGTTGAAAAAGCCTGCAAGAAGTCTGTTTCCATTTCGCCCAATTGTTTAACAGCGAGCTACAAGATTGGGTATCAAAACGCTCTCATTACAAGTATATCGCCTCAAAATGCCTAATCTAAATTGGACTTCTAACTCACAAAATATAACTTTGTTACACTTGCAGCTACAATCACTTTTACAACGCACCCTCAGGTCACAATATATTCTAATGACGTCAAAAACGTGCAAATAGAAAATATCCTTTGCGCATCTATAGAAGGTTTTTTAAATCAAGGACATCGAGAAAAGCCTTTTAATTAGATCTCAAATGAATAGACTTGCTAACCCAAATGTTTGATAGAATAAATTAATCATATTTATCAGTTTGATGCTATTTTAAAGTCAATAGACAAAAACGTCGTCTCATCACTTCGAATAAGTAGTCAGATTTCGTTTGAGCAGAACTACAGGGTGTTGAGGTGTACTCTGCTTCGTCAAATTTTTGCATATAACTCTAAACGAGTCAGAATTCTCAATTAGTAGAAAGCTTTCAGTTTCAACCATGCAAATATTTCTTCTGGGAAAATGAAAGTTTTGTGCGAGTTTTTTTCCTGTTTAAACCTCTCCCTCTAAAGAAAGTCGTGCTTCTAATAATTCTTTAAGACTTCTACAACTGGACTAAAGCAGGTAAATCACAGTAATTTACAACGTAGAAAGAACTGGCTTTGTATAGGCATTTGACGGAGCGACGTAAAATTCTAAACCCTTGAAGTGATAGGGGCATTGAAGGATTAAAATCGATTATGCATCAAATCATGACGTTTTAAACGGACATCTGTGCAAAAAATAGCGAAAATTTACATTTTGAGAAGCCTAACTTTGGAAAAGTTGAAAGAAATTCGCATCAGTAGTAAAAACATGTTTATATCTTTAATTAATAACAAAAACTACAAAAACAACATCTTTGAAAAGTGTAGAAATTATCTACTGTTTCAATAGCTCAACGGACCCTTATGCAAAGGTGGCTAAACCCGATGCGGACACCCTTATGCGAAGGTGGCTAAACCCGATGCGGACACCCTTATGCAAAGGTGGCTAAACCCGATGCGGACACCCTACCAGGACAAATATTAGTTTTCATTTCCCTAGGGAGATCATGACGGCGATTACCGCTTGCTGATACCTATTCCAATTGCTATCCAATATTCTGTGAATCGACATAGCCTTACTCTACGGTTAGCCTGCCCTTGCGCTGCTGAGACACAGAGCCCACTGATTATAGTCACCCTACCTATTTGATAGGGCTATTTTCCTTTACATTGAATTTCATCGTCATATAAACACAACTAAAGAACACATTGGAAAAGAAGTTACCCAGTCTCTACCTGCAGGTTCTAAGAACTCACGTAATCTCTGTTTTAAAGCCTCTGTTGCAATTAGTGATTCCGCTAATGATGATGTTAGCCAGAAACAGTACACATGAACCGTGTCGTCTTCTGCGTCTCACTGATCGTGGTAGCAACCAGGTGCTGCGGGGTCGCTTTCAAGATGGCTGACCCTAAGGAAATGTTCCAGAGAGACTCTTCGTTCTCGGGATACTGCACGAAAACGGTGCCAACCGCCGCTAATTCGTCTTCCGTGAACTCAATGGCCATTGGGTACAAGCGATGACGCTTGCCTTTCGTCTGTTTAACCGACACAGACTGCTCTACGAGCTCCGAATGGCTCTTAATGTACGCCGCGAAAGTCTCGTTGTGTTCCCATTGCACGGTGTAAGACGAGAAGGGCCTGCTGGCCATGGTTACCAAGGCGATTTGCTGTTGCATTTCAGTTTGGCGTCCATGGTACAACTGTTTGACTTTCCACAGCAAGAAAAACAAGGAAAGGATGAGGAAGAAAACAGAGAAGAACACGGTGAAGAATACGAACAGGTCAATCTGGGACAGCTCTTGTTGAAAGTAGATCAGGCCGGCGGTGGAGGCACTGCCTTTGTTGCCCCGCGTAACGATGCCTATGTAAAAGCGATCATTGCCGAAATTGTGGTACTGATGCCTTATCCCAATGATTACTCGGCGCTGGATTTCTCTGACCAAATACAAGCCCCCTTTGTATTCCGTGTACATACTAGGGGCATCGGTTGGTGCGTATATCTGGCTGCTTCGCGGTACGTACGGGTGTGTAGTAGGGTGCGATATATTTGAATCAGGATCCAAATGGCGACGAAACCTACCGGAACTTCCATCTTCATGCGTCACCATTTCCGGGAAGCCGTCCCGCGTCACAGCTTCCACGAAAACGTTTCTCTTCGCACGTGAGTGAGTGGCTGGGTAGAGCAGCGTCTCATCCTCCGACGTGTGATTCACATCAACAACAAACACACCGTCGGTGGTTGCAATGTACAAATCAAGTCCGCCTTGCAGGACATCAATGGTCAAGCGGATGTCGACATTGGTGAATCGCGGAGGCACCGCAAAGAACATGGTTCTGTTGGGTGGAAAGCCTTCTATGATTGCGTCGCTGCCGATCCGCAGCTTTTCATTCCCGATGGTAAATGACTGCTCATTTTTCAACTTTCTAAAGCACTGACGACCACCCAACGGATTGCCATAGAAGTCTGATGACTTACACTTGTTGCACTAAATGGAAAATGCAGGGAAATTGTGAAGGTAGGAACAACAATCTCAAACAGAGGTGGTGTGGGCGGATAGCACTGATACTCGACCTGACATAATTGACCTGACATATTGAATGAGCAGGAACTAACAAAACAAAGTAAAGGTATCGCTAGGCATTGTCACACCTATCGTCAATACTTGCATGTAACAAGTTTCTTAGCTTTCCTATTAATCCTCATGTTCAAGCACGGATAACAAACAACAAAATCAATTGGAATTTCTCCACAAAAACCTTCTATCAAATATAAGCAAGGCATCAGCTGGGATCTGCCTATGAGAAAGTAGTTATATCGACCAAACTATCCTGGAAATGTTATGGAAAAAACTGTTAATCTTACCTGTTTTGACCAGGTTTTTTCTTCTGACCTTGTGTTTTGCTTGCAAATACACCCAGCACCAGTCTCTGCGTCACAATTGGCACCATGCCCATTACATTGGCACCTGGAATGCGGTGGATACCAATGACAAATGCAATAGAAGAATTGCAAGGAATATTCATTATATATTGTGATAACGAAATAGAACCAACGCAGCAATGTCATAGAAAGAAGATTTACAAGTTAAGCCCTTCGAACATTCAAATCAAAAGCCACTGGTAGTCCAGTCAACCAGCCTAGCTTCATTCTCTGAAAACGGAACCCATATGCTCTGTTTAAAATTTATTTCGAAGAAATCTGGTCCGCTTGAATTTCTTTTTCATTTAATAATTATGAATAGGAACGTAGAGCTAACGAGGAAGAAATTCAGCTACTGTAATAAATACTTCTGTTCACTTCTACAATATATGTGCATATCACTTTAATCACTCACTGTCTGCAGCTCTTTTCTTTCTTGAAAAAACCATGAATGCATTTTTCACAAAGATTTCCTTCGCTGTTACCCCCACAAAGGAGACAAACCATGGAGCCAAGGTCAGTAGGCCCTTTCTTGATCAAGGACTGCAACTAAAGTGGAGAAAATAATAAAAGATATTCAATCCACAAAAGGGTGTTTGAATAACCAAAATATCGCATTTCCCTAGAATGGCATAAACACACAGTCTTTTAGCATTTTACTGGATATCAAAGTGGAGAAATATCAGAAGAAAGCCTTTGAGCTTCACAACAACAAACAAAAAATCACTCAAAAAGAGTAGTTGGTGGTGAAATTAGGTAAAAAGATCCAAAAAAGGTTTAATGGGTATACCAAAGTGGCATTCTGCAAAACAGTTGATGGAAGCGATGCTTTCATTGCTCTAGAGACACAAATGGACGAGCGACCATTACAATGGGACAAGCAAGTGGTGCAGGGGATCTTTCTTGTCGGGTCACCAACGAATTCTGCCTTGCATTCGCCACAGTAAGGACCCTAAAAGGAAAAGGTGGTGATCAGAGCCTGGCATCAACAAATAAGGCAGGAAAGCCCGAATCAAGGAACAATCAAACTGCAATCAAGTTTTCAGGCCTCAATGCGTTGCAAATGGAAGAAAAAAGATTCCAACGTGCAGGACTTTAAACAGAAAGCTGGGACTTCAACGTGTACACAAAAGTTGCAGTTAGTTATTCTAAAGAACCGCACAGATAACTAAGGCAGCTATTGCGAAGGGAAATAGGCACTACCTGAGTATTGTTGTGGCATTCCAAGCAAATGTCTGTCCGACTCTCGTTCGGACAGTTGCTGTGTCCGTTACACAGGCATGGCACCGAGCAGTTATTTGAAGTCCAGCCAAACATGCATTCACAAACATTCGGCCTGACACAAGATCCTCTATCGCATCCTTGCAAGCAAATGGGAACACAGTTTTTGGATCTGGAATGAAACAAACAAAAATGAAGTTATTGCAAAAGCTCGCTGCTCGCTGCTCGACATATATTCCCAAAAGCCGACAACCTCATCTCACCATTTCGACGATTTTAAAGGCCTTTAAAGCGTTGTAAAATTATTGACCTATTTTCCATCGGGTAAATGTTCTTCCTACGTAATGCATTAAACTAAAAACATGCGTTTAATGCTCAAAGCATTTTGGATTCTGGAAATACCACAAGGGCCTAAAAAACAGCAGCAGCATCGCTATGTAGATACCTCTTTGGATGTCGTCCGACGGTGTCCATTTACTTTGGACGGAAACCTGGCTAGCATTTCCATAAGATTCGTTTTACATTTACAATTATGCTACCCCATTCACTGCTTGAACCTCAATACCAATATACAAATAAATTCTAATATCTACAGAATTCCTTAATAATAGACCTATGAAAGGGAGTACGATTATACAATATTTTCATTATTGATACAGGTATATAATTCATTGCACAGAGTTGCTGTGGTCAAAATGAGCTATCGAACAAGAAAACGAGTTGCTGCTCTCCATATGCGCCGGTATCACGAACAAGTTCCACATACATTCACAGGCCCTTGTCAAATCGCATGACCTGTTATTAGCGGTGTTCAAAAAGTTCGTCAAGGTAAACAGTATTGCAAAAAACTGAAGTACTTACCCTGGTTGTCTCTCGTAACCTGGCTTACATTTGCATTCAAAGCCATATTCTAGATCGATGCAGAACTCGTTCGATGAGCAATTGTGTCTACCATTTAAACATTCATTTTCTAGTGGGCACAACAATGGCGCCCAAATAGCGCCCGTTGTATTGTGACTTTGAACACTGCATATTCCAGCTCGAGAACCTTCAATTGAAAATGTAAATACCAGTAAAGGATAATAAATACCAGTCTGACTACGTCTACTAGAGAAAGAGCTTGTTAAAATTCGTGTGTTGCCAATTATGAAAAGTCAATATCCCGTTCAATCAATGACATAGCAAGTGATGATCTCTTCCTGGCCATGACAAACACTTTACGGTACGGCTTGAAATCAACTCGATTTATGGGGGCAAAATTACGGAACAATCTACCAGTAGAAATAAGATATACCACTTCTAAATTCTCATTCAAAAAATATTTGAGAAATTATCTTCTAGAAACAATTTGAAAGCTAGTGAGCTTCGCAACAGCATTTCTTGCTTGGCCCGTAAGGCTTAATTTAACTTGACTCATCTCGTTAGCTAACCTATTTTGAAGGTATCTCCTTAAGAATCTTTGTCCTTTAATTATATTATTGCTGTTGCGCTCTTTAGTTGATTTGTATATAACTTACATAACTAGGGTTTTGTAGTATTATAGTAGTAGAATTAAATCAAATCAAATACTTTACTATCAAGCTGTCTTTAAAAGGATAAGCTTTGCAAAGCATCTAATACATTAATACATACTTCTTATCAAAACCTTATTAAGCCCATTATATCGAAACTATTAAATGACAGGCGCTTGTTCTTGCTACAAGATCATTTTGGCCATACCTTTCGAATCCCCCTGCTGGCACACGCCCTGCCCTAAAACCCCGGGTCTAGCACACCAGCCGCAGCCTGAACTCTTGAGGCAGGAATCACAGGAATCAGCGAGGCCGCAATGCGCAGGGCAAGTGCCGACATCTCGGTGAATGCGGCCACAGTCTCCCGTCATGCAAACGAGGCTTATCATACTTGGCGGGAAACAGCGCCTCAGCTTCTGACTCCAAAGACAAGATCTTGTGCCTCCTTCTTCACCTAAAATCAAATGAGTCCGAAAGGCTAAGCAAACGATTTCATCTAAAAATGTGTTCCATTCCTCAGAGGTGGACATGTTGTTATGATACTTAATACAGATTCGTAAAATGGCACGACTTAATGATACTGTAAATACAAGAAAAAGTTGAGAAATGGAAAAGAAACGTTCCCCAGTGAGGTTGAAAACATTCCACAGTGAGGTACGTTTATGACTCGAAACTGGCTCGAACTCTAAATAATATTATAATGATATGTTAAAAAAGAAAAATGGAAAAGACATTTTCAGCAATGTGACCAATAAAAGGGTAACTAATTATTCATAGAATTGCTGAGGGAAAAGGACATCGTTACTTTTGTGAAATATCATCAGTAGCTTAGAGCAAGGTATTCGAGCTGTTGGAAAGCATAATTATTGTTAACTTCTTATTTTTACACTTTGGCACAAAGTTCCCGGGTAAACAACAGACCGAGAAATGTCAAATATTATAGAGCCCCTGGAAACTTGTAAATAGTGACAGCTTCAAAGAGATCTACGTGACAAAAATGCATAACGCCTCCATGTTCTCTATTGGTGCCACATATTGAAAATTGAGTTTAAGGAAAAAACATCACAGCTTCGCAATATTAAGCTATAAATATGAACAAAGAATACCTTTTGATGATAAACAAGTGCTGCAGTTTTGGTAGTTGGAGCATTTTGTAGGGCAGAGCGCTGGTGGCGACCTGTCATGGGCGGGGTATATCTTTTCGCCAGCGTGGGACAGTTCAACTGAAGAGTGGAAGCAATTCCATGGAGCGGTACCTTCTTTTTTGTATCTTAGCGTAATCTCGTTCTCCTTCATGAAATATTGTGTCCAAATACAGCCAGATTCGGCGATGCATGTATCACAAGATGCAGCTTGGCAAGTGCTATCAAAACAGCTATCAACACTGCGACTCACTGTTGTCGAAGATGAGCCAGTACTGTTCAAGCAGCCACGGTAGATGTCCCACATGCAATGGACCACGCCCATACCCGGCAGCCGCGAAACGCACGTGCTGCAAGACTTCAGCGTGGAGCAATTCACCGCTTGAAATGAAGATGAAGTGCAAGGGACCCCATCAATGGCGTGCGTGCTATTGCAGGCCGCGGGTGGAGCTGTGCCGATGCCAAAACAGATTCCATCGCACCAATTACATCCATAGAAATCAAGACAATCTCGCTTGGTTCGAATCAGCCTGCAGGTATCGTTTGGGGGTGTGATTCTAATGGTTCGATTGAGAGCTTCAATGTTGTACCCGCCGAAATAGTACATGGTTTGGTTGACTGCAAGGAGCGACTGTGCAGCCGACGGTATACGCAAAGCAAGATGTTCACCTGACCCAAACGAATCTACGATATCAAACGAAAAGAATTCTTCAAGGGGGAATCGTTATGCGGCTAAATACACTCTCTCGCAGAAAAAACTAAAACTAAAGATTGAAGATTGCGACAGAAATGCTCTACCCTTTGCTTCATAAGCAGTAAAAGAGATATGAAATGAAATCAACTTCAACTTGATTGGTAGCTTACAGTGGTTGCTATGCAACACATAGTTTGTGACAAGGGACGTAAGCAGCAGGAGATATTTCAAGCCAGAATTGAGATATTTCAAGCCAGAAATGAGATATTTCAAGGCAGAAATGAGATATTTCAAGCCAGAATTGAGATATTTCAAGCCAGAATTGAGATATTTCAAGCCAGAAATGAGATATTTCAAGGCAGAAATGAGATATTTCAAGCCAGAATTGAGATATTTCAAGCCAGAATTGAGATATTTCAAGCCAGAATTGAGATATTTCAAGCCAGAAATGAGATATTTCAAGCCAGAATTGAGCCTCTGGAGAAAGAGCCGACTTTTAGAGACTTGGAGAGTTCGACACCATACGACACATACCATTCAAAGGGACTGTAAGCCATCGATTGCACCTCATTTTCCATAACAGCAAATCATGATTGAAGCCTTTCTTTCGGAAGTCTGAATAGCCCCCAACAATGTACATGGTGTCGTTCATGATAGAGGCAGAGTGACCAAACAGACTGAAAGGCTAAGAACAAAAAATATTGTAAGTCACACTATGAAAAAGGACAATATCCTTCTAAAGGTGACGCAAACCCATTCTACAGTGCAAAACCCCAAAATGAAATCAATTTTTAGTTTTTTCTTAACCACCATTGCAGCTTGAAAGTTGTCGATCTCAACGATTAATCAAAAATTTTTTATCAGAGTTTGACAAAACAGACTTTGAAAATAGTTTACCATGATTTGGATAAAATTTCTGAAGGAAGTAGAATTTTATGGGCCTTATGGAGTCCAATAAATCTATTGGACATCTTTTGTTTGAAACTCTCAACTTTGAATAGCCCACTCGGTGAATCATTTCTGCTTAAACTGTTTAAATGTTCTGCTCCAATCAAGCCATTAAATAAAGTCATTTGAAATTAGAATGCCATTCACACGATTATGACCCATCGTGACAGATTCAAAAAAACCATCTCTTTACTTTCTGATAAAGGCCACCTTAGTCGGCTTCAGAGACAGCAAAGAAAGGTAAACATTATAGGAAGAAAGGTAATATAATAATGTACCTTTATGAGTCCAGTTGGTTGGATCTCACTCCACGAATTTTGTAGAAGGTCAAGCCCCCAAAGCCGATCTGATACTTGGGCACCAGATACTGAAAAGGCAACTCCACCAAAAACCAGTATATTCCTTGTATCCCTGTCATAAGCGGCACTGTGTGCAAAGATACCTGGAATAAAAAGCATTTGTTTTGAGCAAAAGATATTTTTCCATTCATGCCTTAAATAACCCTTCAATGACCTAATTGCGATCACTGGTGAGGCCAGGATAAACTAAATAGAAGACATTGGGAAAAGGGCGTGGCAAGTAAATGTTCATGTTATTATAACTCGCCTTCCATTTGTGTTAAGGTTATTATAATCAATGTCAAGCTTGCTTTTAAAAGGATGACATTTTCACGGCTACAAGCATATTTTCTAAAGTATCTTAGTAAGCCCATTTTCGAATGATCACAGCCGACGAATTTTTTCTAAAAATTCAAAAACATTCTGCTACTAGCTACCATAGAGGCCTACAATTGCAGTACATTTTAATTTGATAGGCAAAGCTAAAATACTTGGTACTTAAAAATACTTTGAAAATGATAATTCTTCATTTTAAAAAAATTCAATCACCATATTCATGAATCTCTTCCTCTATATATGCTTTGGACTGACACAAAAAGAACGCACTTTCGTGTAAAGACACAGCTAATAATCGAGTATTAGCGTAAATTATTGATAGATAAAAAATACTGGTAAACAAGAAACAATAGTTGGTTAGCATTGTTTTATACAAGGCAACTCGCCCATAAAGCATGCAACGAATGTTGAACCGATGGCCTTTGTGAGAATCAACAAGACACGATTGGAAGTGACATTACGAAACTCCAGCACATAATGAAAATATTCCACCTGCTTCTGAATTTGCCATTCTTTATTTAGACAGGGTGATTTAAAAGGCACCAAAACGTAAGCGTTTGCAAAAAAGTTGCCATCTTTTGGAAAAAAAGAATTCTATTTGATCTTAAAAAATATTTAGTGTGGAGAAGATATTAGCAAAAATATGTTTATTCACTTCAACGATGGCTCCTTATAAGGTCCCTGCATGGTTACGACTATCTAAATGATAAAAATAACTATAAACTCAAAATTACGATTATTGTGACACAAAATGCCAATGATAAAAAGGAGTCGGGAAAATGCAAACCGAGGAAGATGAGCAGAGATCTATTAACAAGATCATATTACTCATATCGCCGATTTATTTCGACGGCCGCGTGGCCTAATGGATAAGGCGTCTGACTTCGAATCAGAAGATTGAGGGTTCGAGTCCCTTCGTGGTCGTTATTTTTCTTCCGTCTCTTTTCTTCTTCGCCAACCCATGGTTTCTTAAAATACACGTTTTTAAAAAAAAACCGTCAAATAAGAAACCTAGTACTAGAGCCCCAAAGATTTAAGAAACTTTTAGAACTAAATCAATATTTTTAAAAAACTAAAATAATAATGTCAACTTTCTGAGCTGGAAAAAAATACATAGCGGGTGTCTCGGTAATAATACGAAAAATAATACAACAATTCGACCACACTGTACCGGGTGTCTCAATAAAAAGTACCACTGTTTCCATGAGAACAATGGACAAGAGATACCATATCAAATCTTACGGTTGTGTGATAAACGTTAATACAATTGATAAACGAGGGAAGGCGCAAAATTTGATGTTAAATGCTTATCTAAAAACAAGAAACTTTTAAAAAACTTTTAGTACTAGAAACTAGTGAAGAATCAAATAGCTTTTAGTACTAGGACCCAAGCTAGGTTTCTTTTATAAAAACGTGTCGTCATTATCTGAAGCGTACATAACATTAAAATCCGCCTGTCCAAACTGCAAAAGAATGGCAAGTACCTGGGTACTAGATTAAATTCCATTTCATGGTTTTTGTTTTGGGAAATGTCTGAAAATGTTTTTGTCTTTTTTCCTTGGCTCGATAAGTAACATTAAGTACAGAAATAAAGGAATTTCAACGAAAAAGAGACATTTATTTAGGTCTGTCATCCCTTCTTTAACAATTTGCCTCAATTCGTCTATTTATGTCCTTTTTTAGATAGCATGATCATTCAATTCTGCATCGTTACTCTTGTTAAGAATATATTAAGTTTTTTTTAAGCATTAGCAAATAGAGTTTAGTTGTTACCTTTAAATAGCTACCATTATAAACTGAAAATGTATTTCTGTATGAAACGTTTTGTTGCTCGAGTAAAATGTGATCTTTTATTGTAAAAGAAAAGAGGTTTAAAAAACTTAACCAAGTCGCACCTGTTTCTTCCTCATCTTGAAAAGTGCATTAAACATGAACCGAATTATTTTTAATTAAGGAGCTGAGATGCTGAAAATATGAATGCAATATTTTTGGTCAAAACCTAGATAAACTAAAAAAAACTTGAAAAACATTTCTCAACAAATAGTGAAATCAGAATGGCCTAGCGATTATAATAATGTCAGTTACCAAAGTCTACCGTATATTACAAAGAACGAAAACACCTTGCCATTCTGATCACAACTGCAATTGCAGAGGTTCATTTCAACAAAGAACCTTCCACAAAATGTGATTTATTGATACTTGTAGCCTAGTTGGCCAATTCGGAGAGTTGGCCTTAACACTAAAAACCTGCATTTCTAAACCAACGTTTGTCCAGAAGCCACTAGTTCTTTGAAGACTAAACTAATACTTATATATCAATCTTCGTATATCTTACTACAAAGAGCAGGCATGTATCAATTGTAATAGTGACCAAGTATGCTGCAAGTACAACACTTGATCTGCATAGCAAACTATTTTGTAAATGAAATAATTTATAATTATCAATCAGTGCTCTTTAAGAGCATTCTAGAAACCTTACATATTAGAATATTGTTATCGATCAATACTTTTAAAGAGCTTTCTAGAAATCTTATATATTAGAGCATTATTATCAACCAAAATCTTTAAAGAGCCCGGGGCCAGAAACCAGAGCCAGGCACAGCAAAAAGTGTAAACTTAGGTGCATAGAAGTGGATTCAGAATGAAATCCTCCTTATATTGAGAGAAAGAGCAGATTTTGCTAATACGAAATAAAGGCTTCGCGCACCTTTCATTGTGAATTTCTTGATTTTCACCGTCTCTAAGGTCCAAGTGGGGAGATGAACCGCAAGAATTGCTTCTTGTATCTTCAGTGGTTTGCCAATAAAGCCACCAATGATATACATCACATCACCAGCCAAAGTGCATGTATGGCCATAGAGGGAAGGAAGGTCGCCATGCTTCTAAACAAAAGAGATGGGGCAATCTGAGTCACTGTAATAACAGAAATACAGAGTCGGTGGAAAAAACAAGGATGATATTGCAGTGGCCTTTGTTCATGGTTTTTTGGGTCCCTGTTGAAGCAAAGTAAAGAATAACGAACAAGAAAACAAATTCAGCCGTGCATTCGTTGTAAAATAAGCACTCAACATGAACTTCAATATTCCCATATTTTAATTCCCATATTTTAAAAAGCTTTCATAAAATGTAAACGAACCAATTCCGAATTCCATGCTCCCGTCGCAACATCGTACGTCAGCATTTCATTCGACACGCTGAACTTGGTTTTCCCGCCATAAACAATCATCTTTTCCTGCAAAATTCGTGCACATGAGAGAAATGAAACTAAATTTGAGAGGGTGAAAGCCAATGTTTAGAAACCTGTCATGTTCTTCTGTTAAAAATGAAAATTAAGTCATAAAGCAATACTTTGAAAAGGGTAACGAGCTTCAATAAGTATATGGCAAATTCATGCAGCGATGGAATAAACTTCCCTAGCACCAGCAGTCAAAACCACCTGTATAGTGAAGAATTTTTTGGGATGCTTCTAGTTAACATTTCAAAAAAATATCGAAAGAAAAGGAAGAAATTGAAGGGTAAATGTAGACCTGTTCAAAGAATAAACAGTGTGGTTAGCGCTGTCGTGTAATTTATGAAATATGGGTTAGAAAATAGAGAAAATAATTCTTTCAGCAATTAATGGTGTATACAGTAAGAACGTGTAACTAAATTTGTTGGAAATGATGAAAACAAAAGCAAATATTTCTTATAATTTTCATGATATACCAGAAAATTCCTATTATTTAGGATGAGTCGATAAATACGTCCAGTTAAATGGGTTTCCTTGCAAGAAATTAGCTTCTATTTATGTACAATTTACTTTAAAGCAGAGAATGTCAGAAATACGCACCCGATAAATCACCCCGCAGTGGTAATACCTTCCGATCGGTTGCCGAATGGACGGAAGCTTCACACACGACCTTCTAACAAGGTCGAATGCCCAAACGTTTTCATCCAAGTCGAAATCGATGCCTCGACCACCGTAAACGAGTGCTCTACCTTGTACCCCGGTGTCCATCAGCATCGTATGGCCAAACCGGGCTGGAATGGCGTTATCCCGGCACGTGACATCTTCAAGGCTGAATGAAGTGTCATTGTAAGGTTGGGCGCAGCCGGGGCCAACGAAACCCGGGTTGCAAATACAGCGGCCGGTCGTCTAATAGTGAAGAAAGTGTTGTCGAGCCTTTAGGCGGTGTTACCAAATAGCATGCTGAATCTTAATTACAACTGATATATAAGAGCTGCTAAGAAGGGAGAACTTTGCTGGAAATTACATTTTTTAGAGTGAAGGTTAACATAAAAAACACCACTGTGTTGTCAAAAGCAGCTGACCATTTTTACATATAAAATCCACGTTAAAAATGGTCTTGCAATTTAAAAATTTTTCGGCGGCAAACATGTTCAGCAGTACTGCAGTAAACAACATTTAGATCGCAAACCACAGAGACAACTGTAGTGCACTGAATCTTGATGTACTGATTGATCAGGCTGTTCATCGAACTGCAATCAACACGAATTGCTACAAGCGAATGACTAATGTCGTTTTAAACAAACTTACATGATCACAATAGCCTTGCTTTGTTGCGTTGCTACAGTTCTTGGGACAAGCCTGCACATAGCAATCAACACCCATCCATCCAGGTTTGCATAGGCACCTACTATTGCCATGGCGATCTAAGGTGCAGTGACGATTTCCAGTGCAACCGCCTGCACACGTATGGACATTGAAGGATGCGTAAAACTTTATCTCGGAGGGGCTCACTGGCCTTCCTTTATACTGGACTGTCAAAACACCAGAGTGCGCAGCGACGGTCACTGCACTTCTGACGTCATAGCCACAAACAACCGCCACCAATGACGCATTCCTTGTTCCTGGTATACCATCGTAAACGTACAAATGGGCTTCAGTGCAAGGCAAGTCCATCCGCCTCATTTTCAGGGTTATCAAGGAGTTGCTTGAAGCTGGCGCGTTCGAATAGATGACATCACGCTGGGTTCGGTTCGTCGCAGAAATCACCCAAACACACTCGTTTCCAGACAGACCAGATGCTAACGTACCACTGGCCTCGTTCTTGATGAAGGTCAGCGAAGAGCAACCGTAGTAGCACATGCCACCATTTCTGCCAACACAAAGATTGATTAGCAGGGTGATAAGCCCGTAAAGCGATCAAGGCGAATCAAAGTTAATCAAAGAGAGCCAAGCTTTTGGTAAAAAAAAACGATCAAGGCGAATCAAAGTTAATCAAAGAGAGCCAAGCTTTTGGTAAAAAAAACGATCAAGGCGAATCAAAGTTAATCAAAGAGAGCCAAGCTTTTGGTAAAAAAACGATCAAGGCGAATCAAAGTTAATCAAAGAGAGCCAAGCTTTTGGTAAAAAAACGATCAAGGCGAATCAAAGTTAATCAAAGAGCCAAGCTTTTGGTATAAAAACGATCAAGGCGAATCAAAGTTAATCAAAGAGAGCCAAGCTTTTGGTATAAAAAACGATCAAGGCGAATCAAAGTTAATCAAAGAGAGCCAAGCTTTTGGTAAAAAAAACGATCAAGGCGAATCAAAGTTAATCAAAGAGAGCCAAGCTTTGGTCAGAAAAAGCGATCAAGGCGAAAACTACGATTATGACTAGGAACAAATCAGCAATCTTTAATTAACATTGTTGGTAACAATTGTACTTTTTCAGATAGGTCTCAAAAGAACGTATCTTGACATTAAAATCTATTTACATTGATGAGTTCTCGCCCAAGATTAGTTGCTCTTCCAAACTGTGATATTGCAGTTTCACGATAAAAATCCATAGGAACTCCGAAGTTCATTTCAAAAGCGCCTTTAACGAAAAGCCACTGGAAAACACTACAAGAATGTTCATACTTGCATTTGGAGCCCAGAAACCGGTACCAACCTTGGATCGCCTAAAAGTCCACTTTCGCAATTCTGGCAAAAACTTCCAGTTGTTTGATCCTTACAGAAGCACTTTCCAGTACTGTTGTCACACGTGCCCCTACCAACATCTCCATGACCATTGCAGCGGCAAGGCGAACAACCAAGAGCCAATTTCGGGTTGCCATAGGAACCATTGACGCATTCGTCGCAATGACTACCAGTGGTATAATCTGTATGAATGCGAAAGTATCGCTAACATTTCGATAATTTTTAACAACAAGGAATAGAGACAACTGGCAATCTTTCGGATTCAAAAGCAAGAAAAACATGGCACTTGTAATGTCAACATTCAAATGGACTTGCTCAGGTAGGCGTTGTCTTGGATATTTCGTTAAACACAACAAAGCACTTTTCGGCTATGAAAAAACCGCCTATGTAATCATACTTGGTGAAATCAGAAACGACGGGGTAAATGAAGGTGTTGATGATTACCGTGCGTGCCCCCAGATACAGGGACGTAAGGAGCATCTAAAATGTGGGGTAGACCAGACTGACAAAAGACACATGGCCAATCCCATTATTAGATATCTGACAGGGGTATTTTTGGATCTGAATGGGGCACTTTTTCATGATCTAGTAAGGGCACTTCTGCATGGAAGGCCAACGCCCCTTTGCAAACCCCACCCTCCCCGGCGGTTCTCCATCACTGGATAAATGCAAAGGAACGGGGCTTACCGTGGCACTTGTCACAAATCCCAACTGCAGTTTTACAAGTGCTGTGTCCGTTGCACAAGCAATCTATGGAGCAGTTGGTGCCTTTCCAGCCAAGGTCACATTTGCACTGGTAATCTGACCCACAATAACCATGTTGGCACTCGTGGTAGCAGCTAGAAGTAACAGATCCAGCGCATGCGCATTCAAACAAGAAATTAAACAAGCAACGGAAGCAGTACCCAAGAATGCAACGGGAAGTTTTGAGAATGGAACCAACGAACAGGTGCTCTCTGAGATAGTTATCGGTAATCTTAAAAACTCTTATATTGCTATAAACTGTTATATATGTTAGTTTGTTATAAAAACTGTATCGGCATCAACATTAAACCTCTAAATCGGTGCTGTAAGAGAAAATTTTAATCAAACTGCCTTACCATAGAATAAAACAAGCAAGCACAAAAACAGACATAAACATGACAGCCATATTTTACAGATATATTCAGAAATTGTAGGCATAACCCTTAGTTAACTCGCAGTAAAAACAAGCAACAAATAATTGTAGGTTCACCCGTTCACAAAAGTATTTTTGATGTACCCTCGCCTCAGAATTTCCCATGGACGCTTTACACAACCGTCTTCTTTCAACTGTGAACTTTTCACGGGGCCAAAAGTCTTAAAATTAACGCAACTGAAGGACACATTACTCCATTCATTAGGCATAATTCAAAGCCAACTTACGTTTTATTGCACCTGACTTTTCCATCTCCTGTGAAGCCACGATTGCAAATGCAGTTGTAGCTGCCATAGGTGTTGACACATGTGGAATTTTCATGGCAGCCGTCCAGTTTGAGGCGGCATTCATCAGCATCTGGGCAAAGACCGTACGACCACGAGACCGTCTCGTTCAATGCGAGCAGCGTGGAGCAATTGCCACTGGTTGCAGGACCAGAAAAATCACCCTCGTAGCAGCTAAATAAGGAAACGCAGGGGATGGGAAGAAATACTCAAAGTATTTGGCTAAACAATCAAGGATTTAATAGATGCACCAATTGACACATCAAGACCCAGCAAGAAGGAAGACATTTCCTTCTTCAACTGAAAGAGGGTACCTTTGAACATCTTGATCGGTACTGGGTGGAAGGGTGGGATAGGGTGTGCTCGAGTGGGATGGATGGTGTGGGTGAAATGGGGTGTGCTTTAGTGGGATGGATGGTATGGGTGGGATGAGGTGCGCTGATGTGTGATGGGTTGCGCTGGGATGGATTGCGCTGGGATGGATTGCGCTGGGATGGATTGCGCTGGGGTTGGATGGATGGGGAGGGATGGTTGGATGTCTTTACTATTCATATAATAAAAGCTACCGGAAGTGTTAAAAATCTGGGGTGAAATACGTATACCTTCCAAGGATAAATAGAAGGATAAATGGAAAAAGGATAAATGGACAAAGGATAAATGGACAAAGGATAAATGGAAGGATAAATGGAAGGATAAATGGAAAAAGGATAAATGGAAAAGGATAAATGGAAAAAGGATAAATGGACAAAGGATAAATGGAAGGATAAATGGAAGGATAAATGGAAAAAGGATAAATGGAAGGATAAATGGAAAAAGGTTAAATGGAAAAAGGATAAATGGAAAAAGGATAAATGGAAGAAGGATAAATGGAAAAAGGATAAATGGAAATGATACCTTCCAATAAGTGGATTGTTTGTGGTAGAGCACCACCCACAACGATGACTCGATAAACACGAAGCACAAGTTCTGTGCTCTGAGCAGTTGTAGCACGGGTTACCCACTGACTTTATACTGTACACGTGACACTGCCCTAGCGTGTAACGAGCCATGTGATACGAGGGTGGAAAGCACTCCTTCGTCTCGTAGCACCAACGACAGTTGTTGTCTACAAGGCAGCTGCCGCAGGACGGGCGATTGTGGCAATGACTGGGGCAATCGGAAGGCCTCGTTATTTCAGAATCTCCGAGGCCTTTCCTTGAACAGACTCTGCCTTGAACAGACCAAGCACAGTACGAATTCTGGAAAAAATACACATATACTTAATGCTACCGAGATGATATTGCAGACAATCCAAATTACATAGATACGTCTGGCAAAATAGAATTATTGGGTATTTTACCTATGTGTGATGCACGGTTATGAACATAATCTCGTGCATTTTTCATTGGAAAAAAAGTCTTTTGGCATAACGCTGAAACTCGTACTGCATTTGCAAAACCTGTAACGTTTTCTTGTTGAACATGTTCTCTTTTAAGCTAATTCTTACGGTTTTTATGTAAATACAAGATTTTGAGTAAACAGAAACACCTATTTCAAATAATTCAAAACTTTCGAAATTTTACCAAAAAACACTGACTGGTTACTTCATGCTGAAATGAAGGGCCTTTCTGGGGATTAAAACCCATATTTGACACGTTGTGTTAATCTTTCAGTCATCAGTCTGTCAATCAAATTAGACAATGTGCTGAGGGTATTATCAAGCATTCAATGAGTACATACATTTACGCAGGCAGTGCAGTCATAGAAATCAGTGCAAACGGTACACAGTGCTTGTTCAGTGACGAGGTAGGTGACATTAGTAGCTGCCCCTCTGCAGTTGAACCAATTAGATCTCATCAAGCATGATGACGTCACTGGGCACCAACCACATGAAGCGTCGGTGATGCATGCCATGCACGTGACATAGCCCACGCAGCTCCCCGAGAAATAAGGACGGAGGTATCTCGATGACATTTCCTAGAAGAACAGCCAGCAGTCAATAAGTATATTGATCCCGGCGATGATTATTCAACATCGAAAATATTTGAAAACCCTGCGCACAATCATGCACATCCCGAATGACAGGAACTTCAACACAAGGAAGAAAATCATTGGCTCTCATTAAAGCAAATATAAAAAGGCGTATTAATAAAAACTTTTTAAAATATTTAACAGTTGTTTTGTGGTACAAAATTTGAAAATGGCTTTGAAAAATGCAAACATTTTACGTCATACTAAAAGCTTTTTCGTCTGACACTCCTCAGAGCATAAAACGTCAGAATAAGGTTCCGAAAAACACGATGGAAAATATATACCCAGTTGTAGATCGAAATAAGCCAATCAGAAAGACGCAAGCACAAGACTGGTATAGTTGACCAATCAGTGTCACGAGCCTAAGGAAAAATTACCAATGGAGTCCAAGAGAGAAAACGAACTCCTTCTGTCTACACAATGGCGGCTTTTTCGTCTTTATGTAGATCGACTCCAAAACTGCTAGATGGAAGGATGCCCGGGCTCTGCCAATTATACGAAACATGTCGTCATTATAGAGTTTTGCACAATCTGGGTTGTCCAAAAGATGTTGACCAATGGCAGAATCACTTGAATATTTAAATATTTTCATTTAATAATTAATTAGCAAGACGTGAGTCGAACCTCAAAAACATTTCCTTTAGTAACACCAGACTACATGAACGATATAAAACTTAAGATGCAGGGCTCCGAAAACTCATCACTAACTCCACAAACGACCAATCATAAAAGGCCCTGCTAACAGTAACATTATCATTACGCCCAAGAAAGGATTAGATTCCTTTGCTTGACGAAGGGTGCTTCGGTATGATAGACGAGAGGCAAGAAGTACTGGTAGAGCCATATGTAGAAGACGTCATCAATCTAAGGTGTCAAAAAGGGGAAAGCATTGGTCCCTTTGCACTAGCAAGAGCCTTTTAACAAACCTCGTGTATTCCTGTTGCATTCCAGGATAATACCATTCTTCGATGTGACGCACCCGTGGATAAGGTCATGCTACATTGCATGAAGTAATGTGCGTCAGACGTTGGTGATGGGAAAAGTCTACTGGACGACTTAGCGATGACAGTTTGTTGCGAGTGACGAGCAGGAAAGAAAGCAACTTCCTCCTAAAAGGGAGAGCAACCAATGAATAGAACAACATACTAACCCATTGACATAACACAACAACATCAAAATGAAATCGAGCCTTATTCTCATCTTTTTCTTAATCCCTCCAAACTGTATACTGCAAAACTGCAAAAATTGGCAATTCCTTGTTCTTGCAGGCAACGGGAAACTGAATATCTTAGGAAATTAAGGAATCTCGCCATATTCTCTAAAGTGACAATGAAATTTTCTGCACAAATAAAAAACACTTGACACTTTCAGCCACGAGAAAGCCAAACAAAAATCGTTGGCAGTTACCTTATTCGATGGCTGATGATCCGTTGATACAAACAGCTTCGCTGATAGATATATACCCGACAACTTAACTTCCCGTTGCTTGCTAGCGGCTGGGTTAGCTTCTAGTGCGTATGGGTAAACGAAGCCTGTAATGAAACTCGCTTCACGGCGTGTCAATGTGGCAGGCTCGTTTATCCCAGCAGAACCCACAATCGCAACACTGTCGGGCATGTTGAAGTTGAAAGGCTCTCTATAGCGAATATAGGTAATTCCTGGGGCGTGATTCTTCGTGTAGCACTGGCTTAAATCGGTAACCAACTGATCAGTCGGTCTCCACCATCCAGGTGATGAGCAGCCATCTTTACTCGATGCAGAGTAGCATTTTCTACTATGGACGCACCAGTAGCAGCCTCCGTTTGACGTGCTTCCAAACAACAAGCAAGAGTCACATGAAGAAAATGCGGAGCAGTGGCTTACGCAGGTGCTGTTATCGAAACGCCCGGTACACCTCGTGGAGTTGTGTAGTGGAAAGCACGCGAGTGGCTCGAAACACCAACCACAGGCCGGGTCTTTGAAACAGGTAGCTACGAAGGAGAATGCCTCTGTATTGGTACGGATAATATAGATTTAAGATACATTTAAGATACATACATGCACAGATACATTCAGTGTCCGTGCATTATAAAATTCTCTTCAAAGCCAAGTTTGTGTGCAATGACGAAGGGATAAGGCTACTAAACTAGACGCCACTCGCAACGAAGACAGGCTCAAGAACAACTGAATTAGGCAAGCACAAAGCCCCAATCGTGTATGATTTAGGAGATGGGAAACATTTGGTTACGAAAACCTCGCGTGGATCTGAATTAAGGACCTACCCTTTTCTGCATACATGTGACAATGCTTGCCAGTTTCCGCATTCCCGGTAGAATTCTTATAAATAACAGCTTCTGGGAAACGGTAAGCATGCACGTCGCCAAACATGACACCGTTGAATCCTGCAGCGACCACCATCGTTTGGTCCCCACGGAGCACGGCGGTATGGGACATTCGCCCGGCTCTAAGGCTGCTGGCACTTGGACCGGTACCTAGGGACGAGGCATCCACCCATCGGTTGCATTTGATGTTATAGTACGAAAACTCACTGGAATTCGCAAAGCATTTCGTGCTTCTGCTCTGCAGGATCCCACCTACAAGTGAACACAACGAGGGCATGATGGTCAGTGATGATGTCATAATTACAGCATTTTGATCATCTATAAAGTCTCAAGTTTTGGAGAAGCTTATTTAGAAATCAGCGATAAATCAATACATGCTTGGAAGGTCAGCAACCAGCATTATAAAATCACTTACAATATAATAAGTCTCCTTACCATAAACTACCATATAGTCACCCTTACCATAAACTACCATATAGTCACACTTACCATAAACTACCATATAGTCACACTTACCATAAACTACCATATAGTCTCCAGTCACAACTGAAGTGTGAAAGGCGGTACGAGGTGGGGCATGATCTTTGTCATCAGGATTAAGTGCTGTCCAGAAGTGATAGACAAGATTGAATGCAAAAATACGATTCTGCTTCGTCGAATCGCGTCTGAAATGGAAATCGTTATCAGATTAGCAAAGGGCATGCGCTCGGCTGGTAATATATATCTGCTATAAGAACCGGAATCAGGACACTTTCAAACACAGTGTTGTCCCGAATAGAATACACCGAGTCAGAACATCAGCGTTATGCATGTTGCAAAGGTATAGAACAATATTCCATTACATCAATAAAATACACCAAGGCTGCGTTTACACGATGTCAGATGGCTTTTGATTCGGATAGAAAGTCATACGGATAGACCTTCTGCTTACACGAGTATGGGGCTATTCGTATCAAAGTGGTTCGGTTAGAAGTTCAACTTTTGATCCTTCTAGCTGGATCCCTCTCAAAGTCAGCCGGCACCGTGTCAACGAACTATCCTGATACGTTCTGCTGCGGATCGATAATGAGGCCGCCATTTTGACTAGAGTTGTCAGCACCAACCTTCGATGTTCAAAGCAACTCGATTTCCTACTTCCGGTGAACAATTGTGTTACCACCCTCACTTCAGTTACTAAGCGCTACCTTTCGTGGTGCGTCCGTGCTCATGAAGACGGGAGACCTAGCCGTATCAAAAGTTGTATGGCACCGTTTAACGGGATGAATTCGTTTAACTTATTATCCGGATGAAAAGTTACCTAACATCGTGTAAACTCGGCCTTGAGTGACAATTCAAAAGGAAAAAGCATAATTACCCTACTCCAGTAACAACCTCGCCACCATAAATTAGCAGAGAATTCAGTGCCTCGGAATATACCGAAGAATGACCGCAGAATCTATAAAGCGAGCTCTTCCCACTTCGAATCTGCAATTTGCGCCAACCAGAAGTTGTTCTCAAATCAAACTCGTAAATATCAGATGAAAAAGCACTGAGTTCTGTCCGGCCTGAAAGGACGATAAAGAATTAAACAATATGAATTCGCACGAACGAAACTAAGATTGCCAGGTCATGCTGTAACACGATTTTTGTTAAGGGGTCTTTTCCTACATTCTGTACCATAAGGTAACCAGTCATCGTTTTGCAGTTTCGGTTTGAGATTAAATATTACGACTGAGAGAGCTCCGATGGATGAGTCTAGTCACTTCGCCATATCATATCATTCGCCATAAGCATTTCATATCATGAAAAAGGTAGTCACTCTTTATCGCAAGAAATGCCTTCAATAATAAAATTCACGTTTAGTTCTTGATAGTTTGATGATTCTCCAATGAATGCCTAGAAAATTCTAGTTTAGGAATTGCCTCAATGAAAACATGTTTCCAATATACGAATTTACAGACATCAATCAACCCAAATTAAAATAACGTAAACGTAAACATGAAGAACATACCCAATATTTTGAGGCAAAAGCATCCTATCCTACTGCGATATTAAGAGGATAAATGTAGGCAAGTAAACATTCATACCGCCGATTATGTAAAGCTTGTCGCCAACAACATTTGCGGTGTGGCCAGCAAGTTTGGCGGGCTTGTTGATTCCATGATTAGAAGGTTGGCTCCACGACCTCAGCAAAGTATCAAACATCCACAAATCATTCAGTAAAGAGCCATTTCTCATCTCTCCACCAAATACGACAAGCTTGTTGCCATAAACACTGCCTGCATGGTGGAACCGCCCCACCTTGAAAAGATTGGGTTAGGTATGAGACAGGATTACCATTTTACAGTTGGCAATCACAAATGAGTTAAATATTCATAGCTATGTGCCAAAACGAGGATCTTCAATCAACGAAAGAGGGTTGGCTAAAACATCGAGCAGAGAATCACAAATGCAAGAGGCCATACCAAAAAGCCTCAAAGGTCGACAGAACATTAACGTTGTGGCTATGCAAAAACATATTCAAAACAACCAATTCAAAAGGAACTTGGCATTCCTTTATAGAGCTTGGGTTGCTTTTAGAAAACCGATGGCGAATTCTGCCTTTGGATTTACTATTGAAAACGAAGTGACACTTACGGGTCCAAATGCAGGCGTAACATTGAGCCATGCGTTTGTAGAAATATTATAAAGAAGCACATCGTTAAAAACTTCATTGAGGGAACGACCTGTAAACAGAAAAGACAAGAATAAAAAATGGGATCGTGACAATACAAAAAGACTATGCATCTTCTAATTCGAAATTAAAGATAGCATACGATGCTTCTCTGGGCACTTACTGACGGCTCAATGTCTGTGCACTTGTGCTATTTGCCTCATTTCTAAGTATATTTGTGCGCGTACCATTAGCCTCCAAGTACACAAATACGAGGTACAGCAAATAGGGATGGGGGTCAGCATCCCCGACGGATCTTTTGCATTTACAAATACAAACACATTCTCAGGCTAACACTAAACCGATATCTTTTTACAGAAACAAACAAGTTATAGCTCAACAATGGCTGTGTTTTTCTCTTCATATGTTCTAGAAATTCTCATCCTGAAAAAACAGCTATTTACGGTTTCAACGTATTAAGGGAGACTTCATTACACGATATTGGAACAAAAACCAGAAAGAATCATCACATGTTGTTATAGCATTGCATTCAACAGAAAAATCTACAAATGTCCATCTTTTAGGCCTACCTCCAAAAATACAGATTGTGTCCAAATGGCTAAAGTAGCCCGTCACATGAGTTGACCTTGGTTTGAACTGTGGTGATCCAGAAGAAAGCAAATGCCAAGTGTTCGGATCAGCATTGGCAAATGACGGGAGAGAACATCCTTCTCCACTGAAGCCATGATTGCAGATGCATTTTTCCAAACCCTGCAAAAACACAAATAAGAACAAACTCCAGATCGATTGAAAACAGAGGTGAATAGATCAGCAGCTTATTTATGACTGCTCCCATGGTAAAGCTGTTATTGTAATATCAATTGGCGCATCTATCAACGGCATCGAGGAACTGATGGATGCATACGAAACGGAAATAATTGGCTAGCAGAGAAATTCTGAAGGCTACCTTTACCACATGAAAGATTCTGGGGGAAATGTAGAGAAAGACAAAGCGCAATTGGATAGCAAAGAAGATACTGGATAGCAAAAGGCAACTTGGGTCGAAACCAAGACAGCGAATGAAAACATAAGAAAAGCTGGCAAACGAGAGAGATTGAGTTTCAAGGTCATGGAATCCTAACGACAGAGCAAATGATGATGGCAACTGTGTTTTGAACAGCCAATGGACAAAAGATTTATTAAAATTAACTGCAGCCATTTCGATATTGAAACTAACCACTTTGTTCTGGCGTTGTTCAGCCAAATTTTGATTGAATGAAAACGCGTAAAATAGGGTATTCCCAAGGCCGAGTGCTGCTATTGTCAAGTCTATAGTTTGCGTGTGCGACGGCGATTCGTTTAAAAATATGTCTCTTACTTTGTTGTCAATTTGAAAAATAGAGAACTCTTCTTGAAAAAGAATTATTATCCTGCGCTTGCAAACTCGAAGTTGCATTGCAAGTGTCGCAGACTTCAATATCCAAACTTAAAATTTAAAAACAATTTTAAAATGTGCTCTTGAATGCAAACTTAAATGCGTTCATAAGAGAGTATCCAAACTTAAGATCTGTAGGCCCTTATCGTCCAGCAATAGATTACCTTTTCCTTGAAAACAAAATTCCTTTGAAAACACCCCTTCTTTTATTTCGTTAAAAACATTATGGGGAAAATAAATTCTCTTTACAGAAACGCTGGTAAACTTTTAAATGAAACACTTAAGACCAAACATTGCTCGATCACGACCAACTTCGATTAACACGACATTGGCTTTAGCCAAAATTGAGCCCAGCTCACAGGATGGGCCTAAGAAACTTAAATCACCACATATTGAATTGGTTACTTGGGAAATAAAACATCAACAAAAGCTAATGATTGAAAAAGCATTGCCACTTGAAATTGTCAATGGTCAATATTTAGACAAGGAAACGCTCTTAATACAAACAATCCTTGTCATTTCTTCATTCTCCTGTCATTAATCACGAAAACAAAAAAGTCCAACTTTAACTCATGGCTTCACTTTTTCTTGGAAGGGGGCTTATTGAATAATTCTGAAACAATATACTCACATCTAACTTATTTCTCTTCAGCTTTCAAAGGATATCACAATGCCAAAATTTCAGGAAATTAAGTACAGAGGTTTGGTAATGTTTGAACAACATGAAACTTTTTTAAAGCAAGGAAGCAACCCAATACCTTACAGAAGTTTTTCAGTAGGCCCAATTTTCGAAATTTAAAAAACAACCCTTTTCCAAATGAAGAAGACTGAAAAAATTTTCAATATGCAGTTCTTTCTTTAGGAATTGAAACTTAAAACAGTTGACCATAAACATCATTACGTATTGCAGCAACACATTTTCATCATTTTTCAAACTAGCACATTAACATTTTCTCTGAATATGAACCAAATATTTACTTTACTATTTAATAGCTCATTACCTGAGAAATTTAAGAAAAATGCAAAAACCTTTGAATGCATAATGGAAAGGGCATTTAAGAAACTGTCTGCCAACACTGGTATTTGTTTCCTATGAAATATGTGTAATGAGCCTAGTTCTGTCCTCATATAATGTCTGTGAATGAGAGCAACTAAGAGTTTTGAATCACTTTTAGACATTAGAAATCTCAATTTTTATCAAGTAAATTAGAACATTGAAGTAGGAGTTTATCAGAGCAATAAGAGTTTGGTTGAGTAATAATTTGGTTATTGTTGGTGCTAATGCGAAATCTGCTGGATTGTGTTTCTGCATTTGTAGTACACACGCTGGTAGAGAGTGAAAAAAGATGGCAGAATACTCTAAACCAACATGGTTTCAACAACCAACAAGCGCTGACAAGTACCATTAATGCCACATTTGGAATGCTAACCAACTTGGGATGACATTATGGAAATGATCAACATATCACAAAGTTAATCATGATAGGGTTGGAATACTAGATAGCACAATCTCCCAGTTGTATCACCATAAGAATATGTATCACCATGAACGTTTAATTCATCTGCTCAAACAGGGTTGCTTATGCTATTAATGACACATTTTAATCATATCTCTTTACAATCTACTTTACAATGAGTTAAAATCCTGTTTATATTATGACCTTGTCTAAAACTTCCCCACTGACTTAACTTCGTGCTCGAACATAGAGCTTTAAGCCTGAATATTCCAAACAAGATACTACTTCCACAACAACTTCTACTGAAATATCTAAAACCTACTCATCATTACAATTTCTAGGCAGAATAAAAAATACTTACAGGATCACATGTGCCTTTGCCTGCTACCATACTACAACCTAATGGACACCATTGATTTTGGCAGGATGCCCCACTGTAGCCTGAATTACAAATACATTTTCCATTCTCACAAATTCCCTTTCCTGTACAATTTCCAGGGCAGTTGGTAACTTCATATGACAACTTAAAACCATCCCCTATTGCAGCATAATCAGTTTGGAGGACAACCAAAACCTGAAAAAATTACAAGTTACTACATTTTTGGTGAAATTTCTGATGAAATGTTTATGTAAATTTATAAAAAAAGGAAATGAGATCCAAAATATCAAAGATGCTAATAAAGAAAAAGTTAAATCTGCAAGTCAAAAATTTACTACATCAATTTAAATTGCTTCTTCATATGATAACAAAATTTTGATAAAAGATGAGTACAGAGCTTTACAACAACAACCTTAAACACCTTATCACCAAGGGTGCTGAATTGCTTACTTCATGACCTAGTTAGAGACCTAAATGATTTGCAAGAAGTAGAAAAACAGATGTTACAGCCTCTTGGTTGCCACAAAGCTTTCCGTTATTCACATTCTTCTCTGTTGTTTACAAAAAGTAACAAAGCCAGCAATTCAGTTCCAAGGCTTGCAAGGCAATTCAATGCCAGGGTAACAAAAATAGCAATTCTTTAAATATTTTTTGAAAAAGAATAAAATATAGGCTGGCTCACTATATAAATTCATACATTATATATAAAAAATATGTGCAAAAGATAAAAATCAAATTAAAATCTAAACTAAAAATTATTAAAGAGAGTATAATAAGGAGCAGAAAGCTGTTATTAGAAAATCTTATCTCCTGTAAATTTATACTTCAGTACTGACTAACTTGTACTCATAACTAATAGGGATAAAAACATTTTCTGTTATAAAAGGTTTGGCATCCTATTGCATTGCTTTTTAATGCACCAGCTGATCAAAATAACTAAACATTGTGTTTTGAGTCAATAGTAAAAACGATTTACAAACCTCATTTGAAGTAGAGACAATTTCTGGTAAAATGTCAAAACCAGAAACAGTAGCGAGTAGTGGTGATTTGTAGGATCCACCATCAAAAATATACAAAAAGTCATACTGGCATTCCAAATGAATGCTTTTAGTTTTCATCATAACTGTTTTATTCTTGAATGGTGCTAGAAAAAAACAGAAAGTTATTTACACACAGCACTAGCTACATATGACTTAAAAGAATTCTAAACAATTTAAAAAATGGATGTAAACAAAGTCTCACTGTCAAACCTTTAACTTCAAATCTGTGAGTGTTACCATTTTGCCATTAGTTTGACATATTAACATATCAAAAATTACCAAAATGAAGCCACCCCTTTTCTGTGATCACTTTTGGCATAGTATCACTTTGTTATTTAAAAAACTTCAGGATTTTTATCTGATTATAGACTAGAGATATTTGATGGTTTCTTAAATGTTTCTTTTGACAGAAGAGGAAAGATGCACCACCTTGGCTGTCAAATTAAGAAATTAGTGAGCTATCAGGTCAAATTGTAAATTTTACAAAAGTCACTTTCAGTTTAGAATAGAAAATTTATTTACCAAATTTGTTAAAAAACCGTTCAACGAATAAAACCATGAAAGTCTAATATTATCTTTGAATTTAAGAGATATAATGTTCAGCTTTTGCGAAATCAACTCCTAAATAATAAAATTCTTAAGCATTTTGATCCCCTTAACAAATCCTACGAATAATACTAATTACCAAACAAATGATATAATTAGTTAACAGTCTAATGTTGGACAAAAACAAAGCACATCTGTAAAAATATCAAAGCCCGAAACGGGGAATGAATAAGAAAATCTGTAATCACCTCTTATAAGCCACTCGCAAGAAATTTTGTTGCTATAATATCCTTCGCTGTCATAAATAACTCCACTTGACGATGTTAATATGGATTTATGACCAAGACAACCCTGTGCATCAACTCCATCCAAAACGAATACATCAAAAAGCAATATCAATAAAATGGCAAACTCCATATAACATGAAAACTGCAAAAAGAAAGATCTCCGTGGCTTTCTTGAATATCCAGATATTCCTTGAGATAACGGGTAAGCCATTTTCGTGTGATAAAAAATACTCGTGCGAACTTCAGTGGCTTTCTTGAGTCGGGAGGAAGGATGAAAATCCACTTCTGTATAGCTTCCCAGCGCAATTCCTTCGTGCATGACCTTACGAGCTTGGTCAATGAATCCTTACCCTCTTTCCCTTGTCTTGATTTTTGTTTCCATCTCTGATGATTTTCCTAGGGATGTTTATCAGCACACTCCATTTCATTTGCCAACCATTGTTTTTAAATTCATAATTACGATTCAGTAGGCCCACACACAAATTTAACAACAGGGTTGCCAAGCGATTCCAACTTACCATGAAATAACAAAAGCCACAAGTTATTCTGTTTTCTGGTCGATTGTTTTTTTACGCTTTGGTTGCAAATATGAATTTACCAGATGAATTGTACAGCAACAAAGTTTCTCTCTTTCCCATGGAGTTGTTGAAGTGCTTAGTAGAACAAAATTTGATGCGACAAAGTACGCCGCACGGTATGTGCCATAAGTAATTGCGGGGGAGATATTGAGCTTGTTCATACACTACTGCGTGGAAAATACATTACAACTCTCACAATGTATATTGAAAATTGCAATCTCACGCTCGTATGAATTAGTCTAAAACCCCATCTACTTCAGATGGCCCATTTTAGTTCTGAGGTACTCCCAATTTAGCATAGAAGCTTGCTTTCCCCTTGAGTTTTTTAAAGATTTTCTTCAGCCTATCTCTCTACATGCCAGCAATTTGCTTCTTAGGATTTTACTTCTAAGATAAACAACACATTGCATGCTTTTTCTGTAGCCTATAAGTAGTTTGATTACAATAAGCTTAACTAAAATGAATGCACTTCTTCTATATATTCTGC
Organism: Nemopilema nomurai; assembly: GCA_003864495.1. Taxonomy (NCBI): domain Eukaryota; kingdom Metazoa; phylum Cnidaria; class Scyphozoa; order Rhizostomeae; family Rhizostomatidae; genus Nemopilema; species Nemopilema nomurai. Next base: position 130,576 of record PEDN01001367.1, on the reverse strand, counting down.
AAGTAAAAAGGGTCGTTGAATTGCACTGGATGATTTATCACTGATCACATCGATCGACTTTCTGGTGTAAATCATGCTCTATTTTTAGCTGCAGGGCTCAAGTTTTAGTACTCAACCACTGTAAGCATTCCTGGCTTTCTGGCTGTACAAAGCTAAGAGTCAGTTTTCGCGCTACGAAATATTGTTGGTATCAAGATTTTGAAGGCCCGGTTCATATCACTCCTAACAGAACATGTAAGGGCAACACACGCTCAAACCTCATACATTCCAGGTTAGTTAGAAAGACTACTTCTCATCAAAGGGGAACAAAGAGATTTGGCACAATAAAAAGTGATCCGCTGCAGTTTGAGTCATTGACGCTGCCTTACAAACGGAAATTGCTTGGTGGCTTCTTTGTGGTGGATAATTTTGACACATTAATAACATTTAAATGCATAGAGTGAGAGTTAAGTACTTTATGTTGCTTGGGACTTGGAGGAATACAGTGCAACTGTCCAAAATAGAGCTATCTCTGATCATCAAATCCAATGAATTCATAGTAACTGCGACCAACTTTTGCTGGCGTGTCATGCCCACCCCCGGCCCCCCTGTTTTACTGGCCCTGGTTAAGCCAAGAAAGCAGCAATATTGATGTCGAAATTGTATCTTATAGCATACCTGCTGTTAACATATTGATTAAGAACTGAACATACAATTCAATATTAGAGATGAAGTGTACCCTCGCAGCTTGCCCCTTCTGACATTCTAAAACTAAAGAAACTGTTGCTTTTGCAATGAAATGCCTGGTCTGTTCATTACACTGGCGTCATAAAATGCAAAATTGGGCCAAGCTATATTGCATTACCTTTAAAATAAACTTTCAGGTTTGAATAAGCTAATATGCACAATGTTGTTTATTTATGTTACTTAGCCTGCTTTCCAGCTGTTTATTCAAGTAACATATGTCGTACAAGTAACATGTACAATTGTGGCGATTTGAAGAAACCTACCAATCATCATGATTGCCCTGAAGTAGATAGATAAATATTATGAAACAGGGTTCAAAGAGAGAGGAAGAAAATATGCTTTCTTGGTGACTTCTCGAAATTTGAACTCCAAATATACAACATAAGACCCGGCATATTTCGAGGGAAACTAATAAATAGCAACTTTTTGCACAGTCAGATCACGTCAACCACAAACACAGTAAAGGTTTATCCATAAAGGTTTATCTTGCAAAAGAAACTCAAGCGTTTTCTATAGAGACTGTAAATGCGCACAATACCTGTACTTATGTCACGAGAAAAAAAGTATGAGTTTAGAGGATTTGTTTACACAAGCACGACATTGTCATTAAGTTGACATTAGTACATCTCTACTCAAGTAAACATTAGACATAGACAAATTTACTTTAATTGTTGATAAGACTTTGCCGTAGCAAAAGAGTTGCAAACTCAACAGCAGGTGTCCAGTTTCTTTGGCATATCATCCCATCAAGTCCAGCGCAAGCGGTCCTTGCAAGGACAAACACTCCAGTTTATTACAGGAGCGATACACACCTGCTTCATCTGACTACATGGAGAAGCATTTTGACAAAATTTAGGCACAATGGTCACAAAGCATTAATAGACGGTGAGTTTCGCTATCTACAGCTTTCTCTATATCTTGTTCGGTTGCTCTTGTGCCAAGAGCTATTGCTCTGGATGAAGCAAATTAATACAAAAGATCTTAAGCGGATTGAAACTTTATAGGGAAAAAATCTAGGCTATAGACTATTAACTAAAGTGTTTATTAATAAACTGTGATGTTGTTGTACTGAATAGGAGACTAGATGGTTTAAGACATGAATAGCATGCTAGATATACCTTTGTATATAGTCAGATGTTTGTCAGAGATACTTAGGCCAGTTGAGAGCAATAATTCTGCAGCAATTGTTTAAACGCAGAATAAAAAGAATCATAATTGCCATTGTGGAAACAATTTGATTTTCTAGCTATATAAAAGATTTGACTGCGCTGTTAAATGTTTCTTGTAAACACGAACATCGAATTCTGAAGCTTTCTCGGTCGGTTTTTGCTGAGAATCATTGCGTTTAGGCATCAGCCATTGCTATTTCTCTTCCACATAAATTGAGTTACAATGACAAGTCGTCTAAGCTTTCGATGCATTGTTTAGATTTTAGCTGTAGAGAAATTCAAAAGGCAGCTGCAATGCAATCTTCAAGTCTGCTTAAAATTTCATGCAGGGCACTTCGACTTTGTATTAACTTACGCACGGCAAAAGAAGCCTGCACTCCATCGAGTTTTAACTTTGGGGTATGGTCTATGCAAAATGTCTGAAGAATGAGCTACACCAAAGCTTTGAGCTTCGTTTTAGATATCCCTCTCCGGCACCTCTTCAAATAGCCGTCTCTTTAGCATTAATTCATCCAGAACAGTGACTTAGGAGCATAGGGGGTGCGGTAGAGGTCCCACTACCAGCTCTGCTGACCCTCAAACGATGAGTGCAATCAAAGCGTAACTATTGGCCCTGATTTGAAGACAAGTGTTTGAAGAAAAATCCTCTGTAAAATATCTAATATTTGTTATGAAACAATCAATTTATTCCAAAATAAATTCAATGAACAAAATAGTTTTTGCAAGATTTGATTTTGCTCGATGCAATTTCATGAGCGCACTACCCACAACGCTTCAACAGGCTTTGGGTGAAAGCAGTTTTTACATCATGATTAGTGGTATAGAGAGAGAGTGGGCTAACAGCGCACACCAGATTTCAAGCAGTCGTTGTGGGAAATTTCATGAAGACCAAGCAAAGTCTTGTCAAAATGTTCTACTGAAAGGGGCATGTCTTGATGCATGAGGTGTTTGATCCACTGCTACAAACTCCTGGCTTTTCTATCCTTTTTTGAAAATTGGTAAACTTTTCTAGTTGTGTATCTCTATATGATTAGTACCAACAAATATGAATTACCAATGCTGATTACGTATGGCTCATGGGTTTGCAAGTGCAATGAATCGATCTGATTTCCACATTTGGCTGCATGGCTGCATATGGCTCGGTATCTAACCCACGTGCTTCGTATTGTAGCCTCACTTTCCTTGATTGAGAGGTTCTCGAGTTATAGGCAACGCTTTTTTTTATTTACTGAAATATCATATCATATTTTTTACTTCTATAGTGGAAAAAGTTCAAATTATCGCAGCAAATACCCTTTTGACACCCTTAATCTCTAATTGTGCCCCTGTTCAGAGGAGAGCTTCCATGCTTCATGCAGCCATTTTCTTCAGCTGTTGTCCTTCTTGGGCGTACCTTGTCCATTAATGCATGAAAACAGCAGATGTTAGTAAAATTGTTTTATAAATAGGAACTGCTTGGCTGCAAAGTGTTGATACGTTGACTAATTCCATGGTGGTTGCGTACAAAAGCTGTAGCCAAATATTTGAATTTTGGTGCTGCCCTTTTTGTTATCAGCTCGTTAGCACCGTTAAGTCTTGCTGAATAAAATTAGCATGCTTATTTTACTGGCCTAAATACGTTAAGAGCGAGTGAAATGACGTCAGTATAAGGAACTGAAAAATTATTCAGAGAAGCAAATGATTTGGGGCTGTGTAGGTGAAGGCAGATGAAGCTGCAAGTTGTTTACACGGACTGAAAATGACCAAACAATGGAACTCTGTGTGATGCAAGAACAGGTGCATTTTCTGTTGACTTGTCCAATTCTCTTATTACATCTGCCTTGTTTCACACTGTTCTCTTCTTTCTGCTTCGAGTGAGGTTACTATCAAGCATAAAAACAGGATTTGCGATTTACAACTCTCGATTGTGATACTAGATGGAAATTACCAGATGCATTGAGGGTGACTAGAATTACGGATCAAGGAAATGATATTTCTTGGCTGCTCATGATTTCTACATTACAACTGCTGGAATTAGAAGCAGCTGCTATCGCTATTAGAATGCTACTATAATTATAAGCTTTAGACATTTTTCAACGATTATAAAAACGAGTAAAAATTGGAAATAATAAACAACAGCTATCCTCTCGGGAAGACTGCATTTCAATCTTTCAGTGGCTTGTCAAGTCTCTATTTCTGTATTCCTAAGTCTCTATTTGCACTTTACATTCGCTGACTCATATTCATTCCGAAATGACAATTGAAGGGACGTATTCCAATATCTGACCCTCCTACGTATAAATAAAACATTAGCCACCCACTTCGATTATACCTAATGAATATAATAAACGACTGGCTGGCAATAAAGGTGATTCAAGCATCACGTATGAAGAGACGATGCCAGCCCTTGATTGCAATGTGATGTAGTGTTACTGCATGCGATGTAACTGCATGGCGGAACTGCGTATTCAGGCAACCAAATTCATGTTTATATCAACGAGGGTCTGCACGCAGTAAAGTAACAGAAATTGCAGCATCCAAGCCGTCACGCGAATGCGAGAGTACATGGCCGTGGTAACTGCTCTTTGTAAACTGAATAGCAGCTTGTTTTCTTAATGTAAGATTAAATATTCATGCGGGTGATAGTTAAACGCGCGCAGCTTGCAATGGGAGTCAGTACTGTTGTTTCATACCTGCTGATTTGTGTAGGGAAAAGCCGCTGGATTTGCAGCCATACATAACGGTACGTAATAGCTTGTTCAACCTTACACGGTCACTCTTAAGCTTGCATTCATACCTACGACAGCTCCACTTTTCGGCAATTCTAGCATCTGGAAATATCTTCAGAAAAATTCGACATTTCCAGAAATTTGACAATTTAACGGTTGCTTACCAGAAGAGAATTTGCCTGTTGATGTCGTATCATTTATTGGTGGTATTTTAGCAATTCTGCATGCAGTTGCCAATTGGGAAATGGTGAACGTCAAATATGCCAAAGTTTGACTGCTTTGTGAAAATTCCAAAAGGAAATGCGACCCACTACAATGCAAATGCAAAATCAATCGAAAGGAACTCAAATTCGGATGCTTTCAGAATATACCATAGTCATTTTGCTGGTAAAGAAAATAGACGCAAAAACGCGATGGCTTTTGTTGAAAAATTTATGCTTCGTAAAAACGATCAACGGTCTTCTAAACAGACTACAATTAAAACGCAATATCATAGTGGATTGAAATTCAGACATCGGAAATAAAACTTGTGAGAAAAGCATAAGTAAAAGCCTGAGTTGTCCTTTCTATCTGGAGATGCAAAAAAGGCCATTGCTTGAAATCTTCTTATTATCTATGAAATCATAACCATTTTGACTTAATTTTGTGACTAAAATTATAGTTTTTCAGTTAAAAGAAGGTAGGGATTTAGCTATCCGATTATCTCTCGTGCTTATCTTTTTCTGATAATCGCCAAAAGCTTTTAACTGTTTGCTTATTATTGATCTAGAAAGTCAGCTCACAAGTCTTCGTCCAAACGTTGAAAAAGGATAGAGAGAATCTACAAAGTTTTGTCACCTGCCTCTACGCTTGTTAGTTCAATCCACCTGTAATCTGAAGATACCATATTAAACAGCGTTTCATTTGTTTGCACAGGACTAAAATTGATAGACAGACCCTCTAACCACCGCTAGAAAGTTGTTCGTATGCCGGTGAAATCCTGAACAAAGCTTTCGAAACGCGATAGTTCTTGTTATAAAATCTAAGCCAATCTTAACAGTGCTTTTTGAATCTAAACGTGGATTCAAAATATCGATTTGGGCATAGCTTGGTACTCGTTTGTGACCTAAAAAAGATAGCAAAGATTCAATAGGCCACACCAATCTCGATTTAACCAGCGATTTATCAATGCTTAAACCGAACTTCAAGGATCCAAATGAGCTGTTATGGTTTGAATCAGTGCTCAAAGTTCTGCGACACTATCACGATTAACAAGGACCAACTCTTGGATCCAATTTCACTGCTACCAGAAAGCGATTAACAGTATAAGGAACCTGTTTTGCAATGTGACATACATCATGTTTTCTTTTTGAATCATTTCTTAGGGAGAAACCTCTTCAGGGTATGGGAAAGTCTAAAAATTCATTCGATGTCTTGAAAGCGTTTGGCAGGCACTGCTCTCTTTGAAAGCAAATGCACTCATTATTCTGCATTGTCATCGAATTTGTTGAATATGAAACGGTCGATGGCGGTAAATTGACCAATCATGGCAATGATAGCAACCTAAGACATCAAGAGTGGCAAGAAAATCATATTTGAATTCAACCAAAGTTTCTCAGTTTTAAAACTAGTTATCAACATACACTGAGGACTACAACAAAGAGCAAAACGAACATGACTTTATTTCTCATGAGGCACTTGAAAAAAGACGTAAAATCGTCAGTACTTCACCAACTTGTATTCATCAATTAATTTTATGTTATAATGAAGCTTATTGATATGTCCTTTCGACTTAATTTGGCCTAACATTGGCCATTTTTCGAAGCTATCTTCATAGTGGCTTTCTGAAACACACGAGCGTGAGATTTTGATTGTTTATAAGAACCGTTTCTATAAGCAAGATGATTCTTTTCTAAGTGATCAAAAGTTATCACAGGTCCTACATAATGGCATAGGTAGTCACATTATAGACCTTTTGAAAGATATTTGATGAATCGCAATCAAAACAGATCTCATTCGGCATATTAATTTGATGGCTTGCTGTGAAAAAACATCTGGTGTCACTCTAATGACGCACATGATCATGTTTAAGATGTAAAAAGTACTATTTCAATGCACTGAGCTACAATAAGAACTCTTTTATCGATGCAATATTGAAGTACAACAGTTTCTTAAAGAACGGTACAATCTAGAATAAATTATTCTATGATAAACCACCCTCAAACAATTGGAAAATAGCGCAGTCAGTGTGCGAAATTTCCACAAAAGCTTTTGAAAAGGACAATGTGGGAACCAATTTCGGTCAAAGCAGCTGCGGCAGAATAACGATATTGCGGCGAAGAAGATACAGGTGATGGAAACGAAATCCAAGCTAAAGTGCAGATAGCTTTCTGTCAGGTATTAGCCATAATGAATGCAAACCCAAAGATGCATAGATATGCCGCATAATAAAGATTGAAAGCAACTTTAGACAACGTCTTACTGACTTTAGCACACGACTGGCGTGACACTGTATTGTCCATGCTTTCTTGCAAAGACCGCTTTCAAGCAATTAGAATTTCACAACATGAAAGTAAAGCCATACCACAAAGTACTTAAATAAATTCAGCTGGCCAGATAAATTGTTTTTTATTTATACTTGCTGATTTATTAAGTCTTGGCTGGAGTCTAATCAGGCGATCTATGAATGGTGCATAGAAAACAACCCACGTATAACGTAGGCTTTTTTATTATTATTTGATTTTGCTGGTCTTTTATTTTGAAAAGATGATAAAAGCTACAGGAAAATTGACGTTCGTCCTTCCATTAGCCTCCTTGGAATCTTTAATAATTTATGCTGCGCGCTTCTTGACACAAACGACTTTTTTCTCCATCGGCGAACAGCGCAAACAAAATTTGTCTTGTCTATTCACATTTTCTGCCTTGTCAAACCACTTCTGCTTGCCTTGTCTATCCTTTTCTACCTGTATTGTCTATCCTTTTCTTTCTGCCTTGTTAAACCGTTTCTTACTGCGTTGCTGCCTATTTCTTCCTGCCTCATCGATCCTTTTCTACCTGTATTGTCAATTTTTTGCTTCCTGCCTTGTTAAACCGTTTCTTACTGCGTTGCTGCCTATTTCTTCCTGCCTCATCGATCCTTTTCTACCTGTATTGTCAATTTTTTGCTTCCTGCCTTGTTAAACCGTTTCTTCCTGCCTTGCTGTCTATTTCTTCCTGCCTCATTAGTCCTTTTCTACCTGTATTGTCTATCCTTTTCTTTCTGCCTTGTTAAACCGTTTCTTCCTGCCTTGCTGTCTATTTCTTCCTGCCTCATCAATCCTTTTCTTCCTGTATTGTCAACCATTTTCTTCCTGTCTTGGGAATTCCTTTCTTCCTGCCTTGTCAATTCACCGCTTTCTTTTTCCCTCTTGCAGCTCAAACATCATTTCGAACATTATGTCATTGTATCTTACTTCACGAGTGTTTCATCATCCTCTTTTGTTTTTCTTTTCCAAAATTTTAACAATGCAAAACCTTGAAAATGCAAAGTATTTCCTAAATAGTTGAACAGAACAGCTTCTGAATCTCCAACTGTACATATTAAATATTCATAATTGCAATTTGTTACTCTGCTGCTATAAATGAATATAAGTAAGTTATAGCAAGCCTGTTATTGAAATTCCTGACAAATATTCATAAAGAACTTAAATATACTCCTTCAATATCGTCCTCAATATTCGTTTTCAGAATATTTTAAAGTGCTACCTTCCAAATATTCATTCTTCCGATCAAACTTGTTTATGTTTTCATCATTTTCAACTCGAAGCTTTATCTAAAAACCAGGCTGCAGATGATCAGAGATTTCTTTCTATGAGAATCAGCTTGCTTTAATTGATTATACTTTGTATGGACAGGTTACTCTAAGTGGGCTCAACAGCACTGTTTCTTTTGCTGTTATAGGTAGGCAATGGGAGGACTACACGGGAAGATACCTCCAAAAGAGCTTTATGACCTGTCCCACAGGACATGCTTCGACGAGAAAGAACTGAAGATGTGGCATGACAAATTCAGAAAGGAGTACCCGAGTGGGAGCATCACAAAGCAAGACTTTATAAAGCTTTACCGAGATTACTACAAGTCAGGCGATGCAAAAAGATTTTCTGAGCACGTCTTCCGGGTGTTTGACGCAAATAATGATGGAAGGATAGGTAAGGAGACGTTTCTAAGTTTGAGCTTGCTGCATCTCAATGCCTTGAATCTTGCCATCTTGTTTCAGACGTCTCAGAAAGTGATAAGAGCAAACATTTGAGCATGGATAATTTTTCAAACTTCCGTTAGACAATTAGACATTCAGCTTGGTATGAGATTACTTTGTTGTTGGTTTTAATTACAAGCGATGCAGCTGGTAAAAATCTAGTAAGTGCTATGCTAAGCAAACACAACTCTGGCAAACTTTCTTCGCAACTAGATCAGCCCTGTGTGTTGATTTATTAAGCACACTTTGCAGCCAGAATTCTTAGATGATAGCCATATCTATCAATATATGCATTCCTACTAACATGCCTTTTGTATGATAGACTTCAAAGAGTTTGTCTGTGCCCTCTCCATCACAACGAGGGGGTCGCCGCAAGAGAAGCTCCGTTGGGCATTCAGCATATACGACATCGACGGAAACGGCAGCATAACTGCGAGGGAGCTGGTGACCATAATCAAAAGCATCAAGTCAATGGCGGATGCTCTAGATGATCAAAACATATCCGACGAGAAAATCCTGGAGATATTTAAGACATTTGACTTGAATAAGGACGGTGTATTGACAGCTGATGAGTTTATGATAGGTGCAGAAAAGAACCCGCTCTTCATGAAGATGTTGGAGGACTACGTAGCGTCATAGCAACGGTTGCCTAGTTCACAAGAAAATTTGATAGTGGGCCTTGCTCAGGCTGATATTTGTCTCGGCCACAAACTCTACAGAACATTTCGTTTGACCATGCTGCACTCATAAGCGGCAAGCCAACTGTAGCTTCTTCGAATTAGACAGTTGACTTTTATTGTAAATTTTGCTGAGTGCCAGGGCTATATTTGTTACGTTATCAGTATATGAAATGTTTTAATGTACTTCTACGAAGTAGCGCATTTCATGAATGTAAAGATAATGCCTTCGTTTGATAAAAGGCGCGCTCAAAACTTATCATAAACGCCTTTTCACGGCTCATTTCTTTAAAACACTTATAAAGAAGAGACAATGTCGTGGCTCTGTTACGTATCTGAGTCAGAAGCATGTCCTTTGGTGTAGCTTTGCCTGACACGAGACTAGGTAATGTTTAATCATTTGCATTGCCACTATTTAATTGCAAAGTTAGTTTTCGAGCTAAAACATACGCTACAGCAATTAGAGGATTGATAAAATCATGATGCAGAGATATTCAGATTTTGTTAGACAGCTAATGTAATTTATTAGATACTTCTCGAAATTATGATATTGTTTTCTTTTCTTTTTGAAACTCTAAATTTCGGCTCCAAGTGGTTCGGCTAAATCTTGATTTTTGAAAAGCAAGCCAGCATTTGTTGAAAAGAACGCATAACTAGCCTGTTTGATGTTTTCCTAGAAACATTGATTGAGTAGAAGAAGTGGGAGGGGACAGGAAAAGAGTTAAGGACAGCGCAATGTTCTCTAATTTAAAGCGATGACACGCCATTCGATCTGGCTTCGACTTCGCCTTCCAATTCTCCCAGCGTCACAAATGGCAGTTTCTGACGAGCGATTTGCCTGAATAACTGACATATTTTAATGGCCAATTGGATTGCAAGCGAAAAAAGCTATTTTTGTGCTCAATGATGAGTTTGGATAATGCGGTGAACTCTTCAAACGGAATATGCCTTTTCAAAGGTACCTCAAAGGCCACTATTCACCTGTCATGGTCTTAGAAATGTTTACAAGACGATCACTTGGCTAGAAGCAATTCTCCGCACAAACTGTGATACAAGATTATGGAAAACCTTGACAAAACATAGATTGATGGTAACCAAAAGATTTGGCAGAGAGATAAGCATTAATTTTTATATGTTGATCTAAGCGATAAGTATCATTCGATGTTGTTATAGTCTGTCATTCTAATTTGCAGAAGGAAACCCAACCAAGTGTGCAATCGCTATAAAAGTTAAAACTTTTCCAGAGATTTTCATGTAAACCAATGGACTTTTTAACAGATCAAAATCTTTTAGAAAAAGAAAATTGTGGGCTACATTCTTCTTGCAGACTTTATTTAGGGAGACTTCATTCTCAACGTCATAAACTCCATATTTATGTATGATTTCCGAAAAAGCAAGAATTAATTTTCAAGAATAAAAAAACCAAAATCCAAAACAATTCTCTGGAGTACATCTATTTCTTTCCTTTTTTGGCACAACTTTTAAAAGCAGAACTGCTTGCATTAACTGGCATCTGTAGGCTGAAAAATGTTGCAAAATGGTGTTAATGATATCGCAGCACTTTTCTTGAAGACAAAGAGACGTGAATTTGCAAATATTTAGTTCAAATTGAAGAGATAAAGACTCCATAGACCGCTGATAGTGGTATCAGCATTATGAGGCAAATAGCTTATTTTTTAGCAAAAGATTCCATAATCCACAGTGAGATCGGTTTACTGGGATAGCTAACTGTTTTGATTTTGTTGATCTTTCTGTAAATTACAAAGAGACTGCTTCTATCTGTCCACTGAGTCCACAAGCACAGCCGTCTCTTTTGCTATGACCGAAGTCCTGTGTTTGAACACGCGTGCAGAAGGCCGGTTAAAACGCTATCAGGTAAAGAAAACACTTTTCTTTTCTAACTCCATGCAACGAAAATGTCAATGGTACGAGAAAGCATTGACTCTTAATTTTAAGACTCAAAGCAACGAGAGAAAGACTCAAGACAAAGAAGTGTGCAACTATATCCTTTGTGTCTACTTCTCCAGTTTATTCCCAGGCTTTGTTGTTATTTGAACGTGCAGTTGCCACCCAAATGCTTCAATTTAAGCTCGTTTGATAAAACTTGTGCTAATGAAAAAACTTAACGTCTACGAATTTTATCTCCTTTCTTAACTGACAACCTTTTTCAGCACGCTTTCTCGCTTCAAATGTTTTATCAAAGTGTTGCATGTGACAGTTCCATAAAACTATCTTGAATGTTTATGCATTTTAGCTGTTTTGATGAAGCATTCCCTATCAAAACATGAACTTCTATCTTAATTGTCCACCATTTTGCTCACTTTATCGCTTTGAACATGCCAAACAAAATGTTGCATCTGATAATTTCATTAGCTACCTTGAATGCTTTTCTACTTATACCTTCTGATAAAGTGTTGCATGTAGGAGCATCACTATCTAGATTGTCCCTCATTTCTCATGTTTTTCACTTCTAACTTGTTATAAAAAATGTTGCTTGTGATAATCCCATTAGCTACCTTCAATGATTTTCCACTTATACCTCCTGATAAAATGTTGCATGTAGGAGCATGACTATCTAGATTGTCCCTCATTTCTCATGTTTTTCACTTCTAACTTGTTATAAAAAATGTTGCTTGTGATAATCCCATTAGCTACCTTCAATGATTTTCCACTTATACCTCCTGATAAAATGTTGCATGTAGGAGCATCACTATCTAGATTGTCCCTCATTTCTCATGTTTTTCACTTCTAACTTGTTATAAAAAATGTTGCATCTGATAATCCCATTAGCTACCTTGAATGCTTCTCCACTTATACCTCCTGATAAAATGTTGTATGCAGGAGCATCACTATCTAAATTGTCCCTCTTTTCTGACGTTTTCTCACTTCTAACTTGTTATAAAGAATGTTGCTTGTGATAATCCCATTAGCTACCCTTGAATGCTTTTCCACTTAAACTCGTTAGGTAAAATGTTGTATACAGGAACGTCACGTTCCATCTTAAGTGCCCACCATTTCTGACGCTTTCTCATTACAGGCTATTTCAAAGTGCTGCATGTGAAAATTCCAAGCTATCCCAAACAACCTCCGGTTTGTTATCTATGCTAACACTATCCTCCACCCTTATCTATCTAAACGCATTTGTCAAAATGTTGTATGTACGAGGGGAACAGCTTTCACGGAAATGAAGAAATATGACTGGATATCTTCCATTATTACCCACGGGAAGAATCTTTTAGCTTTTTTCCAGGCTCACTTTTAAATCAATCTTTTAAGCGAGATTCTTGACTTGTGAAAATCTACTCCGGCTAGACAATTAAATGTGTTGATTTTGCACATCTGTTGATTCTATTTTTCATTTTTAATTTATTCGTCGAATATTCTTTAGACTGAAATTTCTATCACAAAGTCATCTTTTGGAAAGAAAAGTATTTTTGGAGGAAAGCATGGGAATCGAATTGCGGAATATTGAAACATAGAAAGCCTTTAAATAGAAAATTGCGCCCAAAGACTTTCTTATCTATACTAAATTCAAATTTCAGCAAAATCGAGGTAATTCACTCTTTACATTTACGCCAAATACAGTCCATACGCGCCTAATCACTCATTGCCACTGCCTCACTATTTTTCTTTTTCACCACTGCAGGGCTCCTCACAGAGGTTCAATGGCGCTTTTTTCTAGAGAGCCTTTTCTGATTTGCTACATATTCGGTGACACTGAAAACAGTTACCTCTTATTTAAGCTAACTAAACCAGCTTAATTTCAAGAACAGTAGGTAATAAACCAAACCATCCAAGGAAGAGTGTACTTCAAGGGACAGTCTTGGACCCTCTGCTATTTCCGCTACATGGAAACGATCTTTTTACGCCATATATTAAGTTGCACATGTACATTTTAACCTTTAAGATGTACAAGAATAATCACAATAATATGTAAAATTTGGCAATGGTCTATGATGTGGTTGCAGTTGTAAATGTTGTTGTCATACGAGAATCGTTGGGAGGTCAAGGGTCAGTTTGGCTGGCCTAACGCCTAACAGCAGATGTTTTCTAGTAGGCAGAGAAGAAACTGTTGTATATCTGTTGAAGTTAAAGCAAAAGTTTGCTTTTAATGCTGAGATTATTGGCAGAATGATCAGGTTTTGCCCGATCAGTATTCCGCTGCCTAGGCGCTTGCAAACTACCGCAGTTTGTTGTGCTGCTCTTTTCATTTTCTTGGGCCAAACCATCGGATGCATATTATTTCTTGCTGTCTTCCTGTCAAGATTCTGGATACTTGCCATCTTGTATGCTGTTTGGGGGATTTATGACCGGCAAATTTCGTCTCACGGAGGTAGAAGGTTGCAGTGGTTTAGGAAGTTAACTCTGTGGCGTCACCTTCGGGATTATTTCCCCATTACTCTTGTCAAAACCGCAGACCTTGACCCGAGTAGAAACTATATCATGGGATATCATCCACATGGCGTAATTGGAGCTGGTGCCTTTGTAAATTTTGCAACAGAAGGAAATAATTTCTCTGAAGTTTTTCCTGGAATTACCCCCTACCTTCTGACTCTGAAGTGTGAGTGATATATCTGGTCTTCTGCCAGACATATACTACCAGAAGTTTTTGTTAATTAAAGTCAGTAGTAATGAATGTTTAGTTTCTGTTTATTTGGAAAATTTGGTGATATTTGGAAATATTTGACAGCCATCTTGGGGACTTGCGGCTGGATGAGCCCTTGCAAGGAGAGAATGGGCATTAAGTTCTCCAATGCCTCCTCTTGCATGAACTCATGCTGTCAGATTTAGGATAAAATATATTCAGATTTTGTTGAATCAAGGAATTATCACTTTATTATTAGCAAGTTGCTATACTGGAAAGTAATAATCTTGTTTTACATCAATTTTTACTTCCATTTTTCATAGGTCCACTGCTATTTGAAATTTGATATAGAAATGTTTTATCTTTTCCAGTGCTATTCAAGTTTCCATTTTTCAGAGATGTTATGCTTGCATTTGGTATCTGTGATGTTTCTAAAGACAGCATAACATATCTGTGTACAGGAGATAAAAAGGGAAATGCAGTGATTATAGTAGTAGGTGGAGCTGCAGAATCTCTAGATGCACATCCAGGGGAGGCCACACTTACTCTAAAAGACAGAAAAGGCTTTGTCAAAATGGCTTTAATGACTGGGTATGCATCAGGACTCAATCATAGTCCTCCCTTTAACTTGTTTCTATTTTCAGTCTTACTAGGAGACATTATTTTTATTAATTGTTCCACATTCAGCATTATTTTTCATCGAACTGCTATCACCCAAAACAACAAGATGTTGATCAAAAAAGGTCTTATCAATTTGAGATGTTAAGAGTCATTTAAATACATTAAGTTTTCGCATTTGATAAATGTATCATTTTATTGGTCTGGTACCTGACTGTTTTTATATTATTAGTGTTTTATTTAATCTTTTTGATCTTTGTATTTAGAATTAAAAGTCTGTACCTTTTAGTCCAACACTTTAGCTCATTAACTTATGAAGTATGATAGAGCAATGGTAAAATTTTCCATGGTAAAATACTTCATAACATATAAAAAACAATGGAGAACATAATTTTTGCATATTTTGTTATCTGTTGGTCATCTCATGATGTTTTTTTACTTCAAGGTATCTTAGACAATGAAGTACTAATGAATGCAAATGTATCCTAGGACTATTGTAGAGCAATGTTTCTATCTCATTTGCTTATCAAAAGTTTTCATTTGCTTATGTGTTTTGTATTGACCTTTTCTATCTACTTATTTGAGCTAATATTCTTCATCCATTATTTTCTATACCTTCACATTTAGGACTGCTTTGGTACCTGTTTTTTCATTTGGGGAAAACGATCTTTACTGTCAAGTGGATAATCCAAAAGGCTCTTGGCTAAGAGCATTCCAAACAAAGTTTATGAAGCTGGTTTCTTTTGCACCAGTGTTCTTTCATGGCCGTGGAATTTTCCAATATAATTTTGGGTTTTTGCCATATAGACACCCAGTAACCACTGTTGGTAGGTATCTATCACTTCCAGGTCAACTTTGCTCACTTGAAAAGGTTGCATAAAAAGCTTTCAGATCTTTATTGGTTCAGGTATATCTTCTGCTAAAGAAACGCAGAATAGCAAGCATAGAGCATGTATTGCAATTGGATTTCTCTAATGAATTTGTCTTTCAATAAGAATTTGAGGTGCAGGTGTTTCTCATATCATGTTTGCAGAAAATGGTAATGGCCAATAAATTTCAGTCAGCCTTTTTTGTTCACAATGCTTCAGGAATCCTATATTTCTTATATTATCAAGCATTAGTATTCATGTGTAACTGTACTGAACCATGACTACAGTTTCTATTGTAATTGTAATTCATATTTAGAACATGTGTACTGTATAATTCACATATGTGGCTACTGCCTCTTACGTCCTTGCTGCTACTTTCAAACCTTTTTACATCTTAGGTCAGTGTTTTCTTCTTACCAAATTCTAACAAGTAACACTACTTTGCTATGAAAAGCAATCATTGGTTTTTATTTTGCAGTAGGTGCACCAATTCCTGTCTACAAGAGAACAAACCCAACAATGGAAGACATTGATAGAATCCACAAGAAGTATGTTCAAAGACTACAGATTTTATTTGACAAGTATAAAAATAAATATGCTACAGATCATCCTGGTTCAAAATTGACCATTCAATAACATATTTTCATTTGGATTTGATCTGACTTGATGCAGAATTTCAACCTTTGATCTGATACAGCCATCATTGCAACAAATTTAGTTTGGAGTGTGCATTTGACTGGTTTTCTTATATTTGTGTGAATTTCATTATGTATTCAGTTTATACACTTTATAAATGCAATTCACAGGAATTTCAAACATATAATAGTTAGTATATTATACAATTAATTGTGTTAAACTGCAAATAAGATCTGATGTTTTGTTGAAAATTTAGCATGATGTGTAACATGTAGAAATATTGTTTAACTTGCTGCTGGAAACATGCTAGAGCTGCTATATGCCTTGACTAAAGCTTGCCATACCATCGCATTAGAAAGTTCTGGACAAAATATTTACAGTTTAAAGAACTTAAACTAGAACTGTCTTTCCTCCTTCAAATGGCTATTGTAAATTATTCAATAACCCACTCAATTTGTACAACTTTTATCCTGATTCAATTTAAGTGTTGAAAAGCCTTTAATATTTTTATGAAGTACCAATGTTTAAAGTAATTTAGGAGCAATATCAATGAATTTTAGATTGAAGAGTTTCCATTTGAAAATTTGGAAATATAGCTAATGTATTGAATATTATGTAATTTTCCTGTATGAAGTATGATATTGGTATGCATGTGCAATAATTTGTAAATTTAATGTTAATCCTTTTCTAATAAAATGATCAACTTTCTTTGGTGTTTCCTGCTCAGTAAAGAGAAGTATGGTGCTCCTTCCCTTTGAGGATTACATTGTTCTCAAGTTTTCTTATTCAAACTCAGCTCTGTCACAATGGTTATAACACTGTTCTTTGTTCCAAGACATCTAAGAGTTTCTCTGGGTATCAAAATTTGCTTTCTGAAGAACTGAACTAATATTAAAAACTATACTATACAGGTACGTTTTACATGTGCCAAGGAGCCCTATGTTCTTAAACCCTAGACTATGTCGACAGACATTGTAAGGTCAAGCGAAATTGTAAATAGCAGTGTTTCCACACCCAGACATTCTTACTGGAGGTTTATCATTTTCTGCCCACTCCAATCTTATTGCTTTAGATATACAAGTGGCACACAGCCATTGCTCACCTGAGTTTGTGGCTGCAACCAGGTGGTAGCGACTACTTCTTATCTCCTCTTTTCTTATTTTTCCATCTTAATATTTACGTCTTTGTTTAAACATTGGTTTTTAAGTTTTCATACCTATCAAAAAAACTGAAAGTAATGGAAAAGAATGCGAAGAAAAAAGATGAGAAGCCAGCCCTCCAGCAGAGGTCAGCAGCCACTCTTTTTCCCCATACTGGACTAACATAGTAGGTAAAAGAGGCTACAGTGACGCCACAGACTTAATCAACCATCTTTACCACCCCCTCCGTCCACACTTTTCATTTACCGTCACGGAGAATCACGAAAAGTCTGCAGGATGCCAACCCTAGAGTTTAGCAGGCTACGCTAGGACAAATGACACCGATGGGCAGGAGCGTCAACCCTAGCAACAACAACGGTATGTTGTAGCTACATACTCAGGTTTCCGCTTGAGCTAAATTGCTGACCAGATATTTATGCAGTTGATGGAAGTTTTCAGTATAAATTTTTAGTCAGTGTTTTAGTAGGACCGGCCTAAGAGAAGAGGCTACAAAAATTGCCAGTCACATCAAAAACTTGCAGCTTGTTTTCAAATGATGTTATATTGACAAAAAGGTCTCATCATGGTATGCTTTAAAACTTATTCTTAGGAACTTAATCGCAATTGGTTGAAAAGCAGCTCATGATAACTGTAATTTATTTTTTCTCATTTCACCATCCCTTACCAAAATGGGTAGCCATAATGGGTGCAACTACTGTAAACTCGATTGCAGTTGTGTGTAGTTAAATGATGAATCAAACTCAAACTAAATCTTTTTATCAGCGAAAACAAATATTAATTACAATATACCAAACAATCAATTCAAAAATTAGTTAATTAAGTACATAAGATACATTAGTTTTGTTATGCTGCAAATGAAAAAACTACAAGCTCACTTTACTACAGGCTCGTGCTCTCTGGCCTATAGCTTGTAAAGATTTGGCATAAAAACCTTGACTCTCTGACCTTATTTGCTTCAAGGATCTTTGATATTGATTACCGATTAGAGACCATTAAGTGCTGGAGATGAAAATGAAATTTGCAAGCGCAAGACAGTTGCGTAAGACATGCATAGATGTGTCTCAAAGCTGGGCTTCCAGAGTGATCGAAAAAATATGACTGTTCAAAGGATGATTTTAAATTGACACGAAAGTAAATATTGATTTTATCAGAAACATTGTAGATGCCTTGCCACCAAATGTGATAAACTCTCCTTACAGGCAAACTATGATGAAAGATATGCCTTCATTGCTGAGTGGTATGATCCAAATGCAACACTGGTTAGACGATACCAGCTTCTCTTCTACCCAAAAGATCAGACTTTAGAAATGGTGGGAGATTTAATGCTATTCCTGGTTAACATCAGTAAAACCTTTCCCTTGTACTTCACAAATATGTGGTGTTGGAATGACAAATAGCAGAAGAAATATCATAACAATTTCATATGAGAAAAGTATTATGTTCTTGTTGCTTGATCTTGTTTGAAATAGCTCAAAAGTTTGATGGCAGAATCATGCAAAATGGGTTGGATTTTTTAAGTTGAAAGTAATCAGTAATCAAAGAAACATTAACCAGGCCAGTTCACAAACAATTTTACTATAGTCTTTATTCTCATCTCATCAGAACTATGCATTAGCTTCTTTTTTAGAGCACTTACCTATAGGTTTTTATCCTAATTGAGCATAATTTTCAAACATTTTTGCTGTTTTTTCATATTTTCTCTCATATCTAAATAGAGACAATGATGCATTTTTAGTGGCTGTGCTTGGCATTGCTGAAATTCCTTGCAATCAAAACATTTTATCAGGAATTAGTACTGCAGTACTGATGCAATGTTTTCAGAAAATAGACAGTTAGCAATTTGTCAATCATATTTTTTATTATATGAACAATCTTTAATTCAGAATATTCGACTCTGAATTTATTTGGTATTCTAATGTTGCAGAGGTTGAAGCTTCTCAAATTTGACCTGCTGTACTGCAGATGCTAAATATTTTTAAATAACTTTCATTTCCCTTTTTTTTTAGTATGATATAAAGAACAGAAGGGTCTTTTTGAAGAGATCAAAGTATGAGTCTATTGCAAGCAAGAATCTTTATATTGGGTCAATAGTTAATGTACATTCCAGACAGGTCAGCAATGAAACATTTTGTATCAGTTGAGATCTTACTTTGTAATCTCTTTATATATAGAAATATTATTGTAATCTCTTTAAATATAAAAGCATTATTTTCATCCAATTTATTTTTCCATATTTAATCTTCTCTACCTACTAATAATGTGCTAAAGTATTGTTGGAAATGTTGAGTGGAAGAAGGAACACAGAAACATAGGCCACTTCAGCGAAAACGAACAGAACAAGTTATAGTTAACAACAACAACATAAGCTACCACGCTACAATCGAACAATCTACATAAGGCTACTAAGCAGCGGTAAATAAGCAGTAATCATCATAACAGAACATGAATAATGAGTTCTTAACAAGTATTATCATGTCAATCATCATATCCAAACACTGTATGCCCAATGAATATGTTTAATTCATCATATGTCTTTGAAAGATTTTGCAGTAATCAGAAAGTTACAACATTCTCATATATGTTCAGCTCATGGAAAAGTCTTAAAGTTTCATAAGGCCTGTCTGTTTTAAGAGGAAACCAGATTCTTTGAGTTCACAGTATTTTTCAGTTCACATGTTAATTTAAACAGAAGATGTTTTTGCAATGTAGCCAATCCAATGGAAGAAGTTAGTTTAGCTTTGTCTTTTGATAGACATCTTCTTCAAATGTGTTTAGTGCCATGAGCAGTCTATGCAATGTCTTATGTTTGCTAAAGTTGTAAAAAATGACCTGATAGATTCTTTACTCATCATTCTTTTCTTTGAATTTTTCAGCTTTCATTAGTTGACTATGGAGATCAGTATACAAAAAACAAGCTTGCTACTGTCCATTCAAAGTAAGCAATCACCAAAATGATATAAAGATATATCAATTTGAATTATGTAGAAAGAAACAGCTCAAGGTTGCTCATCAACTTATAATGCTTGATGGAAATGAGTTAATTTCTTGTGTTCTTCTTCTTGCTTGCTTTGTAGATCTACAACCATATCTTGTAAATTATGGGCGTGTGATCTTTGAATGTTGAACAATAGCCTTATTTCCACTGTTATAATCATTTCTTAGTATTTGTTGACACTTTTATCCAACTTTTCTTTTGAATGCCAAAGGGTGATTATTATGTTTTTCAATTGCTATTAGCAGCCGTCAAGGTTGTATATAGATAGTTACTTCTTACTTATCATTCCTTTTAAGAACACTGGCAATCAT
Organism: Nemopilema nomurai; assembly: GCA_003864495.1. Classification (NCBI taxonomy): domain Eukaryota; kingdom Metazoa; phylum Cnidaria; class Scyphozoa; order Rhizostomeae; family Rhizostomatidae; genus Nemopilema; species Nemopilema nomurai. The sequence continues at coordinate 109,909 of PEDN01001367.1, read as the reverse complement.
TAAGCCTGATGCTTTTGCAAGAATGGGTATGTAAAAAGTTTTCTGCTAATATAACACCTTGAACAGAAAATAAAACAGTGAATCTGCTGACAGCACTAACAGAGTTATAGTTTGTTAAAGCAATTTTGCTAAATGTGTGTCAGGGTGGTATTGTTGTATTTTTGCATTATTATTCTTCTGACCAATAATTTGTTATTTTTTTACAAATTGGCTATTATGAATCTTGTTAAGAAGGTGGCTGTTGCCTCCAGTTCTGTGGCCCCTAAACACCTCAACCTTGTGTTATGTAAGATGTCCAAGATGACAAGATATGTCCATGATCAATTGTTGTGACATTGTTTATATCAATTTTATATGTTTGATTTGTGTTTTCTTGAAACAACCAGTATCTCTATTATATAAAAATGCAAATGTGCAAGAGGTAAGCTCTTTACTAGATAATAACACTCAAGCTGTTATCCTTCATTACGCCATAATATTCAAGGTTTCAGCTCTTATGTGAAATGTTTGATGTATATATCACTTGCATGACTATAGCAAATGTTTGTATCAGTTGCATGGCAATTTTGCTTTGTCTTAATATCCCAGAATCTTAGAGGATGTGTTTTAAATTCAGGTGAAATCATCAATATAATTCAGAGTGAAGAATTTGTTATTTGTCAAGCAAAGATGATTCAGTTATCTAGGTCAGTGTTCCACATTTATGGCCTCATGGCTTGTTGAAATCATTCTCATTCTTGGGGATATCTTAGTTTGATTGATCCTAAATTTAACAGTTGGTGAGAAATAGCAAAAACCGTTTTTGCAGCAAAGAAGAGTTTGCAAACGTCAGAAGATGATCAAAAGCCGAGAAAATAAATAGCCAGTTGTGGATTGATACACTAGAGGGTTGTAAGAAGAGTGTATAATTGGCTGGAAATGACCAATCACTGTCACTTCATGCCTGAGTTTTAGAAGGGCCCAAGGGAAACACAGTAAAACTCTTTCTTCCTACAAAGAATGGAATTTCCTATTGAAATATAGACAGACTCCAAAACACCTAGGTGAAAAGAACGACTAAGCTAGCTTACCCAATAATACAACAATTTTTTCACTTTATGTTTTGGTGTAATCTCGATTCTCCAAAAGGTGTTGCCCTATAGCTGAATCAAACTTAATTTTGGCATTGCATCTTTTACAATTTTGATGCAGCTGGTCTCTTTCTGCACAGGCTTTTTGTCTTTGTGCCATGTACTGTGTCGGACTAAAGAGTACTTCTAGTTTGCAAAATTGTTTCCTCCATTTATTGCTATTATTAAGCCCTGTTCCATGAAGCATTTGTTCACATTACCAAACCAGATTTTCAAAGCTCAATGCAAACTGACAACAGTCTGGTTTTCAATTTCTGTACAGTGTTCCATATTTTTAATTCTTAACATTTAACTCTTGTCAAATGGAAGTACCTACGTGGATTTATCTTATTTTGATGCCCAAAATGTAAGGTCTTTTTGATTATTTAATCTTTGTTTTAGGAGAGAAGCAATGGAGTTTTATGGAGAGCATGAGGGAAAGCCCTTTTTTGAGTAAGTTATTTCCTGAAAACAGTTTGACAGAGACTTTATCTATAATCTTTATCTTTAATATTCCTTTATGCACAATAGTTTGCATTTGTGCTCTTGTGTCATCTTTGTCTTTTCCTGTCCTCTTCTCTCGTTCATTTTTTCACCAAACCACTGGCCTCTTTCCTACAGAGGTTTGGTTGACTTCATGACTAGTGGACCAGCTGTTGCCATGGAACTGATGGCCCATGATGCAATTAAAAAGTGGCGAGCCCTGCTTGGTGAGTTTTTATGCAATAACAGGCACTGTTCAAATCGAAGTATTGTCAGTCAGAAGGGTTTAAAGTTCAAATGATCAACACCGATTCTAGTCTCATTCCTGTGTCTAATACAGCTTAAGAGACTTCTATCTATGCAGCATGCAATAGTAGCAAAATAACCTCTAGTGAGAATCCATCTACAGGAAACGTTATTCTGCTGTTGATATCCCTAGGGCCAACTAATACGATGAAAGCCAGAGAGGAAGCACCCGGATCTATTCGAGCCATCTTTGGGTCCGGTGAGTCACCACACTCTTACAAAAACAAAACTAGGATTATAGAATGCAATTTTTATTCTGTTGATCAGATTTTTATGCGTTCAGCGTTGAGTTTTTTTAATGGTTATTCTAAGGATTCTGTTTTTAGCATTTGAGCATTTAGTTGTCTAACAGATCAAATGTCTAGACAAAATGAATCGAGAGATTATTTAGTTGTTGATGTAAAGGTTTTGACAATGCCGCAATGTAGACAAGAAGAGTAACGTTTTGAAAGGAGTCTGCCCCCGAACTCACTGTTATTTGCGTGTTGGGTGTAGCTTTGTTTTTAGAATTTGGAATAATAGCCAAATGAATGACAACTTAAGCGAGTACGAGGGTTCTATCATTGTTTTCGCAATGGAAAATTAGTTCCAATGAAACGTACAGAAACGAACTGAAACGAACACTTTATTCTTTAGAAAGCGACAATTGCGCTATTTACTTCCTTATCTTCGTGTGCATAATTTTTATAAGCAATGATATGAAATGGTGCTCTAGGCGTCAAATTTCCTTGCCTTTTTCTGTTGACCAGAAGACTTTAAAGAGAGTGTTGGGGATAAATGCATTTAGTATTTAGGGTGGCTAGGTAAATGAAACGATGAAATATTATGCATAAATTTTGCATCTAAAGTGATTTTATACCCCTCAATAATTTCAATATTCGTATAAAATACTCAATAATGTTATGCTGCTCAATAATGTTCGAATTGACTAGCATCGTGATTGGTAATCTGTTTTCAATATATATTTTTCAGATGGCACAAGAAATGCATGTCATGGTTCCGATTCTGACAACTCGGCTTTAAGGGTATGTGATCATTTGCAAGAAAAATTTTGATGTTTTTACATTGATTTCCTACTTCCTTACCCTGATACATATTTATTTGTTATATATGAAAACAAGAATCACTACTTTCACATCAATTATAATTTCAAAGTTGCAGTATTACATTATTTTTGAAATGCTTTAATGCCTAGAATAATTGTTTTTACAATTATTTAAATGAAGAGGAAACGACATTCTGTTTCGTAAATGTGTATATTTTTCAAAACATGATGATGTTTTCTTGCTTTAGAGGCACTCTGTGGGAATGTAATTGAATGTCTTTCAATTAGTATCTAGGTTTAGCAATTAGCATCTACTTTTTGTGTTGCTACCAAACACTGTCTACACTTTATATGCTTGAAGTAACTGTTTCCTTTTATTTCAGGAGGCAAATTTTTTCTTTGAGTTTAAGAAAGGAAGTAGTACTGCCATGTTTGCTAACACCACTCTCTGCGTCATCAAACCGCACGCTGTCAAAGAGCAGCTAGCTGGGAAAATCATCACAGCCATAATGAATTCAGAATTCAAGATTACTGCCTTGAAGATGTGTCATTTGGAGAAGGCAAATGCAGAGGAATTCCTCGAAATTTACAAAGGAGTTGTCAGTGAATACAGTGTATGTTTATACTGGGTATACTCCAAAGCGGTGTTACTCAATGCTAGTTGAAATTCAGCTATAACACAAGTAGGATAAGCTTTTCATGCAAATTCATAAATACTATTTGCTAAACAGGGATAGGGTAGATTGTCACATTGGTTGAATAAGCTGATAGTTAGAATGCAGGTTATCCTTAAATACACTATTGATGAGGGTACTAAGCTACATCAGTACCGGATCCCTCTATCCGGAGTCCTTGACCTTTAGGACCTATTACTTGCCCTTTGACCTTTACGACCTGAGCAACTTTTATGAACCTGAATACTGTGTTACGAATGATCTTTTTTATTATGTGGCGTTATTTCCTTCCAGGTCCTTAGCTGATAATTGGTATCAGATTAATTACGTGTGTTTATCTGTAAAAGTCGCTCGAAGCTTACAAAAGATTGCATCTCTCGTTATGCGGCTAGGGCATAGCGTCCTTTCCACTGTATGCATCTCTATTCTTAACTCAATTCCTCTTCCAGGAAATGGTCAACGAACTTTGCAGCGGATCCTGTATCGTCATGGAGATCTCCTACCCAGATGAGCCACAGGGGTTCAGAGAGTTCGTAGGACCAGCTGACCCGGTATGTTTTCGTTATTTGTAAGGTAGTCAATATTGAATGCAGACAGTAATGAATGCAGGCTAATATATATTGAATGGTATAGTTTTGTAAAGTCTGGGTAACGGCAACGGTTATTAACACCATATACAAGCGGACGGCCCTGATTACTTATTTTATGCTAAAGAGGTAATGCCAAATATTGAAGGCAGTCTAATCAATATTGATTGGAACGCTATTGTTACTAAATAATAATATATGGCGAAAGTTTAATATCGAATAGTATCCTGTATACTGAGTGATGAATATTGCCACTGAATAATAGCTGGTACATGCTGAAATAGTATGGACGTCTGAATATTGAACGTTCAATACTGAATACCAAGTGGAAATGACCTCGAAGTTCTCTGGTCTATAGGAAATAGCGAGGCACCTAAGACCAAGAACACTAAGAGCTCGTTTCGGTATGGACAAGATTAAGAATGCAGTTCATTGCACAGATTTGCCAGACGACGGTCCCCTTGAGGTATTATTTTATTATTACATAAATACTAGACCATTTTCTCTCTTGTTTAACAAGGTACTCACTCTCCATGTTGTTTTTGCCTCCATCTCATAACCTGTGTCAATTGCTTGTTTTTTTCATTTTGTGTCTCTAGCTTAGCCTTTGGGGTTTGATAATCGCCTATGGTCACCCATATGTCCAAAAGGGCTGAGACAGCTAACATTTTAACTGATCTTGATTTAATGCTTGCTATTTTTGCATATAAGGGTCTTTTAATATATGCTTCATTAATATACCGCAGTTTTAGTTGCATTAAAACAATTCCTTTTTTCTGTTTCAGGTTGAATACTTCTTCAAGATATTGGATAGTTAACTTGACGGCCTAGATTCTCGACTAAATTGTCGAAGAAATGTGAATATTTGTTTGTAAATAAGACGTTCTTCTGTTGTCATCATTTATCTACTCAGAACCCGCTGTCTTTTCTGCGCTGACAACTTCTTTATCGAGATATTGAAAAATAAAGATTGTTATAAATGAACTAGTCAAAGAAAGCCATCCTATGAGGATCCGCTTTAATCAAACCAATGTCCAACAATGTTTTGCATCTTAATTTCTCTTTCAGTTCTCTAGACCATGCCATATTGAAAGACACAGCGTTTAAGATATTTCTTTCAAAAATCAAATTGTAAGATTATCCTTTTTCTATTAATAGACGTAAACTGACAGTTGAAATCGAATTCTGCACTCAAATTGAAAACTGTCGCGGTCCTTTTGAAATGTTTAATAAGAAAGCCGTACCAGAGAAACAAAAAAACAGTTTAAAATAGAAGCCGCCAAACACCATCGACTGGAATTCTGCGTTATAGCTCAGTACATAACAAGGAATCAAACGATATTAAAGGGGAAATCGTCTGCATGTGAACGGGGCCTCTATCAAAGGATATCATCAAGTATGCACTCGCTTGAATTGTCAATGGCTCTGCTTGTTCAGTCTGTAGCCGACTGTATTCTCGGTTGTCTATACTCTTAGATTTGTTGAAGGTCTGAAATTATATCTTGCTATTTATATACTTATCACAAGTAAAATACACGGCAAACTCTAGTAGATACCAAGTGGGTGTCTCCAGGCGAAAATTACTTCTTTTTGTTTGCATTGGTGTCCCAAAAAATCTCGAAACTCGAATTATTTTCTTAAATTGTAAGCTTTGCCGAGATTGGCCTACGTAGCGGCCGCATTAAGATTCGGACGAAACACGATTTGATGCAATCGTGAATTACTGAACATAACTCAATCGCAAGTTTATGCATATAAATATAAAAGTAACATGGAATCAGACATGGAACAATGAATAGGGGCCAAAAAATGGCTGTAAGAGAAAAGAATAAACATTTATAACAGAAGTTAATCGCAAAATAAATGGTGAATACTGATAACAATAGAAAATGATAGTAGTAGCTATAAAAAGAGTAATATGTCAGTTAAAATAAAACTGTGAAAAGTGGCAGAAATAATATAAATAAAGGATAGGGAAGTAGATTTAAGGGCGTACGACTGATGATAGCGATACTATTAATGCAGCCTGATAAAGTCGATATAAACTAATTTGGTATTTAATTCTTTGTAACATCGAAACCGCGCTTTTCCCTAAAATAAACACCAATTAAGAGATGATTTAAGTTGACTAAGAGTATTGCAGATTAATCAGAAAATGTGAAGTTCCATGATGTCTTTCTTCGAAAAATTGCCCGCTTATTATTCTTATCAATCAAGCACTTTACTTGAATCTCGAATTAATTTTATGGCATGATTTTAGTTATCGAGGGCTTTCGAGAGCAAAGTGTTTTCTAGTTGTCAAACACCATAACTTAGCCAACTTGTTTCGTTGTAGACATTTGGTGTAATATTCTATACTGCAGCAGTGAACTTGGTTGCTACGAACTTTTAATCCTCTTTGATCTTCGTGATGTGTCAACAATGCGATGATAATTGTTACGTTCCATGCTCGCATTCGCACGATAGCCCTGTTCTTAATCCCACCATTACAATCACTTCCCCGGTGTTTTTGCAACTTTGCTGTGAATTCGGATGACAGGGCTTTTCTATTCAATATGATGAGCTAGTTTTTAGAGTCAGTTTGAATGACTACTTGCTTGCGTAGCGCGTAAGAAGTGGATTATTGGTAACAATATGCTTTGTGATTCTCGTCAGCAGTGAGGTGAGTAGCTTTCTTACATCGTACTGATAAAAAAACACACAACCATTTTAGAAATCATCTAGTTGTTATCTAATCTCTTTCAAAAGTAGCTAAGGAACTAGTTGACTTACCGACTAGCTTAATGTCAAATTAACAAACAAAAAATCTAATACCTAACTGACTAGCTAAGTAGATACACAAGAGCTAGCTACATAAGCCATAAATCGACTTAATACCTAGTTAAGTATATTTAACCAACTAACTAATTACCTAACTAGTTAACTAAATGATTAAGCTACGTTTCTATCTACATAGCTACCTTTCTACCTACTTAACTAGCTAAAATGCCAAATATCTAACTAACTATCTTTATGAAAAAGGATTTGACCATAGATTCGTGCATTTCTCGTTCAAACACTGTCGCGTGACACTGGTTTATGAATAGAAGAGGGAGCGTTGATGAAGCTCTTTTATCCCATACATTTTACAGTTTAGCTGTCTCAGAGAATTAGGCTACAAATTAGTTCTTCTTACTGCTTCTATTTTCACTCCAATGCGAAGATAGAATCCTGCTTATTTCATTAATAAAACATACTGAAGTCGATTCCCATTTAAGTGATGTTATTCTATCAAATCAACGATAGAACGCCTCACTGCATCTTTCTAACACTCATAAACATTTGCTAAAATTTGCAAGCTGGTTCTTCTACATTTCCCTCACGACAGCCTTTTTGTTTATACTCTAGATCTCATCTGGTGTCAATGGCTCTGGCTACAGCTAAACCCAAAGCTCTAAAGGTTTGATTATATGTGACAATCACCATTCATACTTCCTAACGAATTCAGCGTATGACAGATTCATTCAAATGCAATTTGTCCACGTTCTAGGTATTTAACCAGCATTTGGTCTTTAGTCAACTGCAGCCAACTCACACAAAGTGTTCTTAACACTGGCAGTTTTTGTAAAAGACCTCCTTGAGTTGGAAAAAACTATTTTCGCTGTGTTCTTCTTGGAAACACTCAAAAGACAACCAAAGCCTAATCATTCAACCAAACCTAGGTTTTCAATTCATCTCCGTGCCTTAGATATCATAACGGTCAGTTAATCACGTTGTGTGTTAAAACTGCAACGAGTAAATTACTGCGGTTGTCGATGGCAGTTCCTTGCACTGCAATGCAATTTATACGCTGTGTTCATCACAGTCCCTATACAGAGTTGCGTAGCGTTTATTAGATCAGAAAACGAGGCGTCGCAATCGCATAAGGTAATGGGTGCATTTTGACGAGGTGTTCAAGACCAAACAACCAAGGCCATCAGCAGTTTAATTGATTTTCGTGGATGCAGCTGCAGGTACCATGGTCAAGCTCTTCAAATATTCTCTTATTAACACCTAAAGACCACTGTTTAACATAAAGCTGAACCTCTTTTTATGTGTTCAAAATTGTTTGGCTTCAAGTATTTCTTTTTTGCATTTCTTTTGTATCTAAGATGCAAGATCGACACGAAGGTGCATTTCGTTCTACTTCATTCAAACAGTTTAGCGAAACTATTTGTCGGCCTTTTCTAGAGTAGCCTGCTTTGAATGTTTACAATATTTTTTAAAACAATCAAATGGAAAGTAAGCCTTATGGTTAATGAGCTCTCAACGATCTGAATAATTAATAAACGCAACGTAAACTATGGAGGATTGCGCAAAATGTTTTGCTGTCGCTGTGAAATCATCCAAAGCAAAGCGATGTTTCAGAACATCTCGTTCTTTTGTTAACGCCTGCCCAATCTGCAATTTGACGTCAGCCATTTCACCGTCTTTTCACACACATCATTGCAAAACAGATCCGAGCTGAAATTCGACCGGCTCTTGCGCTAGTGATTCAAAAAGAAAATAATCGGCTGTTGAAGGTGAACGGTCTTCTGCATCTCCACACAATCAACTACCGACAGCTCTGAAGCCAATATTACTGATTAACGAAATTACTGGCATTAAGGCAAAATCTACATTCGCAAATCCTGGATTTACCGTTGACCAAAACTCCTGCGCACGTTAACAGCTTATCTTATCTGACTCCACCACTGATTTATCCCACAAGGGAAGCTGTTTATCTAAATTAACTTTTTTCTTCGGATAATAAAATGAGAAAGTCAAAAATAGAGAGCCATAGTAGTGACCTTGATATTAAAGGTTGTAACTGGATTCAGCTTTTGCGAAGAAAGCCCATTCGGGACCTTTAGCCCATTCAAGCGTACCTTTGCTTCATCTCCTCTATACTCCAATACATTTCACTATGCCTAATTTTCTTGTCAAAACTATGAATCACTAAAGATCGAAAAGGTAAATTTTCATGCCTTGTCGGCCACTCTTGCCAGAAACAGATGATAATGATTCAAATTGAGGCCCATGCCCGACTTATTTTCTCATTTTGGTGGATTTCTGCTGGTAGGTTACATGTTTCCACACTAAAACTTTATCTGCGTTAGCTGGTAGAATGCAATGCTTCGAGTTTGAAAGTGTTTCCCAAATGCAGAGCACATCCTTGAAGAAATCTTCATTAAAGTATTTTTGCAGCTGTTGACGGAGGCTGGAGCATAATTTCAATGAAGAAGGCAAAACCCGCTGAAAGAAGGGCTCCCATATTGACGCTTAACGAAGAAGTCTTCGCAGTTCATTCATTGCATCGCCCATCTGCGGCAAATTATGATTTATAAATTAGCTTTTCCTTAGCTTGCTCCAATCCAGTGTTGTCAAAAACTGATCAAAGAAGATCAACACCTTTTCAAAACGCATGAATAATGAAAACAGGCAAAGAGTTTCACATCTGTTCTCAGCTTTGCCTATAATATGCAAGATTAATGAACTCTGCCATCAAAAGATCTAATCTCTTTACACTGCGTGGGTGGGAGTAGAAGATAAATAGGTGATAGCTATTTTCTGCTAGGCTTTGTCACGTTCCGTCAGTGGTCTAGAGGAAACTGACAGTGAAAAGGTATTAGCAAGGCAAGTATGAAACACTTTTTATCTGCAGTGTAGCATCAAACTGCAGTGATTGCTACCCATGGCATTTGTTTTAGGATTTTATAGCTAGCTATTTATGGTCAACTTACCGAGTAACTATGAATTAGCCAACAATGAAATCCAAAATAATCTCAGCGCTATAAACTATGACAGCTGAAGAAAATGCGATCATTGCTTTCTTCTGTTATGATGAAGAACTCTGTAGCTTCCTCTAGCTGGGACTGAGATTAGAGGTACATTGAAACATTAGCTAACAAAATCTTTAACGGGTAGGTAAGATTAGAGCAGGGACGAATCTCAATTGGATAAATAATTAGATTTTAAAAAGGTATGGACGATTAAACAGCCAAAGAAGGTTTCCCTTCGCTAGTTCTGCTTTCGGCAACATAGTGAAAATGTCTATCGGCATCTTCTCGTAACAAAAGCGAGCTTCTTAATCCTAAAGAATTTCGTTGCAAACATTTTATTAACTTACGTAAGAGATGTTTGGTCAATGGAATGAGCAGGTGAATTGAAGAAGTTATTGAAAAGCTATTAGCAAAGTTCTTCATCAAGACGAGTTAGAAACAAAAGAGAACAGGTTTTATTTTTCTGTGCTTAAGAACAGCCTGTTTTGCCTAAATTTTCATTCGGAAACAAATTAGTTCCAGGTAGGTGGTATTAATGGGCCCACTAGTTATTGAGCAGCGGTTTACAACGCCAAGACGCTATGAAAGCCAAGTTTCTTTCGGATTCTATTTTCAGAAAACCTAAAGCGTAGTGAAAGAAAATCAAAACTTTCTACAGAAGACATTGTTAAATTGACATAACCACAGGAATTCATCGAAAATTCTGTAAATAGTGTTTATGCGAAGCAAAGAAACCAGCAGAACGAGTGCACAGCGTGACACGATGGCTTAAAACATAGTATTTTCTACTGTTGTTGAGATGTTGTTTAACGTTTGCAGAGAAAGTTCGTACGGTAGTTAATTCTATACTTTTTGCTTCAAGAGGAAAGTACTAGCGTGATCTTGAAAAAGCCCACTGCAATTTGCTCTGTTTGAAGCATTCTTTAGATCGGAATCACTCAAACAACGGTAGAAACATGTGTAAAATATCCTTCCTGAAATCTTTCCTGCGAGCAGCCATTACATAACCCGCACCTTAATAATCATTTGCACGAATGTAAGCTTTAACTTTTATGAGTTATCAACGAAAAGATGTAAATCAATGTTTCATACTGCAAAAATTGCTTGAATTAGCGATAGTATTCCCCTTTTATTATCTGATGCTGTTGTACAGCGAAAAATGTATGGAGAAGGCAAAGATTGACATCAAGCGAAAGAAGATTTTACGTACAACAGTGAAGCAGATATTGAAAGAAATTTTGAAAATGTTTATGCAGAATAGGGAACAGCATGTACATGTTAGATAGAAAGAAGGAAAACATTTGGTTCATTCTCCAGGTCTGCCCAACGACAATTAAAGCAGAATGCTTCACTGTAATTACGAGGATATTGATTTTTGAAAGAAAGAAAGAAGAGAGAAGGGGGAGGAGAGGTGCTTTGAATTGCTTGATGACCCTCACTGAATTTTAAAAGCAAAGTTTTTCTTCAAAACCCGGTATGCAAAGCTTGGTTCCCATTTAAGCATGCTAAGAACATTTCTACGCCAAGGTGTTACTACAGATAAAGAAAAAACAAAGAAAACACTGTACCATCAATCGATTCTCTCCACAAATGTCAAAAAGACACCATTAACACTCCAATCATCAATTATTATGACGTACTCCCTATCATTAATCACAATGATGCAATTATTATAATCAATCGTTATGACGTACTTCTAATCATCAATCAATATGACGTATTTCTAATCATCAATCAATATGACGTACTTCTAATCATCAATCATTATGACGTACTTCTAATCATCAATCAATATGACGTACTTCTAATCATTAATCAATAAGGCCCAATTCTAATCATTTATCATTATGACGTTTTTCCAGTCATCAATTAAAGTAACGCATTTCTAATCGTCAATCATTAAGGTACCCCTTCCAACTTTCAATCATTATCACGTACTTCTAATCATCAATCATTGTGGTACACTTCTAATCATAAATTATAATCACGGCCGTCAATTACCACGAAAAACTGGGGTGAAAATCGTGTTAAAGATTACTGTTATACTTAAAAGATTGAATTTTGTATACCAAAGGCCCCTTCGCCTTTAAAACTCTCAAACGAACGTCTGAAAGTTGGTTAGTCACTTCAACAAAATCAGAAGACTTTTCGTACCTGATTACTAGCTGTGTCTAGCTTGTCAATAAGTTACTCGAGAAGCTCTATCATGGATCAGTTTTGCTTACAGGGTGATTGCATTAGCAGTCGAAATCAGCTGAGCAGGTCTTGGTTGTTCTTGCGATTCAAACTAGCGATTGTTGTTGTCTGACAGACCAAAGCAAGCCTGCTTTGAACATTTAAACTGAGTTTATTTCAAATAAGACAGCTGAGAACTCAAGATGAGAAAATTTATAACACGAATAATTTATATTTTTTAGATTTGTGAATTTACAAAAGTTCTGCCAGGCAAAAGAACATAATCAGCAATGACAAAAAGAGTCTTTCTCTGGACTGCTCCAAGATGCGTTTCGACAGCATTCGAGCGCTCAATCATGGAACTAGAAAACAGCAAAATCTTTCACGAGCCTTACTCTTGGGCCTACTACTTTGGGCCTCAGCGACAGAGCATTCGCTACCAAAATCAAACCCCAAACGAAGTACACAATTACAAAGCCATCGGCAAAAACCTTCTTAAAGAATACGATGGCATTGACTTGGTCTTCTCTAAGGATATGGCATACGCGATGGAGAACCATTTCACGGAGTTCCTTTCTGACGGTATGTCCAGTTTCCAGCATACCTTCCTCATTCGCAACCCAAAGAAGGCCATACCCTCACTCTATGCTGCATCGGTCAACAAACAGCTAACAGGATGGGACTACTTCGACCCGAACGAAAGTGGCTACAGACAAATGTATGAGCTGTACATGTTCATTGTCCAGCAAAGACACAGATGTCCTGTCATTGTCGATGCAGATGATTTACTGGAAGACCCTGAAGGGATAATGCAGGCCTACTGCGAAGGAATTGGCGCCAAATTCGAGAAAAAGATCCTTGAATGGGAGCCAGGACCAGTACCGGACTGGGATGTGTGGGCAGGATGGCATGAAAATGCTCTCAAAAGCTCAGGGTTCCAAAGGCAGGATCCAAACAAGTCCAAGATCGATGCTTCAAAGAAAGGTCACGAGCAACTACCAGGCGTAGTCATGCAAACAATTGAACGCTGCATGCCCTTTTATGAAGAACTGTACAAGAACAGAATTGGAGCCGGCGGCGTTAAGGAGCCCTAGGTTCGTTGGGGTCACATGGACGGTGTGGATTCTTTGTAAATAGATCTAGTTGCCTATAATATCAACTGAGAATATAAAGTACACTATCAGTGAAAACTGTGAATTGGTTAGTCGTAGATTGTACATATTGCCAACTTTAGCGTTGAGTGTGCCAAGAGACAAGGTGCTGTCTCGTAAAATGTCCAAAATAGGCAGGCTGGTATGCAACAATAAATCAAATTGCGTCAACCCTACTCCAGCTATCAATTGCACTAGATAAACGTCTGACGTTCATTGGCGCTCTTTGAAGAATATTTAATTTTCCAGGGTTCATTGGTGTATCATAAACTATATGGCAGCATAGCCTTCTTGAAAACTAACAATAATGGTCTTCACTTCTAAGTTTAATTCATTTTCTAAAAGTAGTTGGTTGCTTATGGAAGTAAGTATATGAAGAACCAGTGAAGAATGGTCAACTTCTTGATGTACTGCCTTCTTGGTTAAACTTATTAAGAATAAAACCTGCAATTTGAGAACAAAAGAAACTTATTCTTCATTAACAACTTTATTGGCATTGATTGAGTTTAAATTGCCATTGGTTGAATGGCATATTACTAGAGGAGTAAAATAAATTTCAAAATCTGGAAAAAATTCCCCTGCAGATGTGGGTTTAGCTTGCTTCAGGCTAGATAGCAGACTCATCAAACAGGAAAGAAGAACCAAGCTAACTTGATTACAGGAAACAAGCTGGAAACGATTCAGGACCAGTTTGACGAATTAGCCGAATTTGCTTTGTACATTTTAGAAAACTGTTAAACTTGTAATGAAGAAGGAGAAAAAGAGACTATGATTAGTGGTAAACTGAGAGTCACATGCTGCCAAAATAAAATGAGCAAATCACTTTGTGATGTACCTCAAACAAATGTACCTCAAAGTTTATGGAAAAGTAAGCCACCAACACATTAGATCAAAGGAACAAAATTGCTGATGTTGAGGGATTGTATGATAAAACATGAATCTTCTTTTTACATGCAGTCCATTAGCTCAAATCAGTATTGACAAACTTTGACATGATTGCAATTATTAAATCAGTATTAAACAAAAATGCCATTGCAAGTGTTCTTCTCATATAAAATAGGAACATAGTCTTGTTGTTTAATCAAATACATTGCAAGCGATAATTTACTTTGCTAAAAATGTTTGCATTTAACAGATATTTGTGACAATAGGTATTAAGTCTTTTTACTTGAACAACACACTCTTTACTTCAAAACAATCAAAGTGGAAATGCAATTAATTTTGAGCAGCGTTATGTACTGATGCCTCATAGTATCTCTAAACATCAATTGATACTTGTGATATTTTAGTCACTATTGAATCATAAATAAAGGAAGTACTTTCTAGACTTTTAAATAAAACAGGTAGGCAAGTGCAGATCTACAATGGCCGTTCAAAAACAAGAAAAATAAAAAACATTGCTTAGACCTACTTGGTGTAATCTAAAATTTGCCCTTTTAATGCTTTCTAGCTAGATTTTTATCAGAACTTTTGAGTGCTAACTTGCCAGTTTACTCATAAATGCCTCTATTTCATCATTTCCAACTGCACCAATAAACCTGTCTGCTATTTTTCCTTGTTTGAAACCTGCCACAGTTGGTACAGACATGACCTAAAAAGAGAAGTTTTGAAAGCCCACAAAGAATATAAGGTCCACATTTGATTCTAACCATTCATGAAAACAATAGTATGAAATTCAAGCGAACATAACACAGCAGTCTAAGTACGCCAGGTGGACATCAAGTATGAATAAATCATAATTGAAAAAGTAGATTCTTCTTCTCTAGGCAAATTGAGCCAAATAATATTCATAAAACTTTATTACAAAGTAAACAACTTGATCTTCTGCACATAGAAATGCCTTAGATCCTATTCAAGCAATACCAAAACAAGCAATACCATGATATGCAACATTATTCAATAAAAACATTGCCATATAGACTACCAATTATGAGTGTATAATTGTGAACACCCTTG
Organism: Nemopilema nomurai; assembly: GCA_003864495.1. NCBI lineage: Eukaryota > Metazoa > Cnidaria > Scyphozoa > Rhizostomeae > Rhizostomatidae > Nemopilema > Nemopilema nomurai. The sequence continues at coordinate 94,643 of PEDN01001367.1, read as the reverse complement.
GGCATGTTAATGTATGGTACAGCATGTTTATGAACGGAAATGTCTTCATATGTGAGGACCTAAAGCTAAGTAAGGCAAGGTACAAAGGTAGCTATTGGACTATCACTTGGCAATCACAGTCAAAAACCAATTATTCACCCTAGAATTATAACATATAATTGAAAGAGACCACAAATAAACAAAATTAAAATAAGCCCACATCAACTGATTTTCAATATACTAGTGTGAAATGACAAAATGAAAAGCTTTTTGAAGCAAATTACAAGACAATTTTTTGCTTCTTGAATTAATTAAAATAAAGTGTACAGAATATTGAAGCTCAGTACATCAAAAATTCTAGATGTACATGAAAATCATAAGAATGAGTTTAGTTCTTCTTATATTACATAAAGCCTTAAAAACTTCAAAGGAGAGAGAGAAATTCCCAATAGTTGTCTTTGTACCAATACCACTGAAAGGCTATGCGAACCCACTAACCATTAAAAGTAAAGTAACGATATCAAAGAATCCCCACTACTCTGAAGTCTTTTAAGCTTAAAGTAGAAGCCATGATTTTGCCTTTCAAACCCCTGCAAGCTGACAGCATGCATTGTACTAATTTTCAAACCAATACTGATTATCTTGAGCCCATACTGGTTATCTGGACAAGCAGAAGCTCTACATTATATAATATAAATTTGTTCCACAATTCCTTGTCAAAAGTGTGGAAGACAAAAAATTGGATACATAGGTTATCAAAGAAGTAGTGAAGTTCTCACTACAGTTCCTTGAAAAGATGAAAATACTAATTAGTATTTTATGTTGAAGTATATTTATTCATACCTCATACTCCATTGCAAGGTCAGTTAAGTCATCAATATCGACTTTTGCAAAATCAACTTTGTCAGAATATGATTTCATTACTTCTTCAAGCCTTGGTGCAAGGATCTTGCATGGTTGACACCAACTAAAAGAAGCAATGTACATACCTCTAAAAAAATCATACTAGAAGACCCTTTCAATTATTATCTCTTTGTTTGAATAACTGATGATGAATGATTCAAAATTTGTAGTCATCGTCATGAAATTTGAAGATAACATAGCTTGACACAACCAAGATATGAATAAACTTACGTTGCATGAAAATCCACAACAACTGGTTTTTCTGCTTGTAAGACTTTCTCCTCAAATTCTTGCTGAGTCTTTACTTCAAAGCTTAATTTTCTTGCCAATACAGAAGTAATTTTGGATGCAGTGCCAGCAACATAATAAGGTGAGAAAAAGGCCCTGTGACTTGACATCAATCTGTACGCCATCTGTAATTTAAGCACAGAAATTTCATCTTGCAACAAATTAACAGTAAGGACAAACATTTATGTTATTATGAAAAAATAAACTTTATATGTTCATTCACATAAAAATATTCTGTTATGTTGGGTTTTCATTTTAACATACAATGTAGAAGAATGCTTGAGGGGCAGGGATACTCCATTGGTCTTGCAAATTCTAATATTGCTAGATATATAGTCAGCTTAAGGTTTAATGTCTATGGAGTTATTTAAAAATGTGCTGACTTCCAATGAGCTATGGGTAATTAAATCTCAATTCATCTAGAAAATAACTAAATTCTAGCCATTGAGTCCCTGATTTTGCCCATTTTGCATCTCAATCTTCATACTATAGCCAAAATGACTCATCACAATTTGTTTTCAAGTCATATGTTTGTAGCTGTTTGTGAAATAAGAAAATTATTCACTTGTTCAATACAATAATATTCAAGTCAGGTAGCTGGTTTCTGACATTTTAATTTGTTTACTCATTTGCAACATAGAGAATTTCAAAATCCTGCTCATCATCCTCATCATCATAATAAATCATATTATTTCACAGCGCAGCTACTAGCAAAGGAGATATTTTACACTTCATTTCATTGGCCAGAGTATGATGCTGTTTGTTGGGTTACTTTGACACAAATTCTATTGAAGATTACAGTACATTTTACAATATCAATTAGATAGTACAATTTGATTCCAAAGGCTGCTCAAGGAATCAGTACTTTTAAATTAATATTGACTTTTGAGCCAAAAATTTTTCATTCTTTGATGCCCCAATGGGTGGTAAACAAAGTAAAGCATCCAGTTAATCTAAGACGGAAAAGTTGGGGGCAAAAATGACACTTTGTTAAGCAGCAGGATAACATTATTTGTATGGAGGGATGAGCTCTAGTAAAAGAATTGCTGTCAGTGTTCCAAAAATTTGACAGGCATTATAGCTTGCAAACAGAGAAATCTATGCACATTTGAATATCATAAAAATTCAGAGGTTCTTGGGGGCTGAGTCCAAAACTTTAGAAGACTGTGTAGCTCAAACCATCTGGAAATATAAATTGAAATTTAGCCTTTTACTAGTGCCATGAACTAGTATATATTTGTTATTTTTCAGGGAAGTCTGGAGGTAGTGTTAAAATTCCCAATTTGATATCCAGATTGGACATGGAATGACTCTACAACTTTTGATGATTTGACACAGGGTTGATCCTTTGTTAATTTAAGTATTCGCACCAATCAAATAAACAAATCCTTATAGCGAAATAACAGCATGTATGGTTAATTTATCAACCAGACATCGTGCATAAACTTGTTTCATGCTGTACTTAGATCTGTGGTAAGGAAATACTCTTTCTGGAACACTAAGGTTGCAGGCTTGTAGTAGCTTTTTTTAGTCCAATTAGCTAAACACCACTTATTGAGAAGTGGGTGACGATTTATGCTAAATATATTATTGTAAATCGGTGGTATGCAAATCCTCCAGAACAGATTACTAGCGAAAAAACACTTAATTTTTCAGAGGATCATAAAAGAGTCGTGGTACTGGATCCACCTTGTCATATTATCAGAAAAACCCAGGGACTGAGATACAAACAAACACATTAGATTTTCGTCCATTCTGTTGATCAGCACGTATCGTGACGAGCTTTACTTGTTAGCTAGCCAGATTTGAAAAAACCCCCTGATAATAACAAACATCAACTTAAGAAGAATGCATAATATTAAAAGTCGCATACAAATATTTACCTTGAACTCGACACTTATCAACCTTTTCAAGAACTTGAATCAACGAGGAAGCCTCTTTTTAAGATTTGTTCCAAAAAGAGGGTGGTCCTTGACAACGAAAAGCAACAACAGCCACATGACTCATGTCAACAAATGAACATCAGGAGATAAAATGGACAACCAACGAGCCTTAGAAATTCTCCTTGACTAATGAGTATATAGATAATTAAATACATCTTGTTTACAAAATGAAGGAATCAGTTTTTCTCCCAGAATCAACGCTGAGGAATGTCGATGATTATATTTCTTCCCAGATGTTTGGTGTGACAGCTCCACTACCACATCTGGCCAAGGGTACAAAGCATGTTCCAAAATTTGCCGTTGATGGACACGGAAGGTGGAGGGAAGTTAAACAACCGAATGATGAAGATAAGAATCAGGATCAAGGAAGATATCAAATATACTATGAACTTCTTAAAGGGCGTAACAAGCTAAACGCCTCGGGACGATCCTTCTCGCTGGCAGGAGATAGGAGTAGTTTGGGCTCGAGGTCTTCTGCAGGAGTAAATTTGTCGGAACCCTCCCATCCAAACCAGTCACTGGGATGCTCTAGACAAGCCACGCGCCAATCTTTTGAAAGCTACAAACATTTGTCTACGTCTTTGAGATCAAATGTTCTCCCCGGACTTGGAAAGGAGAAGTGGGAAAGCTCCTCAAAGACGACATTTGTTCCAAAGCGTATTCCAAGCCCGTGGCAGCAGGAGGTTGAAGATTTTGGTGTGAAGAAGGATGCATATATGAAATGGGCAGAGCATGATGTTTACAGGCAAAGGTTGATGAAAGCCTGGGACAAATATATTTCCGAGGCACCAAAGGCAGAAAGACAAGGTCTCTTAGAACTGCCCACTTAGACAAGGATTCTTAAAAAACCAAAGCAAAGTTGACTATCTGTCTGCAAAAATTCTTTTCGAGATGTTACACATATCTTTATGATTTCGTTTTATTTGGGTACATACCCAACAATTTCTAAAGGGATAAGAAAACACTTGTGGACAGTTTTTTCCAAGAGGTTGAATGTGTGCTTTTTTGGAGTTTGAGTTTTCAGAGTTTTACTTTCAAAAGTTTTTTTTTAGATGTACTATTGAACTATGTGGTACTGACCAGAAACTAGTTGTAGTTGAGCCTTGGGGTATTTTGATCGAATGTGGGAAAGGCTAGGAAATAATGTATTTTCTAGATGGTATATTTTTTCGAACTTCATATGCTTTGTAAAATGTTCTAAAAATCCTGTTTTCAGCACCGGTAAAAAAACCTACAAAAGAAGATAGAAGCAGCAAATCTTCAAAAGAAAATGGGGCAAAGAAAAAGACCAAAGAGAAAAAAGAGGCCAGAAAAAGCAAGAAGCAAGAAGAAAATCCGGCAAAACCAGAGTTGAATGAAGCTCAGCCTTTAAGAATTGAGGTGAAACCAGCTAATCCAGATGATGATTTCTGGGATTTCTATGAAAAGCCTTTTGTTGAGAAATGAGACCTTGCATGTGTTTGGCTACCATGCATTGATAATCAGAAAAGCAAAAGTAATAAGGGATTTGTCTTTCTAGACGTGAAACATTTGATAGATATAGAAGACAGTTTTAATTACATAAATTGTTTTATGGAAATGCATTATATATTGCCTATTTTCTATTCTTGTTATACTTGATGCCAGTTTGGACACTGGAAACATTTTTTCTTGTTTAACATACAGTGCAGTTAGTATAGAAAACTTTTGTCATCTGATCCAAAACTGCCCAGAATTGAAGGAATATGGTTGCCCGAGATGGTTCTTGTTTGAGACTGTTTTTATGTGTAATTAATAAAGAGATGCTTTGTACTTATCCATGTTGGCTGGCTCTTATTGAAGTTTCGTTTATTGTACAATGTATATGGTGAAGCCTAGTTGTTATTAACTTTGTTATTGTTTTTGTATTTATCTGCCAAGACTGTCATTTTATTTCGCTTGAAATTACATTGAAGAACAATCAACCATGGACTATTTTGACTCAATTTATTAAGGCGAGAGAGAATATAGTCTTCAATTCCTCTTTGAAGTGGTGTTCAAAATGATAATTACGGTAGAAGTCGGTGATTTAAAATCGATTAAAATGTAAATTATTTGCGCATCCAAATAATCAGACGATCAATTATTATTAAGTTAAATAGTCATCTGTCAGCTATCAAGTAGAATGCTCCTCTTGAAAATGACTGACGACATCCATTCTTGAACGACGACATCTTAGGCCGTGTCAGCTAGGCCCTATGCGATGCTCTGACAACTTGCAAGGCTGTTGCTATGTTACAGCTACCAGTTATTTTCAATTCATCCATAGTGCGATCTTTACAAGATTTTCTACTGTATTGCACAGTGACCTGTCGACCAAGGATTAATTCAAATTTGAGAACTGGGTCATACTTTCAGGCTGCCGGAAATTTAATTGCGACCAAACAAAGCCTTGCCTGAATATTCTGTGAAAAAATGAAGAAGGTCGTGTCATGTCAAGATGTTTGCCCCATCAACAGAAATTCCTTGCTTCGTCGCTGTGCATAGTTTCAAAAGAAGCTGGCATGTTTTGTTGTATACTGAAAATATGACTAGGCAGAGAAGGATGCAATACAACGGTGTTACAAGTAGTTGGTAATTGCAGGCACTTGTTTATCAGCTAAAACGACACTCATCAATCGGACACCTGGGCTCAACATTGCATATGCACCGTATGTGCGGAGGACAAATAAAGAAATGGGTTTTTAATTGGAAATTTACCACTTGTTTGAATAGTCCAAAGTGCGAGATAGTGAAATTCAAATCGACTGCAATAAGGATAGTTGCACCTGGCTTCATGCTCGCAAGTGTTGCCTCCTTGCCAATATTGAGTTAAAGACAATCACTTGAGAGCTAAACAACAGTTGTTACCATGTAAGACAAAAGAGAAAATGCTCTGCTTTTAGTTTCTCTGACGTAATTGAACGAATTTTCAATTACTCCTCTAGAACGACATCAAGATTATTCTACCACGCGACAACGCTACTGTACTCTTCAAGAACTTTCCTCTTCGAGAACTTTCCTCTTCGAGAACTTTCCTCTTCGAAAACTTTCCTCTGTGAAAACTTTCCTCTTCAAGAACTCTTCTCGAAAAACACTATCCTCTGATTACTAAAACAATTACTATTTCGACCAGTTTCCCTTCGATCATTTGCTGCCTAGTCTAAAACTCAAGCTTTTTTGTTTGCGAGTATATATTTCGGTATAAGTGCCTGTTCCACGTAGAAAGATTGACATCGACGTTCAGGACGTATATGAATGGCAGAGTGCAACACACAAGGGATGAATGAATGAATGAATGAATGAATGAATGAATGAATGGGTGAATGAATGGGTGAATGGGTGAATGAATGGGTGAATGTTTGGTAACAATTTGGGAAAGTGAGTCCTCCCCGTGATCGAAAAAATGGTAATGAGGTACGATACTTTGTGAAAGCGCTATACTTGCATTGCATTATTTCAAACGTTGCATTTAGTGAGTATTTTTGTACCTTATTAGCTGAAACCAATGATTGCTTAAACTGAAATGAATGAATAGGATTTTATTAGGATGTACGAGATCTGCTCAGAGGAAATGAATGACTTATAGAATCGAACGATCAACATTCAAATCTACTTCAACGTACAAAAACATACAAGCTTTCTGTCTTTTCTGTTAGACAGATAATAACTGGATCTGTGAATGGTTAAGTGTTGGCTTTAATTTATGTCCGGGTATTGTGTATTAAAAGGATTGAAATGTTATTTCGAATATATTAAAAGGATACTCTTTATTCCCACGTACAAAAAGTTTGCTCCACAAAAGAGCTTATAAAAAAGAAGTCATTTATAGGGATGATAATCCTACAGCACTTTAATCAAGCTCCCAGTTTCCAAGCATCTGGTCCTTCCAGAAATGTTTAGAGTGCGAACCAGAAGATGGATGTGGGATATTCAAGTGTCAGAATCTGGTTGGGCGTGATCTGATTGATCCACGCTCAAGAATTTGTTGTTGGTGAGATACATTTCCAGCAGCTTCAGCGTGTCCTGTTTACCGCTGCCCCCATTACCAGTCACGCCAAACAATGCGAACTTGCTATTGCGCCTCTGAAGCTGGTCGCGAAGATCGCGAATTGTCTGATCTGCAAAGACACCATTTACGTGCAGATGGGAAAGAGATTCATTGAGCTGTTCCAGAAGGCTTTCCAGTAGCAGTATTAAGCCGTTCGTGCCAATTTGATTGTTGTCCAGTTTAAGTACTGTTAACGACTGGTTGCCGGCTAGAATTGGAACGAAATGTCTAATCCCCTTCAAAGTAACAAAGTTGTCAGAAAGATCAAGATGCTTCAGGCTTGTGCCCAGGCAGTTGACCTGAGCAAGAATCTTGATACCCTTGTCAGAGATCTCATTGCATGCGATGTCCAGAATCTCCAACGAATTGTTCCTCCTTAGTCCCTCGAAAACTGGGGCCATCCCAGCAGGACCAAGGTTGTTCCCAGCAATGCTTAGACCCTTAAGCTCCTTGTTCACAGAGAGGAAACTTCCTAAGGTCCTTCCCACCTCTGGCGTAAAGCAATTGAAGCTTAAATCGAGCGTCTTTAAATTGCTATCACCATCCTCTAAGCTACTGCACAGAAGCTCCAAATCTGTGTCAGTCAGTTTGTTTCTGGACAAGGACAAAGACGTCAGTGTCTTGTTTGCATCAAGAAGATTGCCGATGGCTATAATGCCTTTCGCCGAGAATTGGTTGCATGACAAGTTTAGATGTGCTATGGTCATGTTGCCACGCAAAAGAATGCCAAGATCCTCTATACCCGTGTCATTGAGGAGGTTTCCTTCCAAATCCAGCTCAGTGATTATGTTGTTATTCTCGATAGAATTCCCAATGACAGAGAGAGCGTTGCCATCCAAGCCGTGATTCTTCAGCCGCAGGCAGGGCTGTGGGTTGTCTTCCAGCATCAGCAAGTATGTGTGGCTCACGGGGCTGAGACCCTCGTTTCCGTAGTTTGCCTGCACATCCTCTTCCCCTTCGAATTTCTCCACCGAATATTCAAAGTACCTTCGCGTTGCAGAGAGCACTCTTCGCTGTTGCTTCTGCTCGCTCGGCACATTCAAGCCCTTGATAGCCTGCAAATCTCTGCAGGCTTTGCTTCCAACAAATAGCGACTTAGCCCTGGTTCCATTTTCAGGTTTAACTTCGTCAGTGGATATGTACGGCAGCCCTTGTGAGGCTGGCCTATCTTTTGCTTTTTCTGAGGCAAAACGACCAGACAATCGTGGTTTGTTGCGAATTGCGGCCTGTGTTTTGGGTCGCCGTGATAGCACGTGTGAACGAGAAGCAGCTAAACTCTGCTGTTCTGTTTTCCTAGCGTCTTCATACGTCTCTGAGATCTTTTCCACTTTGCTTTTCGATTTTATCATTATTTTCTGCAGCGACACGACTTTCGAGAGCTCGGGCCATTTTACCGCAGATCCGACTGTTTTACTTGCCTTTTCCTTCGTTTTCGTCAGCTTCTTGTTGGTATTCTGCTTCTGAGAATCGCTTGGCACATCGGGTCGTGGCATTTTTAATAACAGATGTTCAGAAATTGACAAATTGAGCTTTTCCACGCGGAAACATTGTAATGACGTCGACAGAAAAACATCGCTGTCTCTAGTGAGTGTTTTGAACGCTCCCACTGCCACTACTTAAATCAAATTGGCTTGTTTTGGAATTGTATAGGATGCGACCATGCGAAAAGTCTATGGATAGCCTCTTTTATTCCCGGAAATCCTTCTAACCGGACTATTGTAGCAACAGAACATAACACATCATCGCGAAAGCTGTTTTACGTTACAAGGAACAGGTACCCGTAGGTTCGGTACAGTGCAAAATCGTTGTTCATTGACATTGGAAATAAATCCATTAATCGTGCCAATGAACTAAATGATAGAAAGTAAAAAAATTATTTATTCAATAGATTTTTGTAAATGTTCAAATTATGATTAATAATTAATGAATCCCCAATGCTTGAAGCATAAAAACCGATATGGAGGCTTGTTTTGGAGACAAGGATAGCTACCACTCCTACCAATGTTTTTAACTCAAAGTGATATTCCAGGAAGGCAAAATTTACAAGTAGAAATTGGAGATGCACTTCCTTTAGTGCCGAATTATCACTTCACAGAAGTATCCTCAATCTTTTTGAGATTATCTTGTTCTAATAAATATACACATTTACACTTGAACAGCCTTAAGCTGCACTTTTTAAGCTCTGTTTGCTGTTCCCACACCCTTCTTACTGGACCTCTCCCATCATTTGACACCTGTTGGCAAATTGATTCGCCACCTGTATTACAACCTTCCTCTTTCGCTCTGAGAAACTTCCTTATTTTCATAAAGTCCAATGGGTTTCCTATTCACTGAGAACAGTTTTGAGAAATCTTTCAAAAATTCCACCGAATTCAAGTCGAGCTAATGGTGTATTTAGATAAGTAGAAAATCAGAAAAACATGCTGCGATTTTGTAACCCTGAGTTCACAAGAATCAGAAACAAAGGCCATTAAGGTGAATGATCGTTAACCTTTGTCTTACTTAAGGAGATAATAACTCGGCAGTCTTGCGACAATACATCAATTCTCCAGCGAATTGCAAAAGGATTGAAGTCAAAGGGCTTCAGCGACTGTATTATATAACAGATATCAGAAGCAGTTTAGCAACGTTACAACCAAAAATGGCTGATTTCACCGTAATACATCTACTATCTGTATCAACAATAATTTTTTTAAAAGATTGTGCGTTAAGAGGCTCTTTCAATTAAGTTTAGAGTGAACAAAAGTGTCAATAAAAGTGTGCATGGGTAATTTTAAAGATGTTCTGATGACACAGTTCCTTCAGCTTCCATTTCTTTCACAAGCTTCCTTTGCCTACTTATTTCCAGGCTGTTTTCCAATCACAAGGCCTTTTTCTTGCAATAAAGCAAACCACTTGTATTTCTTGCATGCACCTCATAACGTGCTCTGGCTCCTCCTTACACGCACACTGTTGAAGTGCTGCAATGTCTTTCTTTTGACTACAAAAAGATGTCTGCAGAGGGATTGCAATTTCAGAAGTTCAAGAACAGGACACACCCCCTTTGCTTTGCCTAGCTTGTCGTCCATTTTGGAGGCATTCAATCAGTAGTTAACTTCCTCCGTTGCACAATGAAAGCTTCGGAGAAATGCAGATGAAAGGGCCATTATCTAGAAATAACACTAGTATACTGTACAGCTTAGGCCATGCCATGTGTACGAATGCACTTCGGGACAGCAGCATTGGACAATTTCAAGCCAGCCCGACACCTCTACCTAGGACGCTTCCTCCCTTTAGGACAACACTCAGCATTTCCTCCATGATAAAGTCTGCACAGCTCTTGCCAGCTCCGGCAAATCATTCAAAGTATAGATATGGTCTAGTTTAGGCTCACTTACTACACTCAAAATGTCCTCTTCGCCAATAAACCGGCCGAATTCTACAACAAAAGTCTTAACATCTTCCTTTTGTAGTACTGTAGCGGCTCTTTTGGTGAAGGCGAAACCCTTCTTGCCCAGCCGATCTGTCGTCTTTCCGTCGTAAAATACTATCAAAACCTTACTGGCCTGTCTAGCCCCATTGCCCCTTCGAAAGATACTCGAAGCCTCTTTCAATGCTTCGTCTGTAAATGTCATGCCACTTAGTTGTGTTTTGCGTAAACCCTCGATGACTTTCTCGATGTCTTGATAGCTTGTCTTCCTATTCAGCTCCTTTGCTACGCGAGGAAGTTCGTCAAATGTTAAAATGCCCAAGCGATTTTGTCGCTCTGAAATTGGATTTAGTCCACGGAGGAGTTCCCTGCAGAATTTGACCACCGTTTCCCAGTCCCCTTTTTCAGTTCTTCCTGATGCGTCCAGTGCCAGGACAACATCTAGTGGACGGTGGCACTTAAGGCCTAGAGAAGAAGTCCATCATCAACAAACTAACAAAAGATAAATGTCAAACGTATATTTGTTTTAAAGAATATTCGACTTAGAAAACCGCAAAGTATAAAGTCAACAGATATATTTCTCATATCACATCTATACTTCTATCTATTCAGTTCAAGAACTTTACATTTTATTGACTTTATTATTGAGCAACTATGCATTTCCATGCTATTCTCAAAACAGATTTTCTACACCAATCTAATGTTTATTATATTGGTTGTAGCCATGGATTGCCCTCTTACACGCTCAAATGGAAATCGGCCTTTACAAAGCGAAAGCAAAAGACATGAAAATAAGTTCTGGGCCTAACTAATAATTTGCATAGTCAGTAAGTACCTTGAAGGATAAACTCGATTTAAATCTCAGCACAGAAGGCCATTTGATTATTCACTATTTAGCAAATTTTTTCAGTTACTAAAGGTGCTATTCTCTTTAACATGCTCTTGGAGAACCACATGACAAAGAAGAAACAAACGCTTGTAATCCTTTGTACGCTCACCTTTAGCTTTTCGACCGCTTGGCTGTGACGAAACATGCGCTGTCAGAATAGCAACAAAAACAGCAATTTTCCACAGCCTGGTCATCTTTAATGTTTGTCACAAACATCAACAAAAATGTCAGTTCGCGGTGTTAGTAATAGAACAGGTGTTTTTATTGTTCTATGTGCAGGAGATCACTGACCTCTCAGTTAGCGACCCTCGCGAAACCGAGGCTGGTCTCCATTTACGACCCATTCAGTGCTTAGAAATTGGTAATAGCTACCATGGTGTCTTAATGCGAAGCAAAATTTCATTTGAAAATCATTAAACAAAATTGGATGCACAAAACACTGCTCTTTTGCATCTTTATTTTCTTAATACTGTTGAAGTTTTTCTTGATCTGTTAATATAGATGGATTTAAAAGCGCATTTATGCAAATGTATAGACACTAGATGTTGGGAAGCTAAAAGCAATTAAGAAGCATTTGTTAAACTTTGCAGTGAACATTATTTTTCTAGAGATGCTGTTTGATTAGACAATAGGCTGAATGAAATTACGCAATAGTCTAGTTGTAACATTCAAGACAGCATGCATGGGTTTGGGCATCCTTGTTGAATTCAACTTGAATCTCAAGACTCAAATGTCCAGTCAGTTTCATCCTTGTTGTATGTAACCATAACCCAAAAAAGAGCAACATGGATTTGTAGTTTTCATGAGAGAGTTTTGATAAATGTAGCTTGTTGATATATTTTTCCAAACCATCAAGCCAAAACAAGACACTTAGTAACTGAAACTAGAAACTGGTTCGAAGTCGAGTTTTGATTTATGCTCTGCTTTCTTGGACCTATGTAGAAGAGAAATGGCGTTTAAAATCACTCAAGGCCTACTGCCATTTGCGTTTCTTTTTCATGTGCTGCTTTTTATTGGAAATGAAAATTGCTGTCATTGCCGTAAGTGATATACATGGAGCTTCTGCCTTCGATTGAAATTTATTAGTTTAAAGTGAACGACTGTTTTTAATGGCAGTGTGACTATACAAGAGTGATATACATGGAGCTTCTGCCTTCGATTGAAATTTATTAGTTTAAAGTGAACGACTGTTTTTAATGGCAGTGTGACTATACAAGAGTGATATACATGGAGCTTCTGCCTTCGATTGAAATTTATTAGTTTAAAGTGAACGACTGTTTTTAATGGCAGTGTGACTATACAAGAGTGATATACATGGAGCTTCTGCCTTCGATTGAAATTTATTAGTTTAAAGTGAACGACTGTTTTTAATGGCAGTGTGACTATACAAGAGTGATATACATGGAGCTTCTGCCTTCGATTGAAATTTATTAGTTTAAAGTGAACGACTGTTTTTATTGGCAGTGTGACTATACAAGAGTGATATACATGGAGCTTCTGCCTTCGATTGAAATTTATTAGTTTAAAGTGAACGACTGTTTTTCATGGCAGTGTGACTATACAAGAGTGATTTTTGCAACCCATTGGATCCCTAATCTCTGTCTTGTTTCCTTCCCCAAGACATGCCGCTGGATTTGGTATTTGCCTTCGACAGCTCTAAGAGCATGAGCCAGCTTCACTGGTATCGGCAGATTGACCTCGTGGAGAAGGTTCTGCACGAACTGAAGATATCACACAGGGAAACGCACGTGGGACTCATCGACTTCAGCGACCACGTTCACGACCGGGTGAAACTCGTTGATGGCTACGAAGACAACGTCATCTTCGACAAGCTCCACAAGTTGAGACAGGAATACGAGGCCGGGACGCATACGTACACAGACAAGGCGCTTCTGGACGCAACCAGTCTCTTCAAGCACAGCCCCTTGTCACGCAACGCGCTGCCAGTGTTGGTCATGCTGACGGACGGGAAGATGACACTCTCTGACCATTTCAAAGGGGAAGCCTTGGTCAAGGAGAGAGTCACTGAGCTAAAAGCGTTGGGAGTGAAGATATTCTGCATCACATTTGGTGATATGCTGTACATCGAGGGTTTGCACTCCATAGTGGGGGCTCACGGGAATGAGTTCATTTACCAATCAGAGTCATTCAATGCCACCCAATTCGTTCAACACTTGAGGAGCTTTCTTCCCAAGCAAGACAATGATCCGGGTAAATCAAATTTCATCAATTCACTAGGACTTATCTTGTGTGTAGCTACAATTGGAGCCTTGTTGCTAGTTCTCACAATGTTCTCTTCCTTTCGCAAATATCTGAGAAAAAAAGCAGTTCATATTTCAGCAATTCTTCATGCATATTTTGTATAATGCTTCTGGATGAAGATGCCGTTTGACTGCCCGCTGCCTTCAGAAAATTCTAGATTCAGACAGGTGACTAGAAAAGAGCAGAAGGCCCTTCCTCAACATAACAGTGCATCAAAAGACTACAATGCCTGCCAAAAGTCCTTGGAGCACCTCAGTGTTTTCTCTGGAGCACCTCGTTTCTTTGAACGCAGAAACTTCATTTCTTTGACACACCATTGGCTGTTAACCCCTTCCCCCCCCTAAAACAATGTTGGTAACAGAGTGTAGCATCCAGTTTATCTGGGGAAATAGTTGGGCCTTGTCCGCAAAAATGACGCTTCGTTTAGCAGCAGGACAACATTCTTTGCAGGGGGTTGGATGGGGTGGGCGTTGGACTAGGATGAATGAACACGAGTCAAAGAATTGTCGTTAGTGTTCCAGCAATTATGACAGGCAGTGTAGCTGTTAGTAGTAGCTGTTGTGAGTCCCCAGGCAATACACTTCAAGATCCAGGAAGTTGGAAATACCTGACACTTGAAGTGCTAAAATAGAGAATCCTCCTGGCTATTACGCTTAGATCTATGTTCAGTTCAGTTCAGTTTAATTTTAGAATTCCGCTACATACAAAAATCTTTCTAAAATACATACAGTTAACTAGAAAAAAAAATTACAACAGATGACAAAAAATGACAAATTTTACAATAAGAGTACGTAGAATTTCGTATGGAGAGGAATTTCTCAAGGAGAACCACTCTCAGTAGGTAGACTAATCGAGGAGAGAGCATCCCCTAAGCTAAAAACTTAACATTCAATTTATGAAATCTTCTAGTGATTCGATTGATCAATGTAAGGAAGAATTATCTTATCAAGGTATTCAGAATTGGTACTTAGTTGAGAACAGATGCAATTTCAGATCACGACGGAAAATCACTACTGAAGTAGATTGTTTAATATTGGATGGAATGTCGCTCCAGGATTTAGCGCCTGCGTGTTTAATATGTCGTGGTCCTAAGACTTTTTAAATTCAGTAATCAAGTCCAAAGAACCAAATTACAGTTTCCAAATGCTAGCTGCAGGCAAGTCTAATGAAAAAGTCACATTTCATATCAGCAACAAAAATGTTTGACTTGAAAACTGCAGTATTGACTGTTATGATTTCGGAATCCGGTGCTAGGAAATGTACAGAACTCTGGGAAGATTTAAAAATGCGGTATACTCTGCCTATAAACCCAATTTGAACTTCAACCGGATGAACAATCTTTTATAAACATGATTATCATGATTAAAGGGAAAGGCAAGGTAGCTTTCAGAAAATTTTTCTGTGCATTGAAAATAACGTGACAAGATTTGTATGAAAGCCTGTCTCTAGATCGTTGTGGGAAATATAACTCATGTTTAAATATGCACCTTGTGAGTTATTACTGAGCGAAAAATTCTAAAGTGCTAATTTGGAAATGCAACGCAAGTTACGGTGTTAATATGTTATCACCAAATTGCACCAAGGGACGTCAAGATATATTAAACAGCCTGTTGTCGTGTCAACTGAATAGCACTTACTGTGGATAGATGTAAAACGCTCTGGATAAAGGAAACAAGTAGCTTTAGAACATTAAAACTGTGTATGCTTCATGATATAAATTCAATGTGTATATAGAAAAGGATCCCTACGAGAGTATTCTTGCCATGGTAGCTGAATGCTTTTGGCAATGCGTTTTAATATTTCACAGCCTACATTACATTAAAAAATCCTCAGAGAATGAGTGGCCACAATGGGGTAGATTAACATTACCTTTGTTGCAAGGGGGTAGCTGGATAAACTCGAATTCTTTCGGCAATACTGTATTCTTTGCGAGATAAATCATTGAAAGAAGTTTGCTTTTAAAGTCTCCTTGAACTGTCTAGAATAGATCAAGTACTTTTTTAGACTCAACCACGCGTCTTCAGTGAAAAATAGAAGTCTCTATTTATTTGTGTATTTGTTCGTTTGTTTGATCGTTTCCTTATTTGTTTATGTGTATGTGTATTTTTGTGTATGTTTACATATGAAGTAATGCTTCCCACAAGATAAACTACGTGTATATTTGTTCGTGCGAAAGTTCACGAACTTGACTGTCAGCTGAAGAAATGGCGAAAGAAAATCATTTGATTTTGAAATTGTTGCAGAAAAACAAAAGAACATTACTGAAAGCTTCAATTACGGTAAGAGTTTTCAATTATGTAAATTAAACGCACGTTAAGTGGGCATCAAGTTGCTGTTTATAAACGCATGTAAATGAGTCAAACATATTATCTTAGGCAGTAACTATTCTTGTGTAAGACTTTGATTGCCTCTGTCCTAAAATAAAAATACTATCTTTACCCTAACTTACTCAACATTCAATGATATGCAACTATCACTACAAAGTTATTTGTTTCTTTTTATCCTCTAAGTATCTTATTATAAGTACTTCAATTGCAAGATCACAAACGACCTGTATTTAAGCTTATCTAAATAATAAATTTTGTCAGACAGTAATATAGAAAAAAGATTATGTTCATTTAGATATATTTTAGTTTCTCATCTTCTGTTCTTCCCAGTTGACTGTGTTCTCACGTACATACGGTTTCTTAGCAACGATCTGACGACATTGTAAACATTGCAGTGTCCGACACCGCGTGCAAGGAGACGTACCTTCCGATTGGCTGCTTCTATGACCACCAGGTCAGCCCCCGACCAATGCCAGAACTCATTCTCACCGACCGTGATCCAAACCACGCAAACTTTTCTGGCACAAAAATGGACCTGTCTCACTGGAACACGTATATCAAGGACATTGTATGCAGATGTGCCCGGAGAGCAAGGTATCTCCACATGTCACTATTTGCTGTCCAGTTTTACGGTAAGCGCTTTTTATTCGAACAACACGAGTAAAACGAGATTGATATGCAGAAAGTAACAAAAGGGGAAAGCTGGAAAACTTAGCATTTTGAGTGCTTGATTAACGCAGCTTTTCAATTTATGTCTCTAGAACCCGGCACAGATATGAGATAGTAGCTTTTTGATACTGGCAGAAAGTCTCGATTATGTTACAATTGCAATGCTTCTTGGGTTTTTATATACATTGCTTAGTTGACTTGCCGTGGAGAATGCTGCAGCTCATTTAACTACCATACAAGATTTCTTTAGTGAAGAATGTCTTTTGACAGAGATGATTACCTAAAAGTTTCTCCTATACAATGTTCGGTATTCAAGATTGTATATAATCTTTTGATATATTGATCTCTTGTTCTATAGCTTCTTAAATAATTTGCTAGGTCGATTAAGACCACTCTTTATAACTAATGATGCGACATTTACATCTCAGGCACCAGGCCACTGCTAAGTTGCCTAATTTATACTTCTCGGCAGGGCCTAGACGTGAGTTTTAGATGTCACATTTACATCTCAGGCACCAGGCCACTGCTGAGTTGCCTAATTTCTACTTCTCGGCAGGGCCTAGATGTGAGTTTTGGATAACTAGTCGATCAAGTAACCTCTCGGCTAATTTACCAGCAATCACCTTGGTAACCGCTCTGGGATGGGATAGGCATAACCGCTGCAATATACGAAAATCTTTTACTAGCTAGTGTGGCTTAGTGAATAGCTTGAGATCCTGTCATATCATTCTGATATCAGTGGAATCGCCATTTTTTTTATTTCAGGTGAATGCTACGGGAAACGTGTAGAGCATGGCTTTGCCAAGGACGGCCCTGCTTTGTCGACAAGAGCCTGTCTCGGAACCGACTTGAGGCCGTGCGGGGTCAGTTCACACGGGGGCGCAATTTGCATAGGAAAACAGTACCACAATTTCGTCTATATGCTGAAGACCATTTGATAGTCACCTTTATGGATGAGAAGAAGAGAAACTGAAATAGGCCGACAAGCATATGTTTATTTATTGACTTACCAAAATTAATAGGATCATTATTTTCATCTACATTTGTCATTTAAACATTGATAGAGATCTGATGCCTCAACATTAAATGAAACGTTCTTCGTATCTATTTCTAGTTAAATTTCAATAAAGTATGACTACAAGCAAATGAATGGAACTTTAATCTAAAGTGCTCAAATAAGATGCAACTTCGTCTAATCCGGAAATTTATACAAAATTTCACTTTTAGGCCTATGTCAAAATCAACTTCTTTGTATTCTGACCCAAATTTTGCTCTTGGAACATGCATTGATACATCAAAATTAAAATAAACATGTCACCTAGCAACAAAGACAAGTAAATGAAAATGGTAAGCTTAGTAAAAAAGAATGTCGCGCATTGATTTCAATTCTTTGATGCAGATTGATTAAACAGAAGGCATTCTTGGACGTAAGCCTATGTTCGTAGTTGCATGAGCATGCGTATGTGGACAAGTTCTCTACTTTGAACTGCCTTTCGTAGTTTGACTGCATTTGAAGGTCTGTCGGCTTTGCTTCTCTACTGCCCTGAAGATGCTCTACGCCAAAGCAGGTATTAACGATGCACCATCAACTGTTCCAAATTGTCCGATAAACGCTCAAGTGATACATCTCACTAGTCATACCTTCAAGAGAAAAATAATTTCTCGTAAAGATGTTTCTTGCAGCCGTTTTGAGCCCTGGTTAAGCTCTAGTGTACGTAGTGCATTTAAAACAATGTCCAACTCTCTCGGCGAAAAAGTTAGCCGATGCAAGGAAGGAAAAGGTGCAATGGTCTCTGAAAATGGTCTCTTCATGGGAATGAGAAGATTAAGATATCGGACGTCAAATATTGTAGTAGAAAAGGTGTGGTAAAATTGACTTGCTTCAAATACTCTTCTTCATAGGAAAGAATACCAACTTCATAATAGAATGATATGGAAGTTGAAAAATGTGTTTTAGGCTACTTTAATTCTTGCAATCCTTCTTGAAAAAGTTTCCAATAATTAAGCAAGGTAGATCATTTTCAATCTAAGGGTTTTCGAGTCTGAATGCACATCGATGCGAAAATTCCATTCTATGTAGACAGAAAGATTTTGTATTTTCACTCTTCTTGTAACCTTCTTGTATCCAGTTTCCGATCCACAACAAGCTTTTCGTGTTGTCAACCTATGGCAATATTCCTACTTCTGCCTGCCCTGGGTACCTTAAGCATGCAAATATCACCAACCATCATCAAGAACACTGGAATACAATAATGCTCACAATTAAAACAGAGAACTGAAGGCGAACTTACTCGATTCGGACGATCGATACATGGGAGTCTGTAAGAACGGTGTATACGTAATTGGTATTGATCTCTCCTGCGCAGAAGCTGGAGCTTTTGTCGCAGTTTCTCCCCGTTTCGTCTTTGCACTTTGATGGCTCGGCATCGCCGTCTTCGTCATAACGACCCTCATCGGGACCAGAGAAGCATTCATCTATGAAAACAATCTGGTGGTGTCCCTTTAAAATGCTTAATGAAAGCAAAGCCTAGCTGGTCCTGAGCTTTATCTCCTCTAGCGAGATAAACTAATAATTCTTTTTTATAAAATAATGACTCGGGTGGCTTCCAATTAAAGCATTCACACTGAAAAGTTTTCAGTAGACCCCAAGTATCACCCATCTAAAGCTGATTAGCTCAAGAAGAAAGGGATGTTGTCAGGAAATAATCGAGCTAAAAGCTTACTGTAATTTTGTATTGAAAACGTCCAGAACTTCATCTCTCTAGTCTTTTGTGCACATTTGCAAATGAATTCTGGCAGAAATTTTTCCCATGCTGGTCTGTCAAAAGTTGTACTTTTGACGCCGATGTGGAAGTTGTTTTCTTTCTCCTCGAGCACTTTGACAGGCAACGGCCTGGGTACCTGGCCTAAATCTCGGTAGCAACCAACCTTTGTTACGTTAACGCTGCACTGGTGAGCTAGAATATTGAAGTGAATGTCATAAAGCAACAGTTGTCTCGAATGGCACGAAAAGGTGCAGATTTAGGCCTTAACGAAATTTGGTAATCAGAGCTCACCTCTCTCTCATCGCTAGTGTGATACTTTGCAGTAAAAGAAAAATACATTGAAATTTGAAAGCCTTTGACATAGACGATCAAAAGGCTCACATATGGAATGCATTAACCTTGGCAATAATTCTCTAACTTGGTGTAGACGATCATCGTTAATCTTTTCTTGGTCTCAATACGATAATTCGCTACACTGCCGTAGTATATCCCCACATTCAGTAGTCTTCCTACCACAGACTATATGACGTCATACATGATAATGAAACTGTGCTTAATATGATGCCCAACAGGTGATGGCTTGTAACTGTAAACTGCAATCATGTAAACAACTGACTTGGCTTTACTTCCGCTGGCCCATGGACCTGGTCCGAAGAATGCTGGTCATCCCCTGGGTTCGGGTTCGTGTTGAAACTTTTGCTTGAGATGGGCAAGCTAGGGACGGACTGCGGAGGAGGATTCTCAGGGTACGTCTGTTTTGGGTTGCCCACAGGCTGCTGCAGATTTTGATGCCACGCCCCCTCCTGATATGACGTCTGCTCTTGGGATTTCCACTGAGCAGTAGACGGCGTCGGAGCACCTTGAGCAGGCTGTTGCTGTTGCTGCACTTTTGCCTCGTTTGCAGCCTGCACTACAGTCGTGCTTCCAGTGACTTTTGC
This sequence comes from Nemopilema nomurai, assembly GCA_003864495.1. Classification (NCBI taxonomy): domain Eukaryota; kingdom Metazoa; phylum Cnidaria; class Scyphozoa; order Rhizostomeae; family Rhizostomatidae; genus Nemopilema; species Nemopilema nomurai. The sequence goes on along the minus strand of PEDN01001367.1, from coordinate 74,223 downwards.
ATCGCTGTTATTTGCATGGACGTTATTCTGTGCTTTCACTGAAATCGACCAGCAAACTATTTAGACTACCAAGAAATTTCAAAGAACGTGTAGGGAAATTAAAGATTTTCGGAAGGCAGCAGTTGCTTATAACAAGAGTTGATGTTTCGCCATCCATTTTAGACACAAATTTTAGCAAACAAACTCACATATGTATCTCAAGTCTTACATTTAAGAGCAATAAATGATGCAAAGTAGCTATTATTATCATTATAAGTGGTATCTATTTCAACATGTTAGGTATTTGGCACATTTATTCAATAAAATAGACGATGCAGTCATACTGTTGGCTACCAAAGCAGGCTATGTAAGGCCAAATCAACTATTAAGGTGCGAAAACAGCAACAACCACTTTACGAACTGTATTTTGGAATACGTGGCAAAGAGAAAGCAAAGCCTAATGGTTTTTGACGTTTCGTTTCATATTTGATTTCTAATGGCAGGTTGCCTGCTACTTACAGCAATGTCTCTACCATCAAATAGCACAGAATCTCTACTCCCTAGAGTTTAGAAGCAAAGCCATCAAATATTGACTTTCGTCCAAATGACAAAAGTAAACTTTTCTGCATGGGAACTTCCTCGTTGTTGCTAAATGCTCTCCTCCATTTTCTAACATTGAAGGGTAATGTAAATAGTATTAATAGCACAACACTCTATATAATTTGGCCCTTGACTCACCATTGCAAATAGAGCTGGCGAGAGCCTGTGTAGCATATGGGACATTCATGGCATTTGGCGTCAGACTAAACATGTGTTCATGCAGAGGTTTTGATGCCATCTTTTCAATCCCCACTTGAACCAAGTCATCGCCTTGCGCCACTACAAATATTTCGACGTTTATTGCCGCAAGGTCACTCAGAACTTGGTTTAGCTCATCAAATTTTCCACTTGTGAGCTCACCATCTGTTATGAGAACCAGCACCTAAAGAAAATGACAACAATCTAATTCAATAGATATACTTTTAATTGAATGCAACAACTCACCCAGAGAATTGTCTTTTCAGGGGAATTTGAGTCTTATTAAAGAAGACAACTTTCCATAAAACGTAGGCAATATTTAAAGAGCTTAATCCTCAAAAGGATGAGCACATTAGGTACGCAGTACTTGTGAAGCATTTTGAGCTTATGACATACGTAGGTCACTCACCTTTGGCACAGGAACAACTCTTTTTGAAGCCAGAAAAATCCTGTAGGTTAGCTTTAAGGCCAAGTCTGTGTGTGTCTCTCCATTTTGCGGCCGCCATCTTGCTTCTTCCAATGCTTGGTATAGTCTGCCAAGGTTGTTGCCACTATCCAAAGGAATCAAGGCATTTGCAACCATGCTATACTCAACGATACCAACTCTGACTTGATCGTCTGCGATATTGAAGTTACTAAGAAGCTTTTCACAGAAGTCAATTGTGTGGTTCCATATGTTTGCAGTGCTACCCGACGAATCGACAACCAACATCAGATCAAGCTGCCTATTGCATATTTCGATGTCGTTTTTACGTGGAAAGATAACAGCCGCTGTAAAACAAAGATTTCTGCTATAGAAATAGGTCTGAAGGAAGCAGGGTCAAAGCTACTCATGCGCGGAATCATTAACATTATCATTATTATTGTTCTTTACTCGTTTAAAGTGCTATGACACTTGGTGGATGATGATTATCGCTTTGTTTTGCTAGCCAAAATTAACTGCAAGTAAAGCATTTGCGTGAAGCTGGTCGATTTAAAGTTATCCTGCAAGGTTACGCTTGCAATCACAACCTACGATGAAGCCAGTAGTCTTTAACTTCAGGAATGAAAATGTGAGTTTGTAAATTGTTGCAAGTAATTGGATAGAGAGGTAGAGCCAAAACCTATCATTTACACATCATAACCAAAATATAAGCATTTATCTTCCTTTACAAGCATATGTTACAGCAAGATCCGCTTACATCAAATGAACCTTTCAGTGACTAGGATACAATGCAAGTTTGTTGATCAAGACATTGCTTCGAAATAACTGCGAAGTTCATGAAAGCTTTTTCTACAGACTGGGATTGATTTCAGAAGTTCACCATCAAAGAAGTTTTGGAATGCTATTTAACTCAATTTCATCTGCATTACAGAATACAAAGTTGCTTTACTGAAAAAAATTTAAATGATCGATAATCTCTCGGCCAAGATCATATGCGGCCTCATTTTCATGAAAGGGCCTAAATGCTGAAAAGGTAAGCAATAAAAAGAATTGACAAAAAAGAATTCAATGAGAATAATTATGTTTGTCATTTTTTAAAATTAAAGTTCAAGGCAATAAAAATGCAGGGTCTTTGGTAATGAGAATATTAAAAATAAGCTTACCTTTAATTAGCAACGGTATCCCAACAAGTAGCAACAAAGTGGCGTAGGCCATTTTGCAACTTGAAAGATTTGATATATCCACGATGGAATAACACAAATTTACGAATTTTTCACTCTAAAGCATGAAATACGAATATCAATTTTCGCAGTATATTCCTTGTTCATTGGCCTTTTCCCAAGCCGAACGTAAACATTGACTTTCTCTCAATGCATGAAATGCTTGGTGGCATCAAGTGCTTTGATTGGCTACGTTACCAAGACACACGATGCTCATTGGTCCGATAAGCATCGACGAGATTGCGTGCAATTGATTGGCTATGCTAATGCAGTCCCTGAAAGGTCCGGCCTAAGAGGTTGCCCACAAGGGCGTAATGAAACCAGCTGTGCAGAACCACCTGCCATGTCTGACCTCGGCTTGTGTTGTTATTATTCGTGGGCATTTTGATTACTCTGATTAACTCAACTCACAACCAGAGTAATGATGATCATAATTAATGCTGCAGAGAATCTGTGACACGGGATGCGTTTTATTGGTGAAGATTCGCTTGCAATAATAGAGCAATTATAGCCGCCATTTCGCCAACTGTACAATGCTAACATCTTCCAGCTCAAAATTCAATTATTCAAGTTGGTCCTTTTTGACGGAATTTTTTTAATATGGCTTTGATCATCACTTCATGAACAAATTCTTACATAACATTTTTAAAGTGATTTAGTACATGATTTTGCAAGAACACGCTGATGAATTTAATCTTGAACATACGATAGGCCTTGCACATTGTGCTTTGACACAGATAATGCTTACACGTTGCATACCACATTTGTGGAATTTCAATTCAGTTGACTTTGTAATCTGCAGCTAATCAATGACAGTATTGTTTCGATTAGGCCTACAGGACAACTGTAAAATCCAATTGAGTGATATTTTCAGACTCAAACAATGCGGAGGCTAGCCGACCTGCAAAGCAAAGTTGAGACAAGGATGTATTCTAAGCCCGTGATTCTTTAAAATGTTCATTGCAACATAAATTATCCCTTAGAAAGCAAATAAAGCAATAAAGCTGTATTGCAACTTTCTGAAACTAGAATTTTCCATTATTGACTATGCTATTCTTATATTGTTCGCAATTTGTAATTTTACTATACATTGCAAAGTATTCTCGATGGTTAGATAGAACAAAGTTGTGATAGCTAGATGGCTAGGTGGCTAGATTTCTCCGTTAAAACCGGTTTTGCTAGACTTGCTATATCAGGTTTTATTACGCCCAATTACCTCAGTCTGGCTATTGTTCCAGCACAGGTGTCCTTATATTTCGGAGCATCAAACTGACCGTGTACTTGAACCTACTTCAGCGATTGCACTTCAATGAAGGCAAGTGAGCAAGAAGGCAAAACCTTCTACACTGGCCTTCTGAATAGAATTCGTTTAATCTACTTATCTCCGCGAATTTTACAATGCATTCCAGTTTTTCATTGCTGCCCAGTTTTGATTAGTTTTTGTAATATATTTCATGTATGGAAAATTTGTAATTAATGATTTGCAGGCTATAAACTTTTCCCAAAATGCTGCCTTGGCACTTCTTTTCAAGATATGAACCGAGAACGTGAATGGGATATCCACTTTACCCTTTTTTTAACAATTATTCTTTGAATCATAGATTAAAGTGAATTGTGCTACTAGTGGTTTTGAATCGCTCTCTAAAAGTATTTTTGCACCAATCATTTGGAAAGGGGTTATTTGTTGATATTGAAAGCTACCGGGTCTTAGATTGTTGTCTTTGCATAAAATCTCGGTAAGAACTTTTTAAGAACTCATAGCTTTAGAACAAGTAGTTCAAAATATGATTTATTTCGGAGTAGCGAAATCATCAAAACCTTGCAGGTGCTTCCCTACTCATTTCAGCTTGAATAATAATTGTCAACCTAAAACACTTGAATCGCAAATTTATCAACATAATATATCTGATGACGCCAATCAACAAAAGCAGAGCAGTGTAATTAGTAGCGATCCTAATTAGTAGACAAGCCTTAATGGCTACCCTAAGCAATCTAGAATTCTCGGCAACTTGTAACACTCTAACTTACGCCTTTTAATTATACACATTTGATTATGTTGTGCAACTCCTGAATCGATTGTCCTTTCAAAGTATACCCTGCTCCATAGAAGCCCAAATTACACTATTTTGGTTGCAAATCTTTCTCCATCCTCTTCATCTTCAATATCGGATCGAAACAGGCCCACAGAAGAACAACAAGGAAATTATTCAGAAAGTTGTTTGCACTAAGATCTCTTTCAAAAAGTTGCTACAAAATTTTGATCACTTTAGTAATGATTAAGTGTTAAGTTAAAGTGCTTTTTGAGCATTACAGTGTCCAAGCGTGTTGACGCGAGAGTGCCCAAATCGTCTCATGGAGATTCCTGCATTTGGGTGACTGGCAACTAATCAATTCTCATCAAGCATTTATCCTGTACTGGAACACTCATTCTCCTCCACAGCGACGTTCAATCAAACATTTAAGCGTGTTTCTTTCCGTGCTTCTTTCCCTTGCCACCTTTCTTTCCGGACTCTGAAAGATTAGAATTGCATTTATCAGATTTCGTCATTTCAATACTCAAAACAGCTACAGAACGTGACAATTTTAGCATATACCTTTTTATTTGCAAATTAATGTCTGTGGATTTTTCATTTGATATATAAGGTCAGTAGAAAGAAATGCTGTACCATTTTCGCTCTATTTAGATCTATTAATCAATCTTTTTACTCAAAGAGTAGAGAATGGTTGCTTCCAATACAGTTGCTTTTAAAAGAGTGGATGATATTCGATCTGGAGCCCAATTAGCATCCACCTCACACCTCCTTTCAAAAGAGTCCAAGTGACAAAATTGTGATGAATTAAGCTGTATTTCAGCAAAAGCTTACTCTTCTTCAATTTCTTGGCGGCTGCCTTCTTCTTTGCTGCTTCGAGCTTCTTTCTCTTCTCCTCCTCCTGCTTCTTCTTCAATTCTTCGATTTCCTTCTTTGCCTCCTCAGCAGACTTGGTGTGCTCTGGGACATCGATGTAGTAGATGAAGTTAGTTCCGTCCTTTCCGGCGCAAAGCTCATCTTCCTTGTTGCATTTGTCCAATCCGAAGCCGACACAGTTATCCGACTTTCCGTCCCGGTCGTACTTGGCATCATCGGGGCCAGTCCAGCACTCAGCTGAAAGCAATGTTGCGACAAAATCAGCCGTTTAAAAGAAAAATTAACAACAATGGCTGTAGAAGAATTGTTTATGGCCCTGATTGTATACCTTTCTGGCTTATTTTGTATAGATTCGAGGTTACTGTGTAATTTCAAAATTTGATTGCTTTGCGCGGTCATTGGCAAAGAAACTTTCTTACATAGTCACGTCTGCCACGACCAAAATTTGTTTTGATTTTCAAAATTACAAGGAAGAGGTAGACAGATTTGATTGAGTGTAAACAGGAGCCAGAATCATTTGTGATGTTGAAAAAGAATGTAGAGCTAGTGAATATTAAATTCAGATAGAACGTTAAAATCGCAAGCGGAACTAGGTCTTCTGGCTTCTCGTGGCTTCAGCATCTTTGCAATTGTCTCAGCCACTATTCGAAATTCTTGTATCGGATAAGTTAGAGATGACACTATTTTATTTGAAGGAAGGGGGGATGGCCGTTACACCTAAAAGGCAAATTAGTATTCTTACCGATGTTTTGAATTCCGAACACAGCGTTTCCACGGTTGAGGGCCTCATTGGCACAACGGCAAGCGAAGTCTGGGAGGCCATTGTCGAAGACGGATGACTTTGTGGTGAGACTCTTCTTTTGGAATGTTGACATTTTGACGTCCTTCATCACGTAGAGGCCAAGAGGTCTGTCCTTCTTCTTCTGGTCCTTGAAGCAGCCGACCTTGCTGAACTTCAGGTTGCACTTGACTAACGGTTCAAAGCAAAACTCTTTAAGTCGTGTAGTATTCAAACTGATCGTTGTCATATTTGTTGCACATAAGTGAATTAATACTATATAAACTGAAATGTACTTAAAACAGTTTATTTTATACATAAAGAAATTGCCTTGAAATTGAAGCTTAGGGAGCAAGTGCCAAACAAAGATGGAAGGAAAGTAGACAAACAGCTTCTACGAGTGTCATTGCAGCTGTAGGTCAAAATGGAAAAAGACGTTTCTGGCAGAAGCAATCTTTATGAAAACATACAAGCTTTCTTCTTTTCATCTTCTTTCTTGTCTTCCTCCTTGTCTTCCTTTTCTTCATCGTTGCTTTCTTCGGCTGCGTCTTCCTTGCTTTCCTCCTCTGGTTTCTGTGCTTCTTGCTCGTCCTTCTTGGCTTGTTCTTCGTTGTCTTCCTTATCTTCTTCCTTTTCTTCTTGCTGTTCCTTTTCTTTGTCTTCAGGTGCTGCTACATCTTCCTTCTGGTCAGCTTCAGCATCCTGGGTCTCTTCAGGCTTATCCTGTTGTTGTGCGGCTTTGTCTTCTTCTGGTGCGGCTGCTGGTGCCTCCTATCAATTCAAAGCAAATTACGTCATGCCTATTATGATAAGCTGCTTTAGTCTTCGAGATCTAATTCCAGCCTCCTTGTAAAATAGCACTTTTCAGCAGCATTGGAAACCCTTGAAAATTATTTCAAATACTAATTAGTCGCTAGGCAAGGCATGTTTATCACAAAATTATTATTCATTGTCGGCTGCAGATAATGATTGATTCAGAAGAGAGAGCTGTTTATAGAAAGTCCAAAATATTTCCTTTTTGTACAACTTATCTCAATTAGTGCATATCTCTGGCATCAGTTCAGCTTTGGAGACCCCTTTCCCCGCCAATCCAAGGTTGCGTGCTCTTTCTAGCGATCCTAACACTTCACAATACATGATGTCAAGCACAGATGTTGCTGATAAACAACCACTTACGTCTTCCTTCTTGTCCTCCTCCGCATTGGCTGTTGCTGCATTGGCCTCGGTCTTGTCTTCCTCAGCCTCCTTCTGTTGGTCGTCGGCATTTTCAGCGTTTTCGGCGTGATCCTGTTGCTCTGCTTCCTTGGGATCTGCAGGCTTTTCGTCTTTTTTGTGAGCTGAAGAAAATTCAAGTCCCGACTAGATATACGCATGTTGAGATTGCTTTCATTCTTTCATGTAATCTAATTGCATCCCAAATCGATTGTCACAGATGTGACTTGGATAGAAAGTTTTTTCTAAGCTGGCTTAAATTTAATCCATGTGTATGCCATAAATCAAAGTTGTATCATATTCAATTCACTGGCCTCAAAACATTAGCCATGGTAAAAGCGGCATTAATTTTTCTTTTATAATGTATTAGTTTTAAAAATGGACATATATGCATCATATTGCTTTAATCAGTTGTCTTTTAATTATTGAACTGACTGTTATGCTTGTACAATTGTTGACGAAAGAGGTTAGGCTGAAAGATCTGAGTTTGCAGTTATGCGTGGTCTGAAAGATCTGAAATTCTGGGATATAGTAGCACAAAAGTAAGGCAAGTAGCCTGAGAAACTGAGAGGTCTGCAAAAAGGCCGTTGAGAGCTGGGCAGTTAGTGTTGTAGTTGAGAATGTGAGGTTATGCTGCCTCAATTAACATAACGGCTTAGACAAAGACCTTAAATGGCGACAAGTAAGTGATGGACACGCCCTCGTGGAGAGACAAAGAACCAGACAAACAAGTCTGATCTGAACACCAGCAATTGATCAAATAGTCACTGCCTTTCTAGAAAGGCACCAAATCGGTCGGACTTGTTTATCGAAAACCAGCTAGATACCCGCATGATAAAAACTGCCTTCAGAGTTTCTTTGTTATGCGTGCATGAAGGCCAAATTCTAAATGCTAATTTTGGCATAATTCGTCAGAACTTTCGCAATCGCAAATGAGAGATACTAAATCGAAAAAGCCTTAAACCATTTAGAGAGAACACTTAATGTAAAAAGAAGCAGGCTTGCTAAATCATCTTCTCGTTCGTCTTGACGCCGTCTCGGAGCTGAAGCTGACGAAGCCGAGGTTGACAGCTTACATAAAAGAAAACTCGAATCCTTCGTTACTAAAGACACGTTAGATTTAGCAACACATAATCTGACTTCTAATACAATCTTCCTTTGCAAAACTATAACCCTTTGAGTCTTTGAGTGTCTATTTTACAAATGTAGCCTTACATTCTATAGCAGTAAGTGATTAATGCTTCGGACATTAAGTGTCAGGAATGTAATTACGTTAGAATAAGAATGGCGACTTTGCCTAAATTCATCGGCGTTTAACGCTTTACTACTGCTAACATAAGTCGAACAATGCTGTTAGAGGTTAATTGCCAATGAAAAGAAGGAATAAAGTGCAGAAACGCCAACAAACCTTTCTTTGCGTCAATCAGAGTGGCAGCCAGAAGGCCAAGGACGACGAGGAGTATCAGTGAACGAGCCATGCTTCAGTCTTTGGAGGCAGTTGTCAAAATCGTGCTACAACCAAGCCAGTTGGAATCTCACTGCTGAAACTTTGCCAATCGTTTTGTGCCCGATGCTAAATGATTAATGTGAACAAAGTGACGCAAGGTGTACAGTTGAACTGCGCTGGCGACAGGCTGAATGGTCATCCATTGTCTTTATACCGCCACCCAAATCACATTTGTCCTTGTGCATGGATAAACCGTAAATAATACGCAGGTCAGTGTTGCGCCGATTTGTTTACGAAGACTCTTGTGAACGGATGACATGTGGGGCATCTCGAGCCATTGACTTTCTTATCTTACTGCGCTTGTTTTAGTTTCCAGCTCTCCAGCAATTGCTCAGTTTGGTTTCACTCTCACACTCATTTCACTTGCTATTGTATCAACCGCAAACACAGTGCTCAGAGATACGTCTTCTGAAAAAAGAAAATTACTTGGTTTCATAGTTTTTCTTTACAGGATACAATTAATGCAACAATCTTTAGAGTATCCTTTAATACGAGTTTCTTTATTCAACAAATTAGCGAAGTAGTGGATAGGACTCACTGAAAATTTGATCCACCGAGCAGGATATTTCTTAGAATTAGCCAAGGCCTGCTCTGCTAAAATTTCAGGCTTGCTGCATGAATATACACGTTATTTCTAGAAAAGTTAAATGGAAGGGCGGGCACAAAAGTCTCTTAATTCACATACTCATCGAAAAGTGTTATTCAGAATATAATTGCCAACACAAGTATGCATATCATGTGTGCCTTTCAGGAACGCTGAGAGACTTGCTGCAAAAATAGATTGACTTCATTGTGAACAACTTCTGTTACAAGCTAGTAGCACTTCACAATCTTTAACATTACCAGATATTTTTCAATGTTGCAAATGTTCGATGTTAATACGCTTAATCTATTTCTTAATTGACTATATTGCATTAAAGCGACACAAGAACTTCATTCTATATTGCCTTTGATTAGCTTATTAAGCAACACTATGTCGGGCAAAAGGATATCGGAGAGAGCAAGCGGTCTCTATTACCAAAACCACGAGCATTGATCTCTTAAGCAGTGAAAGAAAAAAATTACTGAAAAAATCATCAAACTAATAATTTTTCAGTGTCGCATTTCTCTTGGGTAATAGAAAAATGAAAACCAGGCTTCTTAGACAACGACTTTGGCTAGAGACATTAAATTTTAATACAATAGTTCAAGGCTTTACTCGAGATTAATAGACTCTGAATAATTTTCAATGCAAACAATGCATCAAATAAAGGATTCAAGCAATGCAAAAAGTTCCATGTCTTATCCATGATACTTCTGCAAGGCAATATTAAAGGGAGAAGGCTATTTGAGTAGGGTTGTGGTAGCAATTATTGACGACAGTTTGAATTGGGTGGCCTTTTTGGCTCATCTATTTTTGTTAGCATGCTCGTAGCCTTCAAGTGAGTACAGGTCCATTAATTGTTTTGCATTGTTGAGAGCTCTTCGGCCATTAATCAAATATTTCTTTTGCTAAAGAAGAAAAGTACAAAGTCAGAAAAAGTTTGTTTCTAGTTTAGTGATAGAGAAGTACGAAGTCGAATATTGGGCAATATTTATTCCCTGGAAGAAATAGAATATAAACTTGATAATTTTTTTTAGACAGAATGAATTAAACTTATGCGAACTAAATGGCTGTTTTTTAAAATAGACTGTAAGTATTCATTTCTTGAGTTACGTTTGCCAGTAGCAACACTTAGTTTCTAAATAGTACCATTTTATAGCCAACGCTGCTTGAAATTTAAAATCTTCTATCAAGTATAGTGCAATAGCAGATGCCTTTAAGATTTGTCTTAAACGTTTGGAAAACTTTTATTGCAACATATAAATGGCCTTATTGAAGTTACAAATTTTTGCTGCTTCATTACAAAGCTTAGTTGTAAAGCCCTACAGCTTTCAGCTAATGCTTAATTAAACTCCACAACAAAACGGGTCATGATAAGTTTGCAAAAATCATGACTTCTCCCTCTCAGGGAAGCACTCAAGCAGGGGCTTATCTCCAGTCCAAGTTGAAAACTCGTTTAACCTGTTGCTCTTTAGGTCGTCGCTATCATTTGACGGCCTGGTAATGTTCTGGAGGGCGATAATTCGAGATTCCCAGTGCGATTGTGACTGCCACCGTAAGACTTGATAAGACACGGGTGCATAGTACGACCTGTGTTGAATGCTCTTTTACCTGCCCGTTGTTGTGTTGTCTTTGACGATGAGAGGGCCTGCCCCCTCCAGCCCTACCCAATGAATACATCTACAAAATCAATAACACCAAGCCCATGTAGCCTAGGTTGAAATGTTTAGCCAGAACTTAAAGAACTTTCTTTTTGAATGAAGATCCGAAAAACCGTGCATGCATGCATGAGTGGTTAGGAAATATCGTTCATGGCCACCAGTCAAAAGGTCATTCCGACGCCAAACGACTCACAAGCAAGAAAAATGTTTTCAAAATGGCGGACCATTTAATACATTCTGCAATTCCTAATTTTTCTACAATTGCTATTCTGTTACTAGTTGTTTGTTCGATACAAGGAGTTGAACAAGCTCAAAAGGTGAAAGATGACTTAAAGAGAGCTGATCCTGGTAAGACGTTTCCTTGGCCCATTTGAATCGAGCAGTTGATTACTATGTCCTTATATCTTCACTAAAACCATATGAAAATCAAGTTTATTTTAGGAGTATATCATAAGTTAGAATTCTCTAAATGCAAGTCGAATAATCACTAGCTGTTGAATTAGTGGTGAGGGTTGTTTATCTTGGCGAACCAAAGATGAAGATCGCCAAGTATAGAATATGGCGTATTGCTTGTAATTTCAAAGCATATAGTACAATAGGGGAAGAGTAACAGAATGCACCAATGAGCCCCTGCCTAAGATAAGAGTGGTGTAAGCATACTTTTTAGTGTAAGATGAAGTGTCTGTCAAGTCAGATTAACAAAGTAAGAAAGTTTGAAGCATTTAATTTCAGCTTTTTTATGTTTTGAAGTCATTAACATATCTTCTCCTAAAATAAAATGAACATCTAGAAAATGTCATGAATGCAACAACACGTCAAAATCTCCCCATGAGAGTCTAGAGAATTAGATCAGTATAAGTGTAGATGTAATAAATCAAATCAACAAACTCTTTGGCATAAGCATGCATGCTATAGAGCCTCTAGCAGTCTGCATTTTCTTCTTGCGATTGGGTTTAAAACCAAAATGTCAGCGTTGGCGTGATTAAGACATTGAAAAACATTGCAAACTGCTGCATTAACACTCTAGAAACAGCTATGAATTAGCGAAACGGAAATTATGCACGCAATATTGATGGCACGCAAACAGAAAAGTTCTTTCTAGCTAGAATGTGATCCAAAGAACACAGAATGTCTAAGCATTTCAGAAACTTATTATGTTATGAATAGAGCATTGGCATATTGGGTGATGATTTTCCCAGTTATGTCTCGCCAGAGCAGCAATTCTAGTCTCTTATTGTCCTCAAGGAAACTTTACGAAAATGTCCTTTAAAACATGAGCAGTTCAACATTCCCCCTCCATCTTCCAAGATGCTTCCTCCGTCCTTGTCTTAAAACCTTTTCTTTTAGGAAAGATCCTATGTTATTTGATTGCTATTTACTATTTTCAAAAATTAAGGACCCGGGCACAATTTTGACTGTATTTCTGGTATGAGGATTCTTTGAAAATGATAGAAAAACAACTCCCGAAAGTTTTTCTCGTGATTCCAATAATCTACTAAAAAACTTCCATCTCTTTTCCTAATATCTATAAATAATTTCGATGAACAAAACTCTTGGCAAGTTGAAATACTTTTAATGAAACATTTGTTGTCAATCTTCTTGCCTCGTTTTCTCGGAACTCTCTTGAGCACTTGCTTCTATACTCGAACAGGGAGTCAAACTAAGGAATTGGCGAAGGGAAAAGAGCGCGTAGGCCAAACGACTTCCAAGTTTAACTCAGAAACATCATCAGCGTCTAATAATGGATCAAAACAGGAGGATTGGTCAACAGCCCCAGCTGAAAACATCCTATTTCCAGAGACTTACCTTTCCTCAATCAAGCGGGTGCTCGAGAACACATCTATGCAATCAAATTCATCCGTGCACCCAGTTACAAAAAATGGCCTAGGTAAGCAAGTGAATTCAAATGGCGAGAAATCCGTCAAAGATAGTGTAGATGAAGAGGAAGATGCCGAAGACAGCGCAAGAAAACTTCGAATGGAAAAGGAGCACGAGAATCCTAAAAATAAAACTGGTAGCAATCTTTTTTTTGCCGTGTTTTCGTGCTTCAATTGAGATCAGATCTCTGCCTTCATTTTCCATTTGCTGGGGTTCTTTAGGAAACGCGGGTCGCTGACATAGATCTTCGACTTCTTATATTTGAAGAGAGATTAAAAATTGATCCCTAAAATATGTTTATGCCAAAAACAAAACTATGCGCCTTGGAAGCTATTAGACAAACAAAAAATCAAAACTATTTTACCCTTCAAACTTGGGCTAAATGTTTTTTGCATGGAAAACCTCAGCCACCCTACACGTCAGATGTTAAAATGATTTTTTTGACATCAGAGAGTACCTAGACACTGATAAGAGCTGGACAATAACTTCATTTGAAAGGATTTTGATAAATGCCTTAATGCAAGCTTTTAAGACAGGTTTATTCTGATATAATATTGTCTTCATTGAAATTTTCTTAGTTAGAGACTAACATGTTAACTGTGAAATTGGGTAAATGGGTGTTCTTATTGCTATCTATATCTTTAATGTATTTCTTTTCCAGAAGGACAGTGTTCAAAGGCAGTTGATCTCATTTTTCTGTTGGACAGCTCAGAAAGTGTGAAGTATGAAAACTGGAATCAAGTGCTCACGTTTGTAAAGCATCTTTGTGACAGATTCTCCTTAAGTCTCACAAGGCTTGCAATTATTCGCTATGACTCAGAGGCAGAAATGGCATTGCCTTTGACTCATTTTCCTGACACGCTCAGTCGAGATCTGGCCATTGACAATATATATTATAAGACAGGTGGTACGCGCACTGATGTTGCCCTGGAAAAGTGCATTGAAATGCTGCATTCAGTAGAGAGAAGAAAGGCAAGCCAGGTTTTGATACTTGTCACTGATGGTCCATCTAATAAGCTAGAAATTAATAGAAATAACTTTGTGGAGGGAAAGGATCTGGTTCATGCACCAGCACAGCTTCTAAAAGAGGAGGGTGTTGCACTTTTTGCCATTGGAGTTGAGCCTGATAGTCAAACACCAAAAGAAAGAAACGACATGAAAGAGGAATTGCAGGTTATTGCCTCAGATCCAGTCAAATCTCACATATTCATAGCAGATGGATATCGTGAGCTGGAAAGGAAAGTTTCTGCAATCAGTAAAGCTGCCTGTGTTGGTATGTGCCTCAATGCTTCAACAGAGTTCACTTTCCTAACCAGAATTTCCCGTAAGACTGATATTTCTCAAGTTTCTAGCTACTTACAAAACTATTTTTACAGCCTAACAAACACCTAAGAAATTAAACAATGTAACTAAACAACAGAGGAACTCAAAACAGAGCCATTATACATGCAGCATAATGCCGTTGAAATAATTGTGATGATTTTGGCAAGTTTCTTGGTCAGTTGTCTGTCTGTTTTTGGTTGCACTGCCTCTAAATTTCTATGTCTTACTTGTATTTGTACAAAACCCACAAACACTGTTGTTTTTTATTTGTGCTTCTATTTGTCCATCTTTTATCTGCAAATGTTGATAGGTGCTTTTTGTGTCTTGCATAATATGAGTGTGATAAAGTATTTGATAAGGTTTATTTCTCTTTCTTGAAAAATATTTCTAGTTTCTCAGCAATTAGGGTCTTGAAAAGAAAGAATTTGCGACCTCTAATAAAAGTATCTGCTTTTGTAGTAAATGGTGGCTGGAGCTTATGGTCTGAATACAGTCCTTGTAGTGCGACTTGTGGTAGTGGCACAAAAGTTAGAATGAGAACTTGCACGAACCCTGTACCAGAAAACAATGGTGCTGAATGTACTGGGGTTCGAGTGGAAACACAGAGTTGTGACATGGGTTTGTGTCCAGGTAAGTGAAACTTTCCCACTTTGGATGATCTAGTTAAATCAATGCTTATGTTTTGATATGATTATAGATTTCTTTTTAAATGTATGTACAATTTGTCTGATTTGATTTTATGCTGTCTTCCAGCCTTATCATCTGAAGTTGGTCAAATACTAAAGCTCTATTCAACTGGATCAGGTTTGCCACCTGCCCAAGGACAAGGTGCCTCTCCAAACACCAATCCAAATGGTAATTCATATTCTTTTTCACTCCCAACCAAATCACCCCTAATAGTTATGTAACTCTTCTATATTGATAGTTATGTTAGTTAGTTGTAGCCCCCCTGTTCTTTTAGAAGAATTTCCTATCAAAGTGTATCCCCTGATTTCATTGATGACTGAAGTATCTGCAATAATCTACTCTCTTGGAACATCTGTTTAAATTTGGTATGTTGTGTTGTATTGCAGGTCAACAAAATGTTGTTGAAGAAAATGAATTGACTTCTAAGAGAACAGGTCTGAAAAGCTCAATTCCATTTTTCATCAGTCATGTTTCCTGTGTCCATGGCTTCAATTTCCCTTTTTAAATTAGTCTAAGCGTTTTATACCATTCTGTTTGCTTTATTTGTTTTATGAAGTCTTTTCCCTTTTCAGCATTCTGCCCTGGAGGCTATGAAGAAATATCTGTTCAAGATGATCAGCTTACTGCATCCTCAGTATTTGAGGGCAACAAAACAGCACATGAGACTGAAAAAGAATATACAGCAACAAATTCAAGGATCAATAACTCAGTAAACAAGGGTAGGAAATAAAGCAGACTCCATTTGTATTTGCTTCAAGTATTTGAGCATGCAATGTGTAAAAGTCTTATATTGAGATAGTAATGACCACTGCAGCTTTTTATCTAATTTAGGACACAAAGGTATCAATAATAATGGTACTGAGTGAGCTGGGATGAAAATGTGTTTCATTTCAACTTCCTAAACAGTTGATTTTAAGCTGATTTATGGCAACAGAAGCAATGAAGGCAAACATCCCAAATCCTTTCTTGTTTTCCTCGTTCTTGTTTAGAAGTCCAGTGACTGTAAACATGACTAAGCAGTGAAAGAATTGACTAAAAAAGGGCTGGAACAAGTTGAGCTTTTGACAGCATAATAACCATGTGCTGTAGTACCTTGAATCTACTCTACACTTCTCCTACACAAGTACTGCACAAGCTGATCCAAAAAGGCCACCACTGTGATTCAGTTGCCATATCATACAATCAGGATCATTTGTTCATTGCAACCTATCACTGTTTGTTTTGTTTGTTAATTTACGCAAGTCTGTTATCTAGATTACTTTTACTTGTGAGCAATTCTTGAAGGAATTTTATTCCCTAGGCTCATGGTGTGCTGGCCAAAATGTTACTGCCCCGATGGACAGTCAGAACCAGTTCCTACAGATTGACTTGAAAAAGTCAGAGCTGATTGGAATGATTTCCACGCAGGGTAGCCACTCCCTTGACAGATGGGTCAAGTCATACTTCCTAAGATACAGTGAAGATGGGGCACACTGGAAATTTTACAATAACAAGGTATGGATTGAAGCGGCTTTTCAATAATTCAGTTCGGTTTTTTTGCAATTGGACTTGAATTCTGGACCTTTGAGATTTTCAGAGTCACAGTCATGCCAGTTCTTCCTTGGTGTACTGTGTAACCCTTAAAGATTCATTGAAGAATACACCAGGTCGAAAAGTAGTGAAGACTATACACAAAAGAATGGTGATGACAGCTTAATAAATTGAATTGGGTTGAGATGTATCATTATAGGAAGTTTAGTCCAGGAATTTTTGCAAGGAGAAGAATGCGTGAAGAAACAGTCAGAGCAAGGGCCAAATCTAATCAATGATGATGATTAATAGATCAGTTTTAAACCCACCCCTTGAAAATTTTTGAAAATGTAGAACATGGTGATTTGATAATCTTCTTTTTGCAGACTACATTGGCCGGGAACACAGATCGTGACAGTGTTGTGAAGACAACTCTCGACCCACCTGTAAGGGGGAGATTTTTTCAAATCAACCCACAAGACTGGAATGAAGAGAAGAAGAACCAGACTTTGCCAAATATCTGCCTTAGAGCAAGCCTTTTCCGTTGCAATGGTAATTGAGGTTTCTGTTTCTAAAAAGTAAGTGAGCTTTAGTGCGAATGAATGAGGCCGCTGTGAACTGCAAAATATTTCATGGAATATTTGTTTAAGTTAGGGTGATCCAAACAATTGCCGGGTCTTGACGAATGCATTGTAGTCGCAGTTCAACATTGAGTGTTTCGAAGGTCGAAGGTCAAGGGTCAAGGGTCAAGGCAGAGAGTGGCTAGAAAAGATGAAGTGCTAAAACGTGCTACAATTGAAATAACATGATAGATTGTCCTCCAAATATCTTCATTTGGCTCTCTTGCAGGATATCAAGCCATTTTTTGCAGTTTTAGATTTTCTACGTGTTTGTAATAAATAGGGGAACGCCTTGGTAATGTGCCATATTCTGCTGCTAATTTTTCATGGCTAGTCTGTCATAGTACACAGTGGCAAGAATCCTCTGGGCGGCTTCCATTACGAATGTATTTTCTTCCAACATTATCTTTTTAGTAATGATGATAATAAGCATGGCTTCATAATCTCGCAAAGCTTCTATTTCCTGTCACTTTATTTCAAGAGAATTTCAATCTTTTGCTGATTGGGTTGTTAGGTATCATGAAATTCTGCCATCTTGGAAAAGTTTTCATCAATACCTATGTGTATATACCTGCATATATGTCTTTAGGCGGATTGTTCTCTAGCCTCATTCTTGCATTGCAGTGAAAGATGTTCAGAAGAGGAACAAAATCGCCAGAAGAAAAAGCAACGTTATAGTTACAACCGAACACATGACGAACAAGCCTTGATGAGAAGAAGTCCGTTTAACGTGTCGAATGGTGCCAAAAGAATTCTGAACAAGCTTAGAAGAATGGCGAAACACATTGTAAAGAAGATGAAAAACAGAGCCGGATCAGTTCCTTTAGGCTAGTATAGGCGTCTTAAAATTGCACAAGATCTTGCGTCATAACGACATGCGTTTGCATTTGTTGCCAAGTTTGTTGGTGAAATACTGAACGTCCTTCGTTGTGTTATCTTTGCAAGAGCAGAAATTCTACACGTTGTTTTGTTATATGTAAGACTGCTAATGAGCAATTAGGTTTTCAAACAAAATCACAGAATTAGTGTAGTTCAAGCGTCGGCTAGAAGCCCATGGTGATTTTTGCCTGACCTGCAAAATGCATTGAATTTACCTTGTATTCTATCTCTTACTGGGTAAAACGAGGGAAAAGTGTTTAAATATCCCGTTGCTGTACAGAGAACTATGGTGTTCTGGTCAAGCTGAGGGTAATTTGTGCCTGGAAGTAAATTAAACACAGATCGACATAGTAGAATCTGGTATAATGTTGCTGCATATTTGACAACCAGCTGACCAGTGCTTGGTGAAAGAACAAATGTTTCAAAAGCACATTTATGAGGATAGCCAATACACAAGACGTTGACTAAAGCTAACTGGATACGAGACTGGAGTGCTCTGTTATTCATCAATGTGTTACATTCCCTCAGTAAATTTACATTCCTCGCTCTACAAATGTGCTTCGTTTCAATTATTTCTTGTTTATACTTACGAATCTCTTACCTGCAAGAGACAACGTACGTTTTTTGTTATTTTCAAGCCAATTCGTCGTGTCAAAAATGACTGTATTTCGGTTAAGAATTTTGAAGATGTGAATTATTTTTCTTTTGTTTCATAGAACTGAAAAGTAAAAATATTATTTTAAAGTATTTTGGAAAATATTCTTTTTCCATAGCTTGTAATTAATGGTTTTTATAGAAACGTATTTATTTATTTATTTCAAGAAATGAAGCAATACCCTATTACATCTTTGAATGTTTTCTTTCCTGAATTATGTTTGTTGTAAGTTGGAACTGATCAAAAGTTACTTGGGATTTTTCACGCGCTAGGAAACATGGAAGGGGGAAATAAGCCATGGGGTTGTAGTAAGCATGGTCAAACTATACGTGGCAAAGCTGAAAATGCTAGGGATGGAATCGAAGGAATGTTTCAGCACTGGATTCCCATAAGGTAAAAAAGAAGGACATGCTTGCAATTTGAGGAGACCAGTTGCAAGAACCAGGGAAGCAAGAAAAGGGCATACCTTTTTAAGCTTTCTAGAAAGTTTTAGCTATGGGGAAAAGATATGGTAATTGATGTCAATTTTGGTAAATGCTATTCCCAAGAACAACACCGAGTTGAAAGACTGTTCGGATCACACCAAAAAACCTAAAATTCTTATATTATATTCAAAATGCGTTGACAAGCATCAGCAAGAATCTCAATTTGAAGCTGAGCAAATTTGGCAAGCACAAGTGGTCCGAAAAATGGCAGGTAAAGAAAAGTTTTTCAATGCAACTTTGGCAGTGGCTAGGATGGGGAGCATCCTTTTCATAATTTTGCAATTCACACTTTAGCAGGTCCACATCTGCAGCATTGTAGCAAAAAATAACCTGTTTTAAAAGAAATATATGTGATATGATATATATATATAAGGGGAGTACATGACATAAAGCAATGCTATCTGAGACTGATGACCGTGAAGTGCTATCATTAATTGGAGCTATCATGTCATTTCAGCTTAATCGTTTCTCTTATCAATCATGTCCCTTTAGGACTTACTACAATGGCTTACTACAATGGAATTTCATAAATGTTGTGTGAATCATTAATAGCTAATGAGCACCAAATTGTGCATGAACTCCCTATCTGAATAATTTTCCAATAAAGTAGCAAAGTAAAATCGCGGGTGATCATGATATTACGAGATGTCTCTGAGGAAAATGGATTTATCGTCAGGCCATTAAGATATCAGGCCATCATTTAGAAAGACAAATCATCAAAGCTATGCTTAA
Source organism: Nemopilema nomurai (assembly GCA_003864495.1). Classification (NCBI taxonomy): domain Eukaryota; kingdom Metazoa; phylum Cnidaria; class Scyphozoa; order Rhizostomeae; family Rhizostomatidae; genus Nemopilema; species Nemopilema nomurai. The sequence goes on along the minus strand of PEDN01001367.1, from coordinate 54,387 downwards.
CATCAAAGACCTTTGAAAATTTCAAATCTAGAAGTAAGCTACAATTTAGAAACTATCTTAAGCGGAATATACTTAATCAAATTATACTTTGAATCAAATAAGATTTATTCCCAGCTGTTCGACTTTCACGAAACAATGAAAAGTCAGAGAGAGGTTATCTAATGATAGCGTTGTTGTTGCTGTTCATATCATATTCTTGCTTATTGTTACAATACAAAACATATGTTAGTTACGACACTATCAGTTTTCTTATTAGAGCATTTCGCCGTCATATCTACGCAAGGACAGTATTTACACAAAGCGCATTACATTGTTCGAGTTTCCTCTCTTGGAGAAGGTATTGTATGGAGTCGTTTCATGCACTGAATTTTTTGTAAATTCGCAAAGACAGGTCGCGAAATAATTTATGTTACCCGAAATCTCGGCTCCTGAATGTAGAAAGCTCAAACGAAAGTAAACTTGTCATTATTTAATAGGTCACTTGAAAATAGAATGTTTTTAAGATGCTATTTGTGTAGCTTCTGTACCATCGAGGTAAGAAGCTGACCGAAGAATCAAATGCTGTCTTGAATTATAAATCATCAAGCATTGCAAAGCACTTATACAGCGTCCAGAAGAAGTGGTAACCTTCCTCCGGCTGTAATAAGCCTTCCTCATTACCTACGGAAAACAGAATTGTTTCTAACAATCACTTTTCTTGCAATTACTAAGAAACCTTCCTCGACTAATGACATTAACAGGCAAAAACCTTCCTCCTGTGCCCAGCTGTAGAGTCGTCAATTCTTCCCTCTAAAAATTTTTTTCTGTAAGATCGACTTCTCTTTACAAAATTTCCCATGTTATTGTTCAGCATTTCTTAATGATTTTTAGCCAAAGCAGTTTTTTTCTTGCGTGTGCTTCACAGAGGCTATTCTTTATTTTGTCAACAAAAGTAGCAAAATATGGCAAAGGATTTACTTCTTCAAATTTTCCACCTGGCTTCTATGCTGATAAAAATATTGAGATGGATTTGTTGCAAATCGCAAGCAGAGTTACCAACCAGGCCCAGAGACATTCCTGGGCTTAATATATGTCATTGACCCATTTACATATTACTGGCATTTCACTAGACACCAGTTATAATATTTGCTACCATCACTTAAATTTACAAAATACTTAAGAATTAGTAATAATGCAATGCTTTCAATGGCAAATACTTTTATTGTAGTTAAACAAAGTTAACTTTGAAAGAAACTACTCATTACAATATTTTTCAATTGGAGGAATTTTAATATATGCATAATCCCTACAAATCATTCTAGGGCAGATGTTTTCTGTTGTGCTGGTACTGTGTTTAAGTAACAAAATTGATATTTCATACTCAAGGATTGTTCCCTTTAAAGAACACTGTACCATTGCATATCTTTATTAATCTTAATCAACAATTGTCTTCTTTTGGAGCTTGGACATGAGTAGCACAGATGGAAGTATTGAAGCAGAGGTTGATGCTGAGCTGTATGGTTCTGGATCAAAATTTTCTGGTAATAAACTGAAACAGAATTATGTTAATTTGTAATATGTCTGCTTTGCACTTGTCAATGTTTTATATTTACAAAATCACTAATAGTCTAAATCTTGAAGCTTCAATTGATAATGAATCTGTTTTCTTTACTGTAATGTTTGTAAATTCTGAGCCATTAAAAACGACTAAGCTGGGATATCAGTTTCTAACTGAATGTCTATTACAACTGATCTGGTATGAAGCTACTCATACACTTGTTTGTAAAGCTTAAACATGAATCCAATGAAAAAGTTTGTTTTTCAGATGACAGTGGTATAGAAGATTCATGGAATGAAGAGTCATCTACCATGCCATCAACAGCAAATAGAAGTAATCAAGGGGATGAAAATTTTAGTGAACCTACAAAACCAATACCGAGTACTGATGAAGCTCTGTATCCATCATTCTCACAGTTAACAAGTGAACCAAGAGCAGATCTATACCAGCCATTTAATGTTTACCCAATACCTTCCCAAGAATCAACTGACATTATCAGAGCTGATTTCAAAGGTACATCATCATAATTTGATAAAGATATTTAAACAGCAACTAATACAACAGTAAGATATTCATCACTTCCAAATCTATATTATCCCAGCTGGAGGAAGTCTTTTTGCCAGATTTGAATTAATTTTCTAAAGACTTGTTAGAGACAAAACACCACATAAACTTTTAAAGGATGAAAAAGTACTTAAGTATGGTAAAACAATGATTCTGCTGTTTCAGGCAAGCGCAAATCTTACCCTTATTGATAGAACCCACATTAGACTGGACAATATGCTGATTGAGCTCTTCTAGCTGAGATATCTTTTTATCTCAGAGAACTACTGATACCTGAGGAAGGTATCAGTGCTTTTTAAGACCATACAATTCCCTTTAAAACTACCCCTAGAATTATTATATGTATTAGTCTTGGGAGACAAGGGCCTAAGTTTAAAGCCAAAAATGGTGTGTTGATTTGATGTTTTCACCCAAGTTAACAAGAGTAATCAGAGGCAGATCCAAGCATGAAACATTTGACAATGGAGGCAGCAGGAGTCAAAATTTGTCAAGATAGACCCTATTTTCTCCAGAACATTTTCTCCTAAAAGTAGCTAAATTTGTTTTCAAGCATGCTCTATCTTTTTGTGCTTTAATTTTATGAAAATTTCTGACTTCAACCGTAGGTACATTTACAAATTATTCTACTGTTTGAAATGAGTCAGGCCTCAGGCATTTCTGCTTGACTCATTGCATCTCAGCCAATCAACTGACACCATAATAACATTATCATTAAATTTGCAAATTTTTTGCACTTTTTTCTGAAGCAGTGATTGTTTAGACTCTGAATGCCCCTTGTGATTCTGTCATTGATTAGTTTATGTATTGTAGCTAATTGAGAAATATTTTCGCTAGTTTCTGTCATTGCAGTTATAATTCTGCTTCTCATTCAACAGATTCTGCATTGTCCTAACAATTAATACTAAGTTTCTGCGTTTAAATTTTAGATAGCAAGGCAATTGAGGGGGTGTGTGGATTTGAGAACCTGGGGAACACATGTTTTATGAATGCAGGGTTACAGTGCATCTTTGCACCTATGCAGTTTCAGCAAGCCCTTCTCAAAGAAATGTCCCTAGGGCCAGTTATGAGTCCAGAAAGTTCTCAATCACTTGTGAGTCTCAGAACATCTTATCTCATCATAAGCTATATTTTTAGATATTTAAAAATGCAAACTCTCTACAGCCTGTTGACAGAAGAATTTGAATGGCTATTTGAATTTTCTCCTTTACTATTTAATTTTTTTAACCTTGCATCATAACGAATTAGCAGAGATTTTGTAGCAATAAATTTTTTTACCTTACTTGATCAATTGAGATTCATAAACAAGACATTTTAGAATGCTTTTTGTTGATATTATCTCGCTAAAGTGATATTTACTTGTTTTATTTCTTTTGACCAATTACTCTCCTAATCAGCACATTTTCCAAACCCTTTAGTCCTGTCCTTTCATTTTCCATAACTGCATTTTTGGCTTCAAAATTTCATCTTTTGCGCTGCAGATACGAATGCTGGAAAGGTTCCTAGAGATGTTTATCAAAATCTTAAGCGGAGAATATGCGTATCTGTATCCAAGAGATTTCTACAATGCCTTGACGCAAGTGCTTCCGTTGTTTGGGGATAGAAAACAGGTAACGTGATCTTCAGTTTGATTCAATAGCTATTTATATATCATCTGAATCATTGTGAAATATCACGGTGATTTTACGCAATCACAAAGTGTGTTGTCTATCAAAAGTCCCGTCTCTTTACAGCATGACTGCCAAGAGTTCGTGTCCTTCTTGCTGAACAGTCTCCACGACGCCCTGAACCGCGCATTACCCGCGAAGAAATCGCCAGCGGCGGTAGGCGCGGGAGAATCATCGCCGCAGATGTCCGATCTCCGGCTGGAAGCCTCGTCCGAGTCAGAGAACGATGACAATGAAGATACCGGGGAGGAGGTTTCGAAGAGAATGAAGATGGATCAATTGGATGTAGAAGCAGACTTTGGCGTGGAATGTGACGAGAAGCTCAATCGTGCCCAAACTGCTTGGAGGTATCGATGCAATTTCAAGTGTATCATCTTGTAGGAAGGGTAAGGGTTAAAGGGTTGGCACAGCGGGTTTTTCTAGTTAGTAGTATACAGGGCATGAAAACCCATCCGACCACGTGACCGTGCAGTCGCAGGAAATTTCTCAGGCACAAAGTTCTGCAGGAATTGCTTTATAAAAATGCTTTGCAAGAAGAAGTTTTGTTATTTTCCGTTCATCAAAAAAGAAAAACATGATGTCGAACCAAGTCATTGTATCTGCATCAATCATTGTTTCCAAAGTGGTTAATCGTATTGCCAAAAAGCCTTTGAAGTTCCCAATCATGAACAGCTGGAAGCTACAATGCATATATTTTCACCAGGACACATAATTGATTTTAAAGTGATTCTAACTTTGTAACTCTTTCTTTCAATAATCTTCGTATCTTCGCAGAAAATTTATGCATGGTTTTTGTTCGGTCGTACGAAAGAAAACTTTTTTCGTGCCCAGGTAGTAAAATTAGAGTCTATCAAAAGTAACAGTTGCCTTGATCTTGTGTGTCGAAAGTTGCTGTCAACGAACGATTTGGATAGGGAAATCATGCAAAAGGAGCTTGGTTTCGTTCCATCCTGATGCGTTTATGAGCCTCCGTCTTAAATAGGGACTTTAACTTTTAGGAGTTACGTAGAACAGAACCAATCAGTGATTGTTGACACGTTCCAGGGCCAGTTCAAAAGTATGGTAAGAATCTGGCGAATTTTTTCACACCAGACCATTTCATTGACTTTTATGCAAGTAATAATGTGTCATGAATTCTGGTTATTTGCAAATTAAGCGCTTCCAATGCTTTTCAGGCAGTGTTATGCTATAGTTTGTATATTCAAGCAAATGTTTCGTGGTATGTACAAAATTGACAATGGCGAGAGACGGCGAAAAAATCATATTTACATTCTATGCAAAGATTTGTATGCAAAAATGGTATACAAAAATTGTATTTCTGATTTTACTCGCAATTGTGAAGTCTCTGCGTGTGTTGTCAGCCCAAGGATATGGTACCTGTGTGAATAAAACTCATTTTCTTGTTTTTTCGGTTTTGAAAGAAGAGGCCCATTCCAATAATTTTCCAATATCCGTTTTACATCCGTTCAAGTGTTGTTGTTGCTTTGCAGGTTACTTGCGAGAAATGCCACCACGTTTCGGCGACGTTCGAGCCATTCATGCACGTGTCTGTGCCCATCCCACGTGCCAATGAGCAGCAAGTTTGTGAGTATCACCACTGATCACTCCTTTACAATTTATACTGCAATTTTGCTATCTGCACCTAGAGTCTGTGTCCACGATGTGCGAGATTCTACTCTTGGAGTCTTTACTGAGTGCAATGGTAGGCTATTGCTTTTATGCCTTAATTTTGATTGAGCCCAGGTATTAAATAATAGTGTGTTAATAGAGCAGTATACATTCAAAGTAATTTTTTCAGTCGTGAATATCAGGCTATGGCAAACATGTCTGCCAGGGCTCTCTTAACACACGCTGTGTAGTTCACAGCAGAGTCATCCAACGTCCAAATTATCTTTATAATCTTTATTCGTCCTGGTTTTGCAAAAAATATTGCAAATAAGCCCCCACCCAAAAATGTCAAAAATAGAGAAGCCCCCAGGGGGCTTATTCGAGGATTTACGGTATCTTTGTCCAGCTATTTAAGGCCATAGCCTTTGACCAGCTTTTTAAGAAATTTCTGTGGAGCCTTCCTAGACATTTCAAGGCAATGTCGATCTGTGGAACTGCCTCCTATATATTTCTTGCTTATAAACCCTTGTATATACAGTTAGTTATGAATTTTTGGCGCTGAATTTAGCCTGTATTATGTAAAGAGAGTCAGTATTTCAAACGGTTTTACTTTCCAGTGGTCACGTGTCGACTTCAGATGCAGTGCTCTCCAAGTATTTCCCAATTGGAAACTCACAGGTGCATATTAACTTCAGCTACGGTTTTTCCCCTATCAGCTTTTGCCTTTTGATATTTATACATATATTTAGCATTTCTTCAATTTTTTTAAAAATCTTTGTTGACGTAGCTGGTAATTGTTTTTATCTATTTGCACTTTTTATATGCTCTTCCATACCAAATGCAATTGTTTTCATTTTCGTTCTTATTTTCCAGTCATGGTTTGAGCTGTTTTTCTAATCAAATCTTTTGTTGAATCATTTAATCGTTTTTATGTAAGATATTAGATTTTAGATTTCAATCTTTAAAGAGCTACTTATAGTACGGCATGTGTTTGACAACCAAGTTGAATCATAGAGTAATGATTTTTTAGCAATGATTCTAGTTATTTTTCTAATCAAACTAGAGCTGTTTATAGTTTTTTAATGAATCACAAGGCAATCGCTAACTGCGTTTCCCTTTCCTTCCTCTCCTCCGCAGTCCCCCTTATCGAGCTTGCTTCCCTTTCGAGCTTGCTCTCCTTTCAAGCTTGCTCTGTGGCTCCGGTGTCCAGGACTGCGTGTGTAGTGTGTTGCGTCAGGTTGCGTTTCAAGTGACTTCCAGTTAAAGTTGATTCATGTCCAATCTCTTTAGATTTCTAGTCACGGTGAGCAAACAAGCGACCGTCGGCGACGTGAAAAACAAGCTGATGAAGGCCATTGCAGCTGTGAAGAAGATGGATGTGAAGAAGATGGAGGAAGAAGATCTGGTGATGGCGGAAGTGGCCGGTGGCACTCTAGTTAGAACACTCGTGAGTTGTCTGTTATTCACGATGCATGCGCCTTTACAGGGGGACCTTACGGAATTGGGCCTATATACAGCTAAGGGAAGCTGTTTAGCTAGGAATGTCTGAGAGGTAAGGGTGTAGGAATGGGATGCAAGATCAGTTCAATTCAGGAATAAAGATTCAACCTAACTTAGGAACAGACGGCCAGTCTAACTTAAAAACGAAAGGTTTTTGTTTCTGCTGAATATATCCACCATTGATTCTGTGGCCCGTAATGGACCTTGTGCATGGGAAGAAGTGATTCATTGAGACTTAGTGACAGGGTGGCTGGGAGTGGTCTCGAAAAGAAAGTGCCAGGTGAAGAGTGATTGCCTGCTTTTTTATTGTCCAGGTTTAGTCCTGGGTTAAAGTTACACTTTGCACGTCCACAGCGTTTATACATTGATAAGTGTCGCCTGAAAAGCTCTTGAAATTCCTTTAGAATGCTAGCTTTTCCTAATACGATGATTAAAAACATTCAGAAAAATTGATATTGAGCGCTCTAGTAGCTTGGTATTCCCTGCCTTTTGCAAACGACTAGTACGCTATGCGGTTTTACGGGTGACAAATGTACAAATTCCTATACACTTAGCGTCTTTCCAACAGGTTTCTGACATGAGTCTCCGGTTCCTCAAGTTGAAAGAAGACAAAAAATTGTACGCGATAGAATGCCTGAGATGTTATCCTGTTGAAAACGAGGCTACTGCAACAGAAAGAGATGGCACGACTGAGAGCAGCGAAAACCCGCTGCTGCGGGCAGAACCGCAGGAAGACCAGCTCCCGCGAGAAGATCTGCTGCCGCGGGAAGGCCCACAGGGGTGGCATACGTGCGGTATTTGCCTTGAAGACATATTCGATGAAAACCTAACGATCCATGGCATATGTGGAGGTATTCTCTGCAGCGATTGTTTGGAAGCGACTGCTTCCTATCATTCCGGGAAGAGCTTTCCCTGCCCGGTATGCATTGACGCTTGTATTCACATAGATGCCTGCATTCACATAGGTGCCTGCATTCACATAGGTGCCTGCATTCACATAGGTGCCTGCATTCACATATATATTTGTACTCTCATAGGTGCCTGCATTCATATATATATTTGTACTCTCATAGGTGCCTGCATTCATATATATATTTGTACTCTCATAGGTGCCTGCATTCACATAGGTGCCTGCATTCAAATAGGTGCCTGCATTCACATAGATGCCTGCATTCACATAGATGCCTGCATTCACATAGGTGCCTTCATTCACATAGGTGCCTGCATTCACATAGGTGCCTGCATTCACATATATATTTGTACTCTCATAGGTGCCTGCACTCATATAGGTGCCTGCATTCACATAGGTGCCTGCATTCACATAGATGCCTGCATTCACATAGGTGCCTGCATTCACATAGGTGCCTGCATTCACATAGGTGCCTGCATTCACATATATATTTGTACTCTCATAGGTGCCTGCACTCATATAGGTGCCTGCATTCACATAGGTGCCTGCATTCACATAGGTGCCTGCATTCACATATGTGCCTGCATTCACATAGGTGCCTGCATTCACATAGGTGCCTGCATTCACATATATATTTGTACTCTCATAGGTGCCTGCACTCAAATAGGTGCCTGCATTCAAATAGGTGCCTGCATTCAAATAGGTGCCTGCATTCACATAGGTGCCTGCATTCACATATATATTTGTACTCTCATAGGTGCCTGCATTCACATAGGTGCCTGCATTCACATATATATTTGTACTCTCATAGGTGCCTGCATTCACATAGGTGCCTGCATTCACATATATATTTGTACTCTCATAGGTGCCTGCACTCAAATAGGTGCCTGCATTCAAATAGGTGCCTGCATTCACATAGGTGCCTGCATTCACATATATATTTGCTTTTACATAAGTGCCTGCTTATATGCTCCCTCGGATTGATACTATGCTCGTCAACTGTATGTTTGCTGTATTCCTTTGAATTTCACAGTTTCTGTAGTTGCTAGAAAAATTAAAACTCAGAGTGCTGATCTTAAATATTTCTGTAATGACACAGGTTTGCAATGTAACTGTAGACGAGAAGTCTTTCAACTGCATCACAAAGTCATTGAAGGGTACTAACATTACAAGGTAATATTTGATAATTTTTCACTATCATCTGTATTCTTCTTTCTAAAATTTTCAGTCAAGTTTGCAGATTGGGATTAAGATTTATCTGTGCGAGTAAGATGTAAGATTAGAATTGTTTTTATCATATTTCAAATTTGCGGACTCTGCCATTATATTTTGACGACCACAAAAAGGCAGACTGAGATTGATAAAATAAACAAAGGAACGAAGAAACTAAGATGCAAAATACTTCGTAAATACGTCTTTGGCCAAACTGTCGTTGGATTTTCCTGCACCCGTACTCCCGATTTTCTAATGTTCTTTTCTGTTTGACCTGTACTCCTGTACTACCTTTAATCCATAGAAAAGTTCTCATTCCCTTGCTCACGCGTTGCGTCAAACAAGACGATCAACAAAGGCAAAACGTGACGCGTCCAGCAGACAAGGTTTAAATACTTTCCAGCTTTTTAATTTTCTTTCTTTTCTAATTATCTTATGCCTGTCGTTTTGTTCTTGTTCCCCAATTCAAACTTCTTCAAAAGTCTCATGAAGTCAGTTTGGCATTAGGGAACTGTTTATTCTTCTTCATTTTGTTTAATTTTGGAGATGACTGGTGAACTCCAAGATTTTGCCATTTTGGATAGGACTGTTTGCGTTTACTTTGCGATTGCATTGTTTCCTTGAGTATCTAGTCCTTCGTCGCATTCAGGTCCTGAATATATATATATATATATCTTCATTTTTAAATATTCCTTCTATTTCTATTACATAACCCTTTGTTGCCGCTGATTTTTCTTTATACCATTACCCAAGTGATTTCATCTAATCACGTGTACTTACAGCTCTGTACAGTTGGTCACCCAGCTGTATTCCTGTTCCCTCAAGCCATGAAGGCCTGCGATGTTTGGAAAGAGCTGAGACGGATTGCGCCCAGGGCTGGTGGTCCTGAGTACACCATCGCCTTAACAGATGCAATGGTATGTCCCGGTGCCAAATTTCCAAATTATTGCCACCGCTTTTGGAAAATTTTGCAGCTTGAATGGAACTGGCATTTGTTGTACACCCTCTGCCAATTTAGCAATTTTATTGTGAGATGAAGCAATCACAGCTATGTGAAAAATGTAAGAGAGACTTTATCCAGACAGGCTTGGTAATTCAGGAACTTAGAAACAGAAGTAACTCAAGTTGTTTATGAATGTATTTTATTTTTGGTGTCAGAGAGGTTATATTATGAGTACGAATGATGTTGCTTTGTACCAAGACTTCAATCATCTTTCTTCAAGCCGTGGTTTTTTCCACTGCCTTTTCTGTGCAAAAATAAGATTTTAGTAAGTGTATATATATTTAAATTGTACACTATATATAGTTTGTTTTTATACACCGACCATGCCATCCTTTTTTAATTATACACACTTTCCGTTCTAGGGAATTTCATGTTCGCGTTGTGACACTTTTACGGAGTGCAGCGGGTGCATTTTAGAAGAAGATGACAAGACCATTCAGTTTAGACCAGGGGACCACATAACTATAAATTTTCAAACTGTATCTACAGGACTGTTAGAGGAGGTAAGAGTGAAGAGTGTTTTTGTCCGCTCGATAATGTCAAGAAAAATTCTCCAATAGTACTATGCATATCATCGATAAAAGGGTTCTACGTTGGAAAAGCTCTGACATTTGGTAGTGCGCCAGAGAAGAAGATGTATTTATTCCTGATTATAGCGTTCTTTGTCTTCAGTTTGTTCATAGTAGTGGTAACCTAATTGATTATCTTACTACCTTTAATTTTAAACCTTTTTATCTTCTGTTTATCATAAGACAACAGTTTTAACATATTCAAGATCCTTTCAGACATTTTCGATGAGCCAATATTATTATTGGTTTATTTTCTTTTCTTGGCTTACCAATAACTGGCTCTGTTACTCTTTAATAGTTTTCGCTTTTTGATCATTTAATTTATCTTACCGGTATGTGTTTTCTGCCAATTTGCTTTATTTGTACATCTCCATTTAAAAAATTTATTATTGTTAGTAACGTACCAATTTTCAAAATCTTTGCAATGATAATGATAGGAAATCGTTTTTCTCAAGTTCCTATGAAACTACTTACAAATACGCGAACTTTTGCATCTAGCTCACACGTGTGGTCGATGATGAATCAGTTGGCCTTCTCAGAGAGGATGACTCGGTCAATCTCAGTGAATGCTTCGAGAACTTCTGTGAAAGGTACAGTCATCATCTACGATGTTTAGGTTAGAGTAGCAGCGTGTGCCAATGACCGTCAATGAATTTATTGATGTGCATACTGTTTTGCCTCTGCTCTCGATGATTGAAGATGGATTTCGAGCTGTTTCATGATAGAGCTATTTAATATAAATACTTTTGTTTCTATTCTGATGTCAATAACGTAGCGGAGTTAATTCAAAAGATTTTCAACATGGCGTAGTTAAGTCAAAGAATATAGCAACTAAAGATCGATTGATGATTTATTTGCAATTATTCAATCTTTTCTGTTATCAAGTACCTTACTTGGCTATTTTGATTCTTCAGTGAAGCACTGGGCGACGAGAATCCTTGGTTTTGCCCGAAGTGTCGACGAAATCAGAATGCAATAAAATGCATTTCAATATCAAGATGGCCAGAAGTGTTAATTGTACACCTCAAAAGGTGATTTTTGCCAAGTCGTGTTAGTCTTAATTTCCGCTGTTAATCTTCCCTGTTAACTCCATCAGTATCGAAAGTACCCACACTGTCACGTTTGTATAATTGTCTAATTGGTTGGTGAGTTTTGATTCGATTTCAAACTTTGAACATTATCTTTTCATTATGCGAGAAGTGTCTCTTTCTTGAGTATAGAGATAGGCAATCTAGAATTTGAATGACACATTTTTGAATAGCTGAAATTCATCTTCACCGAGCCAATGCACATATTGCCAACTTGTACAGCTTTATTTATGTACTTTGTTCTTTGGTTACTGCACATGGTATTAAATTTATTGGAAAAAGAATAATAATGACTGTCAATATTGTTCAATTATTGTGGCGTTTTTGAATAAGGTAATTGGACTGGTGTGATTGTGATTCCCAGGAGATACGCGTCTTTAGGGAGATGTGATTTTTCTGTTACTGTTTGTTGTAGATTTTACTTCGAAGGATTGCAAAGTGCAAAAGTGACGTCACCAGTAGATTTCCAGCTAAGCGAGTTCAACCTCGACTTCGTTAGCAGTGCAGAATCTCTAGGAAAAGAGAGTTCGGTTTTCGATCTGATTGGCATTGTCTGTCACAAAGGAAGTGAGTTTCCATTACTGTATTTTTGCTGCCTAAACTTCTATGGTGTTTTTGACTGAAAAAGATTGTCATACAGGCTGCTATTTTCAACGAGGCTATATGGTGATGACCATAGGCGTCAAATCTTTATTGGCTACGTCGGAATCCCCTTTTTTTGTTCCTGTTTATCGGTCCCCGTTAACGATACAAATACTGATATTCCTCTTTACTTTTAATTAACTGTGGTCTCTCCTTGCAGCTTTAAGAGCTTTTCCTCGCCTTTAATCCAGAATGTATTTTGCAGTAAGGTCGTGGCTGTTAGTACGATGTCTTATGTGTGTTTATAATGTGTTTATAATGTGTTTATAATGTGTTTATAATGTGTTTATAATATTATTATAATGTGTTTTTTGAAGGGTTAACTAGTGGCCACTACACTGCCTACTGTAAGCACCACTCCACCTGGTATTTTTACAATGACGAAACAACTTGCGAGGTAAGCTGCATCTCACAACTGCTAGACGTAGCCTTTCGACATGAAAGTTTCGTTTACATTGTTATCTGTGGTGTAAAGAAAATCAAGCGGTCAGATTCCGGGCGTTGTAGGCTCATTTCATAATAAAATATTTGGTTGATTCTTGGCGCAAACATGGAGAATGAAAACCATTTCAGTATTCATGAATATTGAAAGTCTTCATGTACTTGTGAGGTTTTTTATTTTATTTTATTGTTTATGTAATTTCATCGTCTGCACATCGAATATGAGGAGGAGAAACTGTTTTTTTCTTCTAATTTTTGACTGGTGTAGGGTATCGTCGTAAAGTTCAGTAGATTTAGGCAACGCAGAATTTAATATTTTCCTACCGGGGTGGTCCATTGCTTCAACCGTTTTTGCGAGAACCAAAGGAAGTTTCATTCAGGAAAATTATTTGATAAATGTGACACAATTTAAATGATGATTTCCTAGTATCCTTAGTAATAGAAGCTTCATTACAGTATTTTTTGACATCTATTGGGACATTGATATTGTCGTGATTGTCATGAGTGGTAGGTTTCTTATTAGGCATTCAAAGATGCTTGAAACTAAATCTAATAATGCATTTAATACATAAGTACATATGCAGTTTATTTTGCATATTTTTATCTTGGTCGTCACAATCTGCTTCCATCGCCAACAGGTTGACATTCGATCTATTCAGTTAGAAGAGGTCTACATGTTATTTTATCAAAGGATCGGTAAGGCGTGCTTCGAAAAATCCTTTCACTTTCCCTTGCATGTGATTTTACAAAATGATATATGCAGCCCAATTATATTGTATTATATTATATTATATTATATTATATTATATTATATCATATTATACAATTAATCGCAAAACCTTACTTTGGAGATATATGCTTCAACAATTGGGGATTAGCCTTAGAGAATGGAATGGTCATACCATACGAATAACAATCTTTGACAGAGAAAGGGAAAGATGTTAAAGCAGTTTCAGATTGTCTAGATTTCGTAAAGATTATTCCATATTTGAACTTCAAAACGACCTTCTCCAAAGTCAAGAGAAGGATTGATACTCTACTTTTCACGGCGTTGTTATTTTGACGTTGCATTACTTTTCGTTTAGCGTCGGAAATCGCGTCGTAGCGGGTTGAAACATGGTTGTTGCAGTTGTGCAATGGCAACAGCTGGTCTGATGAGTTGCGCAATAACGGTTTCCGACAAAAGGTGTTTGGTTTTTAACGAATGGCTGAGATAAGCATCATAGAGCATGCTCATGAAAAGCACACGCAGAGATAGTCGAATAACGAAGAGGTCTTTCCTTAAGAGCACCTTCGCTGAAAGCACCGTTCAATCGAATTCCTGCATTTAACTGTGCAGCTGTAAGTCACCTGAAGCGTGCTTGACTTTATCATTGAAAACGGCCGTTGAGAAGGAAAGAAGATGCAACGATTGAAACGTTTCTCTTGGTTTTAATTTCTTTTGCAAATGAACATGTTGCATTCCATGTTAAATCTCCTTGTATAGTCTGTTAGGCCCAATATAATGCGCTACAGATTGCTAATCAAGTTGTACATTAATGTAAAAAGTGTTTACAACATGTTTCATTGGTTTTTCGAGCACCTACTCTTGATTGCCAGGCCTCGTCTTGGTGACGCCTGAAACAGAGGCTGTTGTTTCTCACGCGACAAAGGCAGCTAGAACTGCCTGCCTGGATTTATGTTCTAATAAGAGAGTATTTGTATACTCGATTTTCAATCACGCTGCTTTTTTGGCATCCTAAGATTCACAATTTACGGTCGTGCGTCTGTGCTCACTTGTACCCATATCATTTCTCTTTTCCTCTTTAAACCAATTCCGTTCTTGCGGACTCCATTTGCTGTTTACACACTTCGTCGATTTTTGGAGGCTGTTTGAACAGCCATTCGCCGCCAAATCTTATTGTTGCCAAGACGGCCGCCAAAACAAAGTTTTCCTCACTCTGGCGGACAGAGTCAGACATCTAGCACCTTAGGCGCTTCTTGATCGGAAGGCGCTTCTTGATCGGAAGCCGCTCAAGATGTTTCTTTCTGAACACTGGTGTGATATTAATCAACTCGTTATTATGTGTTATTCTTTTTTTTATAAGGAACCTACCTCAAGGCCTAGTTCCAAAAGTTCCTTATTCGTAGACCTCAAATCATCAGATTTTAGTACCAAAAGTTGCTAAAACGTTCCTTTATTTTCACTGCACATCAATAAGCCTTAACACTTGATAGAGAGAGGGGCGAGATAGAATATGCGGAAACTACTCAATAAAGCACTTGACACACGGATAGCAAACAATCTATGCGAGTATTGGCTGCAAATGAATGGAACCGGCCTTTTAGTTCTTGATGCTTGCAGTTATAACAACTTTTCAAATCGAAAAGTTCCTTAGGGATTTCATTTTTAGTAGTATAAGTTCTTTAAATATATCGGCCTTCTACATGTAGGTTCCTTATAAAGTGGTTCCTTATAAGAAAAAGCGTGTAGTCCAGAAGCGAATCTTTTTCTTAGGAAAGCAACTGCCTCGTCATAATCAGCTTCTGTAAGCGAGAAACCTTTTCTGGCACTTCTTCCGGATGCTTCCAAGTAGCCACTAAGTTGTTCGACTTTATCTACTTTCACAAACTGTGGGTCATGCCAAGTTTCGTCTGATTTTGACCCGTTTCGTAGGAGTTATTAAGGGGCAAAAACTCGTACTTTTCTACACTTTTGTGGGGTTTTCTCGGAGACTGATGCAGTCGATAAATCACTCTTTTCTCCCCATCCCCAGGTTTGTAAATCATCATTTTAGGTCAATACATGTGTTTGGTTTGGGCTGGGGTAGCCGCTTTATCTTGAAATGAGGTTTCGAAATCCTGTGCGAATGTCTGTCGGGCAAAGCGTCGTAGGCCGTGCACAAAATTTTCAACATTTCCTATAATCTTCGCGAGTTTGGTGCATCTAATTGAGAATAAATTCGATAGATCGACAGAGAATCGTCGAATGTTTGCTTCAGTAAAATTGTTCGTTGTTATCTGCTCTAGTTTTTTTATCCGAATTGATCAAATTCCGATTGTCTATCGCGAATGTCCGATTTGAATGTCGTTCGCCAGATAACGGAATTATGTAACATAATACATAATACTTAGTTACATAAGTTACATAAGTTCCAGAGGAACGTGGTCGAAACAATATGCAAGGTCAATAAAAAGGCGATTGAAAATGAGCACGATCATATGCTCAAACTGGAACAATAGGCATGCGTCGAAGTATGGCTAAGCCAATCAAAACGCGGATAATGTTATTGTTATAATGAGGAGTCATGCTAATCCGAGAGAGCATGTCCAAACATAGGGGTGCCAGGGATGATTAATTGACCGCAAAATGTTGCTTTTTTTCTTTGGAGTCCCTGTGACAGGTCGTGCTTTCTCGGATAGGCATGACTAACCACAGGGGAAGGACACGTTCAAATAATATTATTGCTATCTAGGGACTTGCTATCATGTTGATTTGATGTGAAAATCTTGGATAAATAATATTCCTTCCCTTAAAAAATCCTGGCTCTGAAAATATTTGGTCCTGCCCAGCACGACCGCTAGCTTGGCCGCTGTCTCTCTCTACTAACTTCTCAGGTCTGCCACAGGCACTTTCTTTGTGCTCTTCAGGGCAGCAAACAGAGTGCGCAGTCATTTCTGGCATGTAACTTTCATCCGTAATAATGTTACTCTCAGCCAAGTTCTGCAAAAAGCACTCTTAGATACACACACATATTTTCAGGTGTTTCTGTCGCATATTCACACCTCCTAATAAAAACACTTATAACATGCAAAAGTCTTGCAAACGTCTAACCCGAAATTCGAGCATATTCAAATTACTACTTGAAGCCTGTCGTCGAGCCTGAGGTAGTTTTCTAGGAAGATCACCCAGAAACTACTGAAAGTCAACTTCGCACGACATTATTAGATTATAACTAATATCCATCGGTAGTGCCTAAGCCAGTCTTTTGCCTCTGGAGCTCATAATTGGCGGGAAATGTCACTGCCCATATCGTTCGCGCTTAGACCTTATTTATTTGCAAACAAATTCAGACCTTATATATTTGCAAACAAATTCAGACCTTATATATTTGCAAACAAATTCAGAGTTTGTTAATGATTTTTCCATACGGCGGGAAATGAGCCTCTGACATAATTTACAAGACAGCACATTCACGTGGTCAAGATACTTCTAGATGAAGATGACCTCCTGGCCACTGGAGCGTGTATTTGCTTCAAGCGCATCTAAGTGCTCAGTTGCTTGTACGAAATGGCAGAGATGCAGCTAGACATAAATCGCCATCTAGAGGGAATCGGTTTCGGAAAGTTCCAAGTGATTGCCTTGATGATCTTATGGCTACGCTCTTTCTACTCTTCGACAACAAGTCTTGTCGCATATTGGAGCCGTACCTTCGTTGTCACTGGAACCTGTTACATAACAGCGCTTGGATTGTGTTGCAGAACCATTATGAAGATAGCAGGATCGGTCGTCCTCGGAAAACTGTCTGATAGATACGGCAGACGCAAGATGATGATTCTGGCATTCTTCTTCAACGCATACCTAACCCTGCTTTTCTCTCTTTCCTCGAGCGTACTCCTTTTGTCAGTGATACGAAGGAGCCATCGATTGGGTCCTCAAGCACATATTGCTTCACTTATGCAATGAATTGCCGGTGTCCAACGCAAGTACATGCTATTCGAAGCAGCATTCTTCGCTGGATGTGGATACGCATTATCGTTCCATGATTCCTAAAGTATTAACATGGCGTGGTTCGGTGCATTATCGGAGACCATACCATTACATATCACATTGCAGTTAATTCCTCAGAATCGCCAATGTATTTAATGGCAGCTGGAAAGCGTGATGAAGCTAAAGATGTTTGCAAAGGATAGCAAAATAACGGAGTTGAATTTGCCCAGCACAGATTACAATTCTGTAAACATTATGCAGAGGCAAGAGGAAACAGGCGATTCGCAACAGCACAACCAAGTACAAATCGTAAAACAGATCTATCGTTCTCCCTTCTGACATCTAAGTCATAATAGGCTTTTGCCAAGTGCAAAAGGTGGTATGCAAGAGGTGGCTGGTGTTTCATTTTCTTGACTCTAAAGACTATATATCTGAATATGGCATCTCAGTCATGCTGTAAAGTCGTAGCCTTAGTGATTTAGTTTTATGTCTAATTTCACATTACTTTCAAGATTGTTCCATTCTTGTCTCATAAAAATAACACAATGTTGCCTTGACCTGCATTTGTCTTTGTTTCATACCTTCGAGAAGTGACCAGATTAAAGTTCTAATTATGACAGTTGAGTGATGACACTGACCCCCACACACCCATCTCCCGAGATACGATAATTTACGAGTTGAGAGTTGTCAGTTTCTGATTTTTGTGTACAAAAATTTGAGTACACTATGTATATATATACATCTTAGAAATTTGTCTTTTGATACTTTCGTAACACCGTGCTCAATACGTTAGCACGTAGAGCGTGATATATCATAGAGTTGAAGAAAATAAGACTACATGATTAAGACTACACGTTGACTCAACGTCATTACAAAGTAAACGATGCAAAGAAATATTCATTCCAGAAGAGAAGTTGACACAGCTTTTCGCAAAATCAATCAACCCTTTATAAAGAAGATACGATATGTGTGCAATAAAAGCTTTTTTTGGTGAAATACAGGTGGTATTGTTCTGTGGAATCTATAAGCGAAATCTTGTTTGAGTGGAAATTTATGATTCTACGCACGGGCAGAAACGTGAACTAGAACAGCTTCGACTGATAATGCGTATGCGTAGAATAGCATTTGGAACACCCTGTTTTCAACTTCTAATTTTAGTCATTATTAAAAGTTACTGCGCGACAAAATTTGCAATAGAAAAGCATTTGAGGTTGTAAGAGTGCAGTGGAAATGCGTGAAAGTCTTGAGCTTCATTTTTCTGTTTCATATAAGCGACATGTTAGTAAAAGCCCAGCTGAACATTATCGCGTTTTGTCGCTGTGGCTGAATCACTACTGCTGTTTGCAATTTTGTCAACTTCAGTTGAAGAGAGTCTGAGATGCCGTGTTTTCTTGACAAGTATAACTTTATAACGGTTTCCATTCCAAAAAGCAGCCCAAGTCTTGGACTAGAACTATGGGTGTAGCAGATGCTATGAAACTGCCGATAAAGCATCAACAGAGTAACGGCATTCTTCGTACACAGCTACAGGATACCTATTTTTGTAGAAATTTGTCTTTTGATACTTCTGTAACACAGTGCTCAATACGTTAGCACGTAGATCGTGATATATCATAGAGTTGAAGAAAATAAGACTACATGGTTTGTCTCTGCAAGCCTGCTTCGTGAGTAACTCACTCTTCAGGAGATGTTGATATACTGGAATATTCCTCGAATAAATAGATAATACGGTACAGAAGGTGTTACATAATGTGTGAGGTTATACAAAAGGTTAATTAGACGTTACATAAGGGATTTAGGTGTTACATAATAGTTTTGTTTCTATGGCGGCAAGAAGATGCGAGTTCGTTTCGTTTGTTATTGAGTGTTGATAATTCGAATGCAGATGTGTCAAAAAATATTTATTATCATGATGACTCATGTTATATCAATGATTGACATTTCAAACTGCTGTTGCTTTAACTTCCGGACGCTTCACGCTGAGAACAGTTTTTGTTGAACTCTAGATTTTTGATTACTTGTAATTCGGTTTTAACCTGTTGTTATCGAAAGACATGAAAGTTTGTTCGGTTTAAGTATGATAATTTATAATATTTAACAGGTTATGGCCCAGGCACTTTTCATAACTGTTTTCGTCTGTACATGGCTTAGATGTTTGCTCCGTGAATAAATAAATCAGAGGAAGTCTGTTGGAATAATTCGCTGTAATCATGGCAGCTGAAGACACTGGTTTTAAAGTTGAAAAACTGAATGGAGAGAACTATCATAGCTGGAAGTTCCAGATGAAAATGTACCTTATCGGAAAAGATTTATGGGAATTAGTTACGGGAGAAGAAACCCTGAGTGCCGCAGCAAATCCTGAACAACTAAGGAGATTTCGAAAGAGGGAAAACCTGGCCCTCGCGACAGTGTGCCTGTCTGTTGAAACAAGTTTGCAGATTTATGTTCGATCGGCAAAGAATGCTAAAGAAGCTTGGGACAATCTTGAACAACATTTTGAACGAAAATCGCTATCACAAAAAATATTCTACCGCAGGAAGCTGTATTCTGCACGAATGGGAAAAGGGGCGAAAATGATCGACCACATAAACTATATCAAAACACTCGCCGAGCATTTGGAAGCAGTGGATGACGAAATAGCTGAAAAAGATTTGGTTATCATTTTAATCAGTAGTCTACCTGAGGAATACAATTATTTGATCACTGCTCTTGAAACAATTGCTGAAGAAAAATTGAGTTGGAACTATGTTCGTGACAGATTGATTCACGAATACGATAAAATGCTGGGCGGAAGTGAAGGGGCAGTGAGTACTCCAAAAGCTGAGGCGTGCCAAGATGCATTATTCACAAAGAAGTCAACAGAACACAGGAAAATGAGTAATTCCAAGAAATTTCGATGCCATTATTGCCAAAAGCCCGGTCACTTTGCCAGGGATTGCTTTAAAAAGAAAGCTGATGCAAAAAATAACCCCAAGAACGTAACAGCAAATATGGCAGAAACAAAACAAGAAAATGGAAATGAAGAAACAGCAACTGAGATTGTTAGCTGTGGGAAATACTCCATCAGATAAAGATGACTGGTGGATAGACTCGGGGGCATCACAGCACATGACTCCTGTTAAAAAGGGGATGTATGGATATACCCCATTCAAGAAACCAATAGAAGTGAAGCTTGCTGATGATACTGTAATTTTTGCTTATGGAAAAGGGGAATTGCAGCTTGTTCTGTATGATGGCAAAGACAAGGTGAATGCACCCTGAAATGTACTTTACGTACCAAAAATACAGAAAAACTTGCTATCTTTGCCTTCTATCACTGACAAAGATGCAGAAGTGCAGTTTAAAGGTCAACATTGCAAGATAATCATCAATGGCAATGTATACAGTATTGGCCACAAGCATGGAAACTGTATAAATTGAATGTAGATCCTGAGCAATCATGCTGTTTTGGATCAACTGTTGCCAATGATGACAATGCACTATGGCATTATCGATATGGACACCTTGGTTACGACAACCTGAAGCTGCTGCACAACAAGTCTATGGTAGATGGGCTGAGCTGGAAACCAAATGGGCAAACTGATAGAGAATGTGAAGGCTGTGCATATGGGAAACAAAGTCGCCAAACATTTTCAAAGAACTGTTCACAGAAAAATACTCAGCCTTTAGAACTCATACACAGTGATGTGTGTGGTCCCATGAATGTCACTTCAGTGGGAGGTTCAAGGTATTTTGTCACCTTTATAGATGACTGTACTCACTACACTACTGTGTACATGCTAAAGAAGAAGAGTGAAGTACTGGATAAATTTAAAGAATTTGTTGAGTCATCTGAAAGACTGATTGGAAAACAAGTAAAGAAGCTGAGATCAGATAATGGAGGCGAATATATTTCAGAAGAATTTGCTGAAGTGGAAAAGTCGTGGAATACTGCACGAAGTCACGGTTCCCTACACACCGCAGCAGAATGGCATTGCTAAACGCATGGACCGAACAATTATGGACACTGTAAGGTCAATGATACATCATGGTAATCTTCCTTTGAGGTTTTGGGCAGAGGCTGTGTCTACAGCAACTTACATCGGAAACAAAACCTCAACATCATGTTTGAAAGAGAAAACACCATATGAGTGCTGGTATGATGAGAAACCTGATGTAAGCCATTTTAAAGTATTTGGCTGTAATGCGTTCGTCCATGTGCCAGACCAAAAAAGGAGCAAATTGGACAAAAAGTCTATGCATTGTATCTTTGTTGGTTATCCTTTTGGCTGTAAAGGATACAAGTTGTACAATCCTGAAACAAAGCAGATGATAAGAAGTCGTGATGTCATATTTCTGGAGAATTCCTTTGAACACAAACTGTTTGACAATGAAAAGGGATTAACAGAACTGTTAACTGCTGACAAGAATGACTTATCGTCTGATGCTGTGCATTTCAAGGCCGTACAAGATACCAACAAGAGTGAAGATAATGAAGAACATGCAGAGAATCAAGAAGAAGAAGATGCTTTACCAGAAGAACTGTATCAAAGACCTCAAAGAAACAGAGTTGCTCCTGAAAGGTTAGGAAGCATAACGGGTGAATAGTGGAACTATGCAACACTTGCTGTATCTGACACTGATGAACCAAAGAATATGAATGGAGCACTGAACGGAAAAGATGCTCAAAAGTGTAAAGGTGCAGCTGATGCTGAATACAAGTCCTTAATGAAGAACAATACCTGGAATCTTGTAGATTTGCCTGATGGAAAGAATTTAGTTGGCTGCAAATGGCTGTTTAAAGTAAAAAGGAACGCAGATGGGAGCATCAATCGCTACAAAGTTCGTTTAGTTGCACAGGGTTACTCACAAGAGGCTGGTGAGGATTATGATAAAATATTTGCACCTGTTGCAAAATACAATTCCATTCGATCTGTGCTGGGAATTGCAAACCAATTTGACATGGAGGTGCATCAAATGGATGTAAAGACGGCATTCCTCAATGGCAAGCTGGACAATGAGATATATATGGAACAGCCTGAGGGTTATGTAGATGCCAAACAATTACACAAGGTTCGCAAGCTTAACAAGAGCATTTATGGATTTAAACAATCTGCTAGATGTTGGAACATTGCAATAGACCAATACTTTAAAGAATCTAGAAATGTCTAGAGTACTGCCGATCCATGTGTTTACTGTAAAACAGAATGTAAAGACGGAAATAACTGCTTGATTATAATTGCAGTATACGTGGACGATACTATCTTAGCTTCGAATGACATTGCAATGTTAACTGCTGAAAAGACCAAATTAAAAGAAATTTTTGAGATGGAAGATCTTGGATAGATCAATCACTGTCTTGGTATGTCTATAAAGAGGGACAGAGACGCTAACGTTCTAATGATAAGTCAAAAAACCTACCTTGAAAACGTGCTGAAGAGATTCGGAATGCAAGATTGCAAGCCAGTATCAACTCCAATGGAAAGCACTGCACGTTATGAAAAATTGGCAGATGATGAAAAGCCTGTAAACACCAGAGAGTATCAAGCAATAATTGGATCGCTTACTTATGCTTCGATAGCTACGCGACCAGATTTATCAGTTGCAGTGGGAGTCTTGAGTCAATTTATGACTAAGCCTGGACCGCAACATTGGCAGGGAAAAAAGAGAGTACTGCGTTACGTGAAAGGAACAACAAACTACGGACTGTACTTCGATTGTTCAAAGAAAGAAAGTTTCAGACTTTACGGATATTCAGACGCTGATTGGGCCGGTGATATATCCACAAGAAAATCAACATCGGGATACATCTTCAAGTTAGGAGGCGCTACAATCTCATGGAAGTCAAAAAGACAATCGATAGTCGCCTTATCAACAACTGAAGCAGAATATGTTGCTTTGTGCCATGCAGCACAAGAAGTTGTTTGGTTACGAAGGTTACTTGCAAGCGTGAACTTAGTGCAAGCAGAACCAACGAAAGTACACGAAGATAATCAAGGGACAATAGCTCTTTCACGAAATCCGAAAAGTCATCCGCGTACGAAACATATCGACATAAAGTTTCATTACGTCAGGGAAGTCATAGAAAAGAAAAAGATGGACCTTGTTTATTGTCCAACTGAAGAAATGATTGCTGACATACTGACTAAAGGATTACCAAAAGCAAGATTCGAAGAACTTCGTTCGCAGATAGGAGTGAAATCGCTTGATTAGCTTACCTATTATCCACTTCAATACAGTATAACATTCTTCAAGTGGGAGTGTCAAAAATATATGTTTATCATTATGATGACTCATATTATATCAAGTGATTGACATTTCGAACTGCTGTTGCTTTTACTTCCGGACGCTACACGCTGAGAACACGTTTTGTTGAACTCTAG
Organism: Nemopilema nomurai; assembly: GCA_003864495.1. Taxonomy (NCBI): domain Eukaryota; kingdom Metazoa; phylum Cnidaria; class Scyphozoa; order Rhizostomeae; family Rhizostomatidae; genus Nemopilema; species Nemopilema nomurai. The sequence goes on along the minus strand of PEDN01001367.1, from coordinate 30,597 downwards.
ATTTTTGATTACTCGTAATTCGGTTTTAACCTGTTGTTATCGAAAGACATGAAGGTTCTGTTCGGTTTATAGTATGATAATTTATAATATTTTAACAAGATGATGAGGGTCTTTTCTGCATCTTTTGTTTGAGCTGCTGTAGGATGGCTTTTTTGAGAGGATGCGCCAGGAAATGGAGTGGTCGATGTTATTGTCTTTTAGGGTCCAGATGTATTTACTGAGTTCTGTGGAGTTTCTGTGTTTTGTGTGACGAAAAGATGCGGTGTGATTTCTGTATCTTGTCTTGAATTCGTTTTCTGTAAGTCCGATGTATGAGCAGTTCCCGTTGAGTGGACATTTGTTCGTTTATCGGCAAATGCATGTTTTGTTGACATTGGTGTTTTCCGGGGTGGTGTTGGTGTCATGTGACTTTAGGGTGCGTTTGTTGTGATTGTCAATGACTTGCTTGATGTTGTTCATACAGCTGTAGCTGATCTTTATTGTGTTGCGGTTGAAGGTTTTTCTGAGTTTGTGGTCTTTGTGGAAATGTTTGTCAATGAGGAATCTGTGTCCGATGTTAGTGCTAACGTTTTTGCTGAATGGGGGGTTATACCAAAGTATCATGCTCTTCCGCAACTTTTTTGCTATGCAAGGCATGCTTATTTTCCTGTAATTACGGTACCGATTTCTATTGCTTGCGGCCACGAAATTATGCTGACTCAACGTCATTACGAAGTCAATGATGAAAATTGTATCGTAGTATTGTATCATTGCCAGAAGGGAAGTTGGCACGGCTTTTCGCAAAAACAATCAATCCTTTGTAAAGGAAGATGCGGATATTGTGGCAATAAAAGCTTTGATTGGCGAAACACAGGTGGTATTGTTCTGTGGAAACTATAAGCAAAATCGTGTTTGACTGGAAGTTTACCGGGGAGAAGCCTCTAGAAACGTTAACTAGAACAGCTTCTATTGATAATGCGTATGCGTAGAATAGCATTTGGAACGCCCTGTGTCCAATGGGCGTAGCGGATGCTATGAAACTACTTACATAGATTGAAGAGTACCGGCATTCTTCGTACACAGCGACAGGAAACCTATGTTTGTTAAGCCTGGTTTCCATATAGCCGTAAAGATCGGATTTATGAACAGTGGTAATATGGCGGCTGCAGTTAACGATAGATTGGTTCTGAAGTATCAACTTGTCTTTCTACTTGGGTATTTGCGATTAAGAAGTTTACGGTTCAAGCGAAAACGAAAACATAAGTTTTCGGTAAGAAGATTGTTGCAGAAAGTAATACAGTACGATTTTTTACAGTCAATAACTTGCCTACTTTGGGAATATCTTTCTTTTGCTTTATGAAATTAACTCCATCAGCAGATTTTATTTTTAAACTTATTATGAACTTGCGTTAATGTTTGATCAATCTTTCCTCATAGATATTTAAGAATGTCACCAAACCGCCTCGAAAACCTTTTGAAAATGGTTGGTCCCTTTTTGGAAAAGAAAAATATGTCAATTTCCAGTGTTGTGCTGATCTCTCTTCATGCATTATTTTTTACTTGGCACTTCAAAATCCTTTAAAGATTTGTCATAAATTACCTTCCAACGTAATTTCCAACGCAATTCGCAAATGTTTCGGAGTCGATCTCCGATTCAGCCATATTTTTTGTATATAAATTCCTTACGTAAATATCGAATCAAAATCACGTCAAACTTTCCAACCCTTATCATTGGCTGACATAGGTCATATGACTGCAAATAACAAAAGAACATAGCAGGCATCGCAGGCAAAATGTTTCCATATGAACTTTACCTGTCGGGAACATCGGAAGCAAGGCCGTAATTGCCGGAAAAGTAGAAGCCAGACCTACTCTTCCGATCCTTCCGATCACAGCATGTGCTGTCATCAATGTGTCGCAAGCAGCCTTCCGATGAGTGTTTCCATTAAAAAAAGACTGTCTGCGACATGTCTGTCATCGATCCGCGACGCATCGCAGGCAACCTTCCGATCGCTACGGCTATATGGAAACCAGGCTTCCAGCTCCTAGTCTTCCAAACGTTATTTAACAGATCCCCCTTCCGTTCATACCATTCAGCCCTCATATGATCCTCATCATTTAGACATCCATTGAAAAGTCTCAAAAGCGGAGTCTGGTGAGAATTTTGAAGCTCAAAAATGAGGGTATATCAAATGTCAAGTTGTTTATTTATACCGTAAGGAAATATCTTTCCACAGCCAGCCTCCATTTTGAATGTTGCTAGGAGAAAAATAGGCGCGCGCGTGGACGGGGAAAGTAGCCTGGGGCAAGCTCTTGGAGCAGGCAACGGTCGAAGATCAATGGATATCCTCTTGCAAAAAATGCTCAAATGTTCAAGGACAACATATTTTTACAAACTGAATTTCTCTGCGCACAATGAGGTAAAACTGTTATCCTTTCGGGTAAAATATATGAACTGACATGATGAAAAACCAACTGGCAACTGACAACTCGCAATTCGCAACTCGCAAAATGTAATCCCTCTATCTCCCGCCACAACGTCGTTTCTTCACAGCCATCCAAAAGATCTGATCAGACACAAGCTTTGACGGCACGACACGGTGTCCGACCTGAGTCTGACAAGTATTTCGCAGATGACCGATTTGGCTCAAACTTTCTCTCTAAATAATACATTTGGGAGCTTCTGGCTGGCAAAGAATATAATATTTGCAATAGCGGAGAAACCGATTTGTAAGATATTGCTTCAGAACTACTTCCATTAACTAAAATAGAGAAATAATAGTGCAAATTGGAAATTGATGGAAAGGCCATGTGCTTCAGGATAAAATGAACCAATTTAAAGATTTTGACTGAAACGCGAAGCTTCAATGGGTCTAAATCCAAGAATTTGGATAACAGTATTTTGACAATTTAACATTTCAAGGACCTGTCGTAATGTATCGTTCTAAAGTCGTCCTTTCAATTTTTATGAAAACCTTAGGCCTAGGTTAGGCCTAGTTTAAAGGTCGAATTTCTGCCGCGTCGAATTGAATGCAATTGTTCAATGGCTGATTTCAGAAAGCGTCCATTGCAATCAATTCTGCAGTCAATCGAAGAAGAGACTACTACGGTGGAGAAGATGTACAAATAGAACACATTTAGAAGGTTGAGTTTGATTCAGACGAGGACGACTCTGAAATTTCTCAGGCACTCCGAGAGCAAGGGTCAACGACGATTAAGAAACAAAAGAGACAAGGAAGGAAGGATTTTGACCAGAGGAAACATTGAGGAGCTCATTGATGTCATTTGTCAGAATGAATATTATCAAAGAAAATCGACATTTACCAATAATCAAGCAATACAGAATTCAGAAATATATTTTGATTGGTTCCTTGAAACAGAGTCATGATCATCTGAAACAGAATAAGCAAAATAGCTGCCTTTCCTTCCAACGATCTCTTACGACTTTGAACTTCATTTTCATATCTCGTTGTCGTTTTCCTAAATTGTTTCTTCGAATTCCAACAGTTGTTGCTAGGAGACCGATAGGCGCCATCTTACATATATTTTACCCCAAACTTGGTCGGACGCAGAGGCACAATGCTGCAAACGTTGCAAAAAGTACTGCATTTGAATGCGGCGATTGAATCGAAAACTGTTTCTAATCAATTCGCCGCAGCAGAGATTGAGGCGGTAAAGGAAATTGTTTGGCACACGGACAACCTCCGTCATAAGGTACTAGATAGCACATTATCGCGGTCAAGATTCTTTTCGGTGAAGGTCATTGAGGTTACGGTAAAGATTTCCTGGGTGAAAACATCCATTTTTCGATTTCTTTTTTCTTGCAAGTGCGATCAGTAAAATCCCTTTTTCTCGGGACTCAGAATTCCTCTACATACAGGTATGGAAAAGCAATTTTGTACCCAAGGAACCAATCGAATGGCTCGAAAATTTCACACGGCCAGGGCAGATGTTGGGCAACCAAAATGTGTCTAAAAATATTTTTATTTGCTCGGGTCCGTCTTTTATACCCAAATACAGCTGCGAAAGGGTGCAAAAATTGTTTGCCAATTTTCGACAGGGTAAAGTTTCAAGAAGAGGAGGAATTTAAAAAATCTGAGACACACTTTGGTAGCTTAAGATCTGCACTTCCTGCTGGTATAAGTCAGATTTTGTTACCTCAAACGCAAGAGTACAAAATGGCTTTTGAAGGTGAAACACTTTTTGAGCAATTAATTCGAATGGAAAATAACATTTAAATTATTTGCCAATAATTTTGATCTGGCTAGATAAGCCACAATCTTTTGCATCGAATGATATATGGTTTACCCAGATTTCATGAACAGTTTGACCTTTAGGAAGGAAAAACCAAATTTCCAATTAAAATCGTTTACCATAACCTTAGATTACTCCCAGACCACTGGAGCGTGTATTTGCTTCAAGCGCATCTAAGTGCTCAGTTGCTTGTACGAAATGGCAGAGATGCAGCTAGACATAAATCGCCATCTAGAGCGAATCGGTTTCGGAAAGTTCCAAGTGGTTGCCTTGATGATCTTATGGCTACGCTACTTCTCGTACTCTTCGACAACAAGTCTTGTCGCCATATTGGAGCCGTACCTTCGTTGTCACTGGAACCTGAGTTACATAACAGCGGCTTGGATTGTGTTGCCAGAGGGCATTATGAAGATAGCAGGATCGGTCGTCCTCGGAAAACTGTCTGATAGATACGGCAGACGCAAGATGATGATTCTGGCATTCTTCTTCAACGCATACCTAACCCTGCTTTTCTCGCTTTCCTCGAGCGTACTCCTTTTGTCAATGATACGAGGAGCCATCGGATTGGTGTCCTCGAGCACTATGATTGCATTCACTTATGCAATGGAGATTTTGCCCGTGTCCAAACGCAAGTACATGTCTATTTTCGAAGCAGCATTCTTCGCTGGATGTGGATACGGCATTATCGTTGCCATGATTTCGCTAAAGTATTTAACATGGCGATGGTTCGGTGCATTATCAGAGACCATACCAGTTACAATATCAGCATTTGCAGTTATATTCCTGCCAGAATCGCCAATGTATTTAATGGCAGCTGGAAAGCGTGATGAAGCTAAAGATGCTCTGCAAAGGATAGCCAAAATGAACGGAGTTGCCCATGCATTTGTGCCAGTACCAGACTACAATTCTGTAAACATTGCAACTGAGAGGCAAGTGGAAAACGAGGCGAGTTCGCAACAGCAGCAACCCAAGTACGAAATCGTAAAACAGATTGCTATCGTCTCCCTTCTGCAGTTCTTTGGAGACATAGTTTCCGCCACTGTGCGTTTTGGATCCATGCAGTTTGGGGAGAATTCTGACCCGTCATCCTGCGGACCTTGCTCCAGCAACTTGACGTACAAATACCGCTGGGCTGTTGAGTCTGCTGGCTTGCTTTCAGTCGCTACGTCATACTTGCTGCTGGGCAGGGTTAGCAGACGGCTTACAATGAAGATCCTGGTTATCTGTATCGCTGTCTGCCTTGTGCCGTTCTACTGGCCTTTGCGAGGGTGGCCTCTTCTTCTCGCCATAAATTTCACCGAACTAGCAGCGTCGACTCTGAATAACGTCATATTGGTGTATAGGGCTGAGCTCTTTGTTACTTCGATGCGAACGAGTGGATGTGGCATTTCTGACGCAGCTGGTCAACTCGGCATCTTGTTAGGCCAGTTAATAGCCGTTTACAGCTATCACCTCAACAATACTCTCTCTATCGGCATTCTTCATGGTTTAACTGTCTTGAATATGGCAGTCGCCTTCACCAGTCTTCAAGAGACATCCCATCGACATCTGAAGTAGTCATAATAGGCTTTTGTCAAGAGTTGCAAAAGGTGGTATGGCAAGAGGTGGCTGGTGTTTCATTTCCTTGACTCTAAAGACTATATATCTGAATATGGCATCTCAGTCAGTGCTGAGTAAAGTCGTAGCCTTAGTGATTGTAGTTTTTTGTCTAATTTCACATTTCTTTCAAGATTGTTCCATTCTTGTCTCAGAAAAATAACACAATGTTGCCTTGACCTGCGATTGTTTTCTTTGACTTCATACCTTCGAGACGTGACCAGCATTAAAGTTCTAATTTATGACAGTTGAGTGATGACAGCTGACCCTGCCCACACACTCATCTCCCAACATAAAGACGGCACGACACGGTGTCAGACCTGCGTCTGACGATCCGCATAGATCCGTACCCAAACTGGCTACGATAGGCCTTGCGTTTACACGGGCACGGTAGGATCCGTATCTTTTCTCGGAGAGTCTCCCTTTTGGGTACAATTTGAAAGAACGAATCAATTTGGATCCGTTCCTTAATCGGCGCCGTACAAACGGGTGGATACGGATCAGCAAAGGCACGGCAGTGAAACGAGACCACCAAATTGAAAATTAACAATCACCAATTGTCATTGCGCATGCTTAAAAAGAGAGTTATAGTTTAGGATCCGATCTCGTGTAAACGCTTGTGCATCATACCCATATCGTACCTAAAAGGTCCGGATTTTCTGGATCCGTTCCTTTTACTCTCGTGTAAACGGGGCCCAAATTTGGAAGTATATGGCTGGCAAAGAATATAATATTTGCAATAGCGGAGAAACCGATTTGTAAGATATTGCTTCAGAACTACTTCCATCATCTAAGTAAATGATAATGCAAATTGGAAATTGATGAAAAGGCCATGTTTCAGGCTAAAATGAACCAAATTAAAGATAACAATTTTTGCCTGAAACGTGAAGCTTCAATGGGTCCAAATCTTTAAAGGAATTTGGATAACAGTATTTTGACAATTCAACATTTCAAAGACCTGTTTGTTGTAATGTATCGTTCTGTAACCGTCTTTTCAATTTTTATGAAAACTTTAGGCCTAGTTAACTGTAAACATGCACAATTTGTAGTAAACAAGAGACGACAGAAAGTGAACAGACAATGTTAATGGTCATAAACCCGTAGACGTGTCAGACTTAACTGATCAACGCGATTTTCTATTGACAACAACGAAACGTTATCAAAAAGATGCGTCGTTCGATATTCCATATTCAGTTGAATTTCATTTCATTTCATATTCCAAATACAATCGAAACTAATTTCATGGTAGTGTGGTTATGGTAATGTAATTCATAAGCCTTTGGACATATAAGATAGAACCACCACAAAAGATTTCATGGTGATGTGTGCTACAATGGAAAGACCTTAGCAGGATCTTGAAACTGGTAACACAAGCCGTTTGTTACTGCTCAAAAGTAAATCTCCACCTCTCAGTTGCTCATATTAAATAACTGGCGAAACTGATAAGTCTAGATACAGTCTAATTCGACTTTATAATTGATGCTCTAATACATTCTATGTTGAATGAAAATTCGATCTCAGAATTGTGTTGGCTGGAACTGCTGTTTAAAAAACGCTCTTGAATGCCTTTTGAAGCCGAAGCTTGTTTAACAGACGCCATTATCAACACAATTATCGCTGACCAGGCAAGTTGTAACTTGGCAAAGACAAAAAAATATTGATCATAACCATCCAAGGGCATTGAACTGCACGCACTGCAAATTCTTGTGTATATTTTGGAAATATGATGGAAATTGAGGGCGTAGTGCATTTACAGTTGCAAAATAAACCTTGTTTTTGACAACAGCAAGTTCCACCTGTTCTTTTCTTCTAAATTAAATGTCACTTGATTCTCAATCTACACTGCAATGGGTCTAGGGCTGCTGTTCCAAAGATTCTGGGTAATGATGCAAAATCAGGTTGTTTTCCTTGTGGATTTATTCATTCGCAACTAAAGTAAGCTCGGATTTGCGTGCATAAGAACAGCTGGCCATGACTGTTTAATGTTTTAACCATTTGCTTACTTTTATCAATGCATCTGAGACAGACAAACATACCATTCGAATTATATGACGTCACCCCCTGATTAACTGCAACTTTAAACGCCAATAACTTTGGAACCGTATGTTGTAGGGCTATGATTCATTTATAAAGTCGGAGTAACATTGAGAGCGCAATCCAAGAATGTATTTAGATTTAAAATTTGAAAAGTTTACTTTTTTCTGACCGTGACTTGTCGCTCGGTCAATTATGTCACTGTCACGTGACAAGAGCCAATTTTCCAAAATGTCCCAACTCAGAATCTTGATCCTTATATATATACTTTCATTTTAAGCATTAAAATTTTTGGTTACCCAGATCCTTAGATTGTAGTGGAAAATTCCCTGCCTATAATATTGAAGAAAGGCAAAATTAACTTTTGAGTGAAAGAATGTGAAAGAAAAAGAAAGGTGTTAGCAATTACTGGTTTATTTCTTGCTCAACAAGTAAGAAGACATAAGCATTTAGTTTTTCACAAACCCCCAAGAGATACAAATTTTATGTCTAAATATTCATCAACACCATACTTTGATCCTTCTCTGCCAATACCTGACTCCTTAACTCCACCAAATGGTATCATTTCACTTGAAATGGCACTTTCATTAACACCCAACATTCCTACCTCTATCTTTTCAGAAAGTCGAAATATTTGGGCAATATCCTGTGAAAAGATATATCCTGCTAGACCATGTTCTGAGCTATTTGCAATGCGAATGGCATCTTCTTCTGAATGAAACTTCAGTACAGAAATAACTGGCCCAAAAGTCTCTTCTTCTATGGCAAGCATCGTTTCATCACAACCATCAATGATGCTGGGTTTGTAAAAGTTTTGGCCAATGGGGTGTTGCTCACAGCCAACTAATGGCACAGCTCCTTTGCTGATTGCATCTTGTACATTTTCCACCTTTCGTAGACCTTTCTCATTTATAAGTGAGCTTACATCAGTATTATCATCAAACGGATCCCACAACAAGATTGTTCACAGCCTTTGTCATTTCTTCAAAATTCCTGATGGATTCCTTCCTGTACAAGAAAGCGGTTAGCAGCAATACATGTTTGGCCATTGCCTCTGAACTTTGCTAGAAGTGCAGCATTGATGACCTGACTAATATTTCGCTGAATTGAAAACAATAAAAGGAGCATTCCCACCTAGCTCCAATGACACCCGCTTCACATTAGAAGCTGAATCTTGAGAAGGAGCTTACCAACTGCTGTAGAACCAGTAAAAGAAATCTTGCGGACCTTCTGACTCTCACAAAGCAGCTTACCCGCCCTTGGAGTTCCTTCCCGTGAACATGTTATTACATTGACAACACCAGCTGGGATACCACTCTCTTCAGCGATTGCAGCAAGAGCCAAGGCTGTTAATGGGGTCTCCTCAGATGGCTTAATAACTGAGGTGCAACCAGCAGCCATTGCTGCTCCAAGCTTTCTGGTTATCATGGCAAGTGGAAAGTTCCATGGAGTGATAAGACCTACAACACCAACAGGTCTTTTCAACACAAACCGTCTATTCTTGCTATTTGCAGATGGAATCACATCACCATAAGTCCTTTTGGACTCTTCAGCAAACCATTGAAAAAATGAGGCTCCATAATCAACTTCTAACCTTGTTTCTTTAAAGTTTTCCCACACTCTGCAGACATGATTTGTGCCAATGGCTTTGGAACGCACAACATTCTCATAAAATGTATTCATAAGATTTGCACGTTCCTTGGCACTCAGTGAACTCCACTGTTCCAATGACTCTGATGCTGCATCAATGGCAAGGTTAACATCACTCTTATTAACATCACCAACACTGATCAAATGTTCACCAGTTGATGGAGAAAAAACAGGAAAAGCCTCTGTGCATTTAATCCACTTCCCATCAATAAATGGATCAGATCTAATAAGCTTGTTGCCGCTGAGAATTTGAGTAACTGACTTCAGTACCTTGCTCATGACCTCAGTTTTCTCTGCCTGCCAAAGGAGTCAGACATAAATATACTTGAATACATAGAATATACATGTCCTAGACCTTTCAAACCTTCAATTTATTATTCAGACCTTTCCAGCCATAATTATAGTTTCAGTACAAACAAATTTACATCAATGTGTGCTTTCATAAACCACTGTAGTGTTAATTAGTTTTGATAATCTGATCTCAATATAACCTGTTTTAAATGTTAAGCAAATTCACAAGACATACCAATTCTCCGCAGACCAAAGCTGGAAGGCAACACAATTTGTCAAGACAATTGAAAATCCTGTCATAATCAATTCCATAGGAATAGAGAAGCATACTGACGTCATCAGTAAAACTATAAATAGCTTTGCAGCGTATTTACTTGTGTCGATGTGTTAATCCGATACAGTGTCCTAAAAAAACTACCTTCGGAAGCAAGGTAGAAGCAAATACACAAAAAAATACAAATACTTTGATATGTAGTTTGCTTGGCCGGCCATCGCAATTATTTGAAATCTAACATGCCACATTTTGCCATAAAGCATCAATTTTAAGAAAGACTGTCCAAGATTGAATTATCTGACTTACCTCCTTTCTTTATAATGATTTTTTATTTTGCTGAGGTATGGCCTGGCCTAACAAGTCCAAGTTCCATTGGCAAACTTCTGTCATTCTGCACCACAAACTCCTCTGATGCTACAACAACAACATCTACTGGAAAACAAAGTCCAAGAGAGACTGGATCCAGCTGCAGCCGCCTAACAATAAAGATCGCCATGTTTTTATGACCACTTGTCGGGATCCTGAGGGGTAAAATAGTTGTGATAATCGGAAGCAGTGTAAAATAAGCTGGGTTGAAGCAACGAATGATGTCTAAGAGAGATACTTTGCATTCTAAATGCATGTGTGTAATCCTGCATTAGTCAATAAAGTAATAGCGATAAAAAGTAGCAGATCCGAGCTACTTGATTCAAGTTCAATTCATTAGACATGGCCCCCTCAATTTCAAATTCGTGGCATGGACCATGGTCAATATACATTAAAATGCATTTTTCTTCGACAAACGTGAAGCAACTTCGGCTCCGGAAAGTCCCCTACGAATGGTACTCTGTTGATGTCTTTAGCCCGTCTCTGCCCTTCAGTCTCGTTGCTATACCTCGAAAGCTTCCCCCATGCCTCTCACTATCTTCCACACCCAGGAGCGTAGAGAGGGGGGTAAACGGCGTAAAAGTCCGGGGCCCGCAAAAAAATAGGTCTTACAGTTAAATATTTCGACTGCGGCGCAAAAGGGCCCACCCCAGAGCTTGGCTCCGGGGCCCGGGCCGTCTATCAACGACCCTGTCTCCCTCAGCTTTTCAAAGCATCTCTTTGGCCTCTCTCTTTACTTTGAGGTATGTCCCCTCTCTCCAAGACCTTCTTTTCTTTGCCTCTTCTTCAAATGTGCCTATCTCTGCTTCATGTTGCATTCCTCTACTTTTCCAATCTTCCAACGGCTGACTTTCTAAAAACTCTCCTTCCAAATTCCCTCTCGTTTTCTTTACAAGAAATGTGTATACTGGTGCTTATCCCATGCTTCTTGCAAACCCTAAGGTCCCCTTATCTTGGCAATGGGTTGGGAATCCAACAAGCTTCTTACATATTTGTTTTGAACACGATTTGGAATGTTTCAAGTTCGCTTTCGAATGCAATTTAGAATGCGCAGATTCTCGAATCTTTAAAAACTTCTCTGTTTTCTAGAAAGCTGAATAGGAGAGGAGCAAATTTGTTTCCAATGATAGGTGAATGCTTTGCATTTTCATTGTAACTTAAAAAATGGAGGTTGACTTTTTGCATGTAATACATAAATAGGGGGTGTTAATTAATGGAAATGTGTATGCAGAGTTTCTAAAAAATTGAGTTTCCCCTCTCCCCGCCCCCTACAACTAGGAACCTGGGACCAGCTGCTCTTTCTGATGCCCACCCTTCGCTCTATCCAGGTCATATTCCAGGCTCGGGAGAAGATGGCGACTCAAAAGGCTCGCTCAGGCCCCAAATGTATCAAACATAATTTGTCTAAAGATATTTTCTGTGTGTAAGTGGCATTGTGGCAGGAGGACCAGTTCACGAAGGTGGTCACAAGCTAATGGCCGCTGTGTTTGTCCTTTAATCAGCAGTTTCTTAACAATAGATGTCTTTTACCAAGGCTGATTAACAACAACAACCACAGTGATAATGGAAGGCGAGAAAGAAAACATTGGAAGCATATCTATAGATGGTGAGTTAAAGCCAGATAAACGTAGTCAAATATGTGTTAGCCTGTAAAGAAAGAATAAAAAGAGAGGAGGTAAAAAGCTTTTTCATTTATTTTGCAAAGTAGGTCCTGTTATTTCAAAGTATTTAGGGGCGGCAGACTAAACCCTTTTATAAGCTTCAGATTTTGACCACCCCCAACCCCCCTCTCCCCCCTAATACTAATATACAAATGGCTGGTCCTGTTTTCCAGCAATGATAGAACTATTAATGCTTCTACTTGTCTCTCTATCACAAGTTCATCACTTTTTCATTTTATAACTTGCACGCCCTACAAGTCCATAAATTCTCCATAAGTTTTGAAGCATTACTACTTCTCCTTTCCTTCATTCGTCTCCCAACTCTTCTACTTTGTCCTTTTTGTTCTAGATATTCTAATTCTTGATGGTGGCCTTGCTACAGAGCTTCCAAAGATTGGTTACAACATTGATGTATGTTGTTTTGATCATTTTCTTTTGTGTTGCATCTTGGTGTGCATTTTTTATATACTCATGAAAAGTATTTGTTTTTTGAAGTCTGAATTTTCTTTTATCTATCAGTTTTGGTTGGAAAAGTTTCCTGAAGCATCATAACCTTTGCTTCTTAAAGATTTCTCCAGCGTTTATGAATCAGAATTAATAATGATGAAATTTGAAAGAAAATTTTTAACTTTATTTTGCACAAATCTAATTCTGGCAGTCATAGATTTGTTATTGCTTTGACCATCAGATTCTTAGTTATCACATGGTGTTTTAGGGTGATCCATTATGGAGTGCAAGAATATTGATAAATCATCCAAATTCAATAAAGGAAGTTCACAAGAGGTAACAAGTCAATTTTATGTTGAATTTTTGTCAATACTTTTATGAGTTTCTTGAGGTTTTTTCTTCTACTGTTAAACAAATATTGTTCCTTCACCTTTCTTTGGTCATATTTTGTGATCATATCTAGAAAGTTGTCTTTTGTTTCAAACATCTACCAACTGGTGGCGGTCAACAGCTAGACATGCAGAAAGAAATTAGATGGTCTGTATTTTTATAGAAGTTGCTGAAGTACTTCCACATTTATTTGATGTATTTTTTCTTTTAGATACTTGGCAGCTGGTGCAGATGTTGTGATAACATCTTCTTACCAAGTAAACAAAAAGACCTTATGACTCAAATTTTAACTGAACCCTTTGATTCAAAATCACCAATTTGTTAATTTGAGCCCAAATGTTTAACAACTGAGATCAAAGTGTTTGAAAGATCTTTTATGGTATTGACACAATGCAGAGGTTATTTTTCCTTGCAACCTTGAATAAGCAGATCTTTTAAGTTCAGAAGTGGATGCTCATATCAAACATCTCATGTGGTCAGTTTAGGGCACCCAATTCCATTCACTCATTGGTGCAAAATAATGAGATTTTTTTAACTAAATGATATATTTCAAGTTCTGAAATTCACCTTAGTGACATGTTAGAATAGACTTCCCTTTGTAAATGGGTTTCTTTAAGGGATCTGCCAATTTTAGCAATGGCACACAAAAATTGCAAGTATCCAGCAATTGCACTCTTCTAGAGAAAAATTCACTGCATGCACAATTTATGGCTTCTAACCGACCTGCTGGGCTGTGCGTACTAATGCGTTTTCTATTATAATCACCCACTTTTCTATTAGATGCCATGAATTAGCTTACTTCTCATCAAAATCACCATCAACACATGATTATTTGGTGACTAAATAGTTTATCTGAATGCAAGTTCAAGCATCTGATTTCATACAGAAATTATATACTTTACAGACAAGTGTTCCATTGCTCATGAAATATGCTACTTGCTCAAAAGAAGAAGCCCTAGGGTACATCAAATCTGCTGTATTGTTGGCTAAAGATGCTCGGGATGAATTCTGGCAAAGCTATAGGTAATTTAACTTTTTTCTACTTTGGCTTGAATGACATTGATCCATTATGCCATCTTTGTTGTCATGATTTATTGTCATAGAAGCATAGTGTTGTTTCCGGGACTGGGCCCACCCCCCCCCCCCCCATAGCAATTCCCAGGGGGGGGGCTCGAGCCCCCAAGCCCCCACATAGTCGGCGCCTTTGCTTTCAATACCTGTCTTTTTCAGTTGATGAAATTTCGTCAGATGTGAAGCTTGTTGTCAATGTCAAACACAAATGTTTTCTTTGATCATGATAAAGGTTTTTTCAATTTAAGCCTGCAAGAATTTACTAAATGAATCTAAAAATTATCTAATGCTGATTTAGGTCAAAAGCTATTTTACCGTCAAAGGAATGTCTTAAAATCAGGAGTTTTACAAACAGAAAAACATGACTATGATAAATTTGAGATTAGAGAGCGAGCATGGTTTACAAGCGATACTTCAAATATCTGTAGAACAATGTGACACTTCAATAAGCAGTTGCGAGTTTACGGTAACATTGTGGAAGTAACTCATAAAGTGCCAGTTTATCCCAACAATATCAGCATTGAAATCTATAGCTTTGAGCTCTGCCTAAATGCTTCCTATGAACCCATACAGCATATCATTAAATCACAATCACAAGAAATGGCGGAAGCATAAATTTTGTATGCTTAAAATACTTTTTCATTCCACGAGAGTGATCGAAAGCTGAAAAAAGGATTTGCTAGTTGCGGTTGAAACATCTTCTAAAAAATCCAGATTGCGCCAAAGCGTATACTGACAACAATATTTTACATAATTGAGCAAGCTGGGTCGTCTTTTCATCTGTAAGTTTTTGAACCTAACTACATATCTTCGCAAAACCCCATTCCATAAAAGCAGGGAGAGTTTCTCTTTTACTTCTCGCAACTGGCTATTTGTGTTGTCAACTTTTGGCCGTTTTTCGACGTTTGCATACCCAAGTTATATTTCCAATGTTTCTTGCCATTTTGAAGTTGTGTACCATGATATATTAAATATATATCATAAAATGTGCCAGAGAATAACTTGACTGTATTCAACAGACAAAGCGATGCTTACAAGAAGGATTTAACATGTCAAACAGAAAGCACCAATGCTGATTCAAAAGATGCCAATAAAGGTTTATTAGTTGTTTTTTCTGTTATTTGCTGTCCTGTTTAGCTTCTAGTTTATTACATAATATCTTTCAATCATGACAATGTAAACAACTTTTAAAAGCAAATTCTGTTCTGTAAGCTAACCTTTTGTTACTTTGATCATTTACCAACCTTTTGGTTATTTCTTAGCCTTGAGACGGTTTCCATTAGTTGCTGGATCTGTTGGGCCTTTTGGTGCTTGTCAGCACGATGCATCTGAATACACAGGCAACTATGTAGAAGACATGTCAGTTGAGGTGAATTCATTTGTCATTGCGATGCCTTGACAAGCTCTTTGCACTGTTGCATGCGAGCATTTCTCACTTCTCCAAAATGTAAAACAGACAAATTGCCTCCCCATCATTCCATCCATCGAGTCTAGTTTTATAGAATTCTTCTGTTCTTTTTTATCACACGAGTACCGGTCAGACAGTCTATTAGCAAAAGTGGTAATACTGTTAAAAATTTTTAATTGTTTCGATTGTCGAAGAGTTATGTTGTTTTTGTATTTGCTCTTCGTACCATGTGAATGCTAAGAATATGGTCACCAATGACAACATCATAGACATGATGATTTTTCCATTTACCTACCACTGCTCCGGAATAATTAATTTGTTTTTATCCAAACTCAGGACCTTATGGAGTGGCATCGCCCTCGCATGACAGCTTTGGTCGAAGCTGGTGCTGATATCCTGGCGATTGAAACGATTCCTGCTTTGGTAATTCTTATTTGATCTTCACGGAAACAGCTAATCAACCGCAGCTTAATCTAATGTCCCTGCATTTGTTTTGAACTCACCCTACCTATTTCGAAAATGTTGAACAATTACTGTTTTGAAGCATCCACGGTGTTGAATTCTTTGAAAGCATTCATCAGTTTGTCGTTAGCCTAAATGGATCACATTGCGCAAAGTGATTCGCAATTTAATAATAGCATCATTAAACTTGACTGAGCTCGCTCCATTTCTCTTTTTGCTTGCATGGCTACTCTCTGAAGACGATATGCCCCTGATGAAAGTTGTTGAATAATGTTGTTTATATAATGATGTTGTATAATGTAATGATCAGATGACAACTTATGAAGTAAACAATTTGATATCTTTTTTCTCAGAAAGAAGCTTTGGCATTAAGCAAATTGTTGAAATGCTTTCCAAGTACCAAAGCGTGGATCACTTTTTCTTGCAAGGTAAATCAATTATACTGTCATACTCTTAAATAATTAATATTTACGAAATGCATCAGATTTACTTAGCAAAATTAGTTAAACAAAATTAATTTAGGCCCTAAGTATACTGGGTGCAACTTTGAGTGTTCGCAACTTTTATTTTAATGCCAATAACCAGCTTTAATATAAAAGTATCATATTTTTTGTCATTGTTATTGTGTGTGCAAAACGGAGTAACTTCATCACAGTTACTGTTTTAGGACGGACAAACTCTTTGTCATGGAGAAAAATTCAATGATGCGATTTCTGCACTCTGCTCAAATGACCAGGTACGACAATTCTTCAAGGTAGTTATTAAGACTCTTAGTGTAGTTAGGCTACCTAACAGGGATGCAATGGAGGAAGAAATACGTTTTGAGACGATGCACACTAGAAATTGATTATTTGGTCGAAAATTTGGCGTGTTGTGGATTGATGTGTAACTTATATTTCGTCTTCAATATTAATGGGAGAAAGGAGAATCCTATTTTCTATGTAGATAGAACGCCCGTCATTTCTGATCTTGGACTGAACGTTTTCTAAAATTTATTCAATACTGTCCCTTTTACGGAAGATCTGAGATGTTTTATAGAGCATTAATCTAAGAGAAATGGATGGTACCAAGACTTGATGATTTGACGACTGAATATTAGATAGCTCTCAGCTGAATATAATATTGAATTAAAAGCTGTACATTTTTTAGGTTGTTGGTGTTGGTGTCAATTGCACCAAACCAGAATATATTGAGGTGAGAAACAATCTATGTGAGATTAAGATTTTTAATTTCTCTTTCACCTTTATAGCAGTATCATCTGGGTTGCCAGAGTCTTATATTACTTTAGTATTTGTGTCAATCAATAGTGTGTTGAGGCCTTTGACCTTGAACGTATTTTAATTTTCTGTCATCGTCGAAGTTCAATTTTCATAATGTTATGGAATACCAATGAACCATTCAAGATCAGTTTTAGTCGGGACACAAAAAGGCATACAATGTTAGTGGTAGTTAATCGATCTAATGCAAGTTAATGCAATGCACAATAATAAAGACTATAAATTGTCAAACTGTTAACGATGTAGCCAAAACCAATCGAGCTGTTCTCTCTTAGATTTTCACAATAACACCTTCAGTTGTACTTACATAAAACACAACGAACGATGATTTAAATTAAGGTAAAAGCACAGTAGACTTGTCTTGAAGCATGGCTTATCAGCATTAAACAAAATGAATTTAAACAATGAGCCAGTATGAAAGAGACTAGTTTTGATGTTTATAGAATGTGTAGCTATTGTATTATTAAACTTAGATGCATTTTGTTTTCCAAAGCTTAGTTTGTTTTGCTTCCATAACCAGCCACTGCTTCGAGGCTTGCAAAGTGAGCAAATTGCAATGGACAAGGCGAAAGTAGTATACCCCAACAGCGGGGAATCCTGGGAGAATGGGAGGTAACAGTTGTTTCCAATTCTTCGGATTTTTGTGACCGGTTTCTTTCTGTAAAATATGTCATTACATCGAGCATCAGTCTCTTCAACTGGTTTTCTTGTCTCCAAACTTTTTTGCTGTAACTCAATTTATTAAAGGCCTGCGAGTGAATCTTCATATATCGAGTTTTCATGATGAAGATGCAAAATTGTCAACGAGTTGGAAAACGGTCAACCCTGTAGAAAGCATTGAAGGACTTTAATAATAAACGAGTTTAATTTGAATCGTTAGTTCATGGAATAGTTGATGCCCTTTTGTCTCCTTTTAGCTGGTTGGAATCTGATTCTGTCACGCATCTTTGTCACTATGCTGCATCGTGGATTGATGCTGATGGAAAGTGGATCGGTAGTTATAAGAGATTCTTTTAATTTCAAGTTCGACTGTATAATTGTATATTGAGACCAAAAATCATATGTTAATGAAAAGGATGGTCAGTATGTTTGAAAGTTTATTGTTGGGCTTAATTAGTTCTTGATACCTGAATGATGCAGTGAAATTTTTAGACTTCTGGAATGCAGAATACCGTAAATACTCTAATCCCCCCCTCGAAAAAGCCCCCCCTCGAATAAGCCCCCACCCTAGAACTACTAAATTTCAGTAAGCCCCCTCGAATAAGCCCCCCCCCTCGAATAAGCCCCCATCCAAAAATATCAAAAACAAATAAGCCCCCAGGGGTGCTAATTCGATGATTTACGGTAGGTCATTTCTGTGGTACTTTCCTGTGTCACACTCAAAGGCAAAGAAGAAAGAAGGTAGCAAGAAAAGACAATATTCATTTTTTCCTTGTCACGACATTGAGCTAGTTGGAAACCTTTTCAGAACTTGCCACTTTTAAGCCGTCCATGATCCTTATAATCTCGTTGTTTCTTCTTAAATTTAAATAGGATGAAGACCCTTCCGAGTGTACCTAACCTTTAAATACGTAAAAGAACTCTCTTCATGCACTTAGACATCATTGAATTTTCGCAGGAGGATGCTGCCGCACTTCCCCAGATGACATAAGGTCCTTGCGAGATTTGGTTAAACCCTGAATGCAAATATATGGGGTTGACCAAAAAAAGAATAAGGGTAAGCATCTTTATTGAAGTTGTTTTATATAAGTAATAGCGATCATTCTTGTTAACTAAATTTTGATATTAACAATGTAGTTTAAGGAGATTTTGATATTATTTTCACTTCCTTGGATACAGAGGCTAGATCTTCAAGTAAATTTTTACAAGGTCAGGCATATGAAGAAATCTCCCCCCTCCCTTCTTTTTATGTATGCGCTCAGGGAGTAATTTCTAATAAGCCAACTTCCTCCTTTTAGTGTCAGTATTATGTTATGCTAGAAGGATAAAACACCGTCATACACTTTCCTTAAGAATGTCCCCAATGCTGCTTTAAATAGCTATTTGCCAGACACTTTTCGAGGTTTGAACATTGGTCTCTTAACAGAAACCTGTCATGTTTTAAAAGAGAATTAGATGAAATTACTTGGTACATTGCCCCCGTCTCTTGATTCAATTGAGTTTAGCACTTCCAGTCTAGAGTTTTTGGTGATTAAATGTCACCTGTTGTATTTGTTTTACTTGTTGTCCATGCAGGTTATGATCCAAATGACGCTGCTCCTACGCAGTTCCCAAGAAGTAATCCGCTGGAAGAGACGCCCAGTGGTCGGAAAGCAGTTTTCTCGAGAGATTCGTCCAATGCATCAAGCATATACGACCTTCCTTATCAAAGTTTACTGCCATTTCGAAATATATGTTCTTCAAGTCTTAGAGCAACCACCGCTAGAATGGCTACTTTAGACATTGCTCCTCTTGTTCGTGTCATTAAGAATTGTCAAGAATCCAATACCGTTACTGCAATGGAAAGGCCGTTCCTCAGTTCCGACCCACTTTACCAAATATTATAAATATTCAGACAGCTACGTTTTTCAAGGAAAGTGACGCGATTCCGCTCTAGAGACACATTTTCCCTTGTCATCACGAAGTTGCAATAACAGACCATTGTCCAAATCCAATTTTATGAGCACAATAATTGCGGATATCTTATCAGGTGTTGATTTACCAGCGTCGTTAACACTTTCTAAACAAAGGAAGGAGGTGAAAGCCAATTCATTGGCCCATGGATATTCACCGATGAAATGAAAAAATTGATTGTTGCTTACGGCTCATTAGGTAAAATATACCTAGCCCCTTGATGTGTGGACTGTATCCAACACTTTTAATCATCAGAGGAGAAAACCTTCTCATTTACTTTAGAAAGGGCCAACCCAGAATGTCTCTAAACGAGGCACTTTCATCACACCAATGCATGTTCTTCGCCGCATGTTATTGAATGACGTCATATGCAACTGGTATAACAAATATTTTAGCCTTTACATCTGTATGTGTGAAGCCCATATGGCTGGAGTAGTGTTACCCAGGTGATCCTTCGAACAAAATTCATCCTCTCGTGCTAGTAAGATTCACAGCGAGCCCTATTGTGGACCTTTGCTTGGTTCGTTGCTTGACTCAAAAGTCTGGCTTTTGTATACCTCACCAACTTCTTTCCTAAACTTGCTCGTAACCACAAGCTTTGTCAGGACCTTTGATGTGCCATAGGCTTTTGTATGCCAAGTTTTTACTGTGAATTAGATAACTGATTGTCCTAATTGATGCTTAGTTATTGTGTGTTAAAATGGAATTAAAGATAAGTAGTTTTTCTATTGACTTCCTGCTTCAAAACAGATGCTCTAACAGTCGTAAATTTATTCTCGTTCTGATTTTTACCGTGTACAAAGACAATTTCCAACTCAATAAGAAATCTGAAAGGACGCTCTCACTTGATGTTGAATTCATATAGGGGGCCTGGGTCGGCTCTTGACCAAAACAATATGCATATCCGGTGGTTGAGCTGAGAAAGAAAGGAAATGATGGTTTGCCAGAAAAGGTGTGGAGATGTGACAAATTGTTGATACCGTTCTGGTCGTGAAAATGCTCATGTTTTAGCCCAATGGCAGTCTTCTGAGATCTTTGCTCAATAGTTTTTTTATTTTGTTGTCTATAGTCTTCATTTGAGATTCATATTATTTTGTTGGAAAACGAAAGCTGGCAAGAAACCTGCATTTAGGCCCATTGTTGAAAAATGACGAGTTTGGATGATATCGATCTTTCTAACTTAAAGGTAAGTCCCGAATTTTTTCCGTATTTATTTGTCTGGCAGTGGAGCCTTAAAAATCCCGATCTGGATGCTCTTTGTTTCGATATTTGCTCAGCATCAATAGCCTTCAGTATCTACTTAGCGGTAATGCGCATGAGCATTTCAAAATACAATTTATTTTGGTAAAGATTCGCACTAACGAAGTTCTTGCATATCTGGGAAGGATTCAAACTGTCTTTTTATGAATAAATTGTGGGCCAAAACTAATCCTCTTGTTAAGTTTCGGGTCGACCTAATTCTATAAAAAATTATATGATGGTAACCAATGTTTTCAAAGTTGCCGTACAATCCATCCAGCCAGTTGTTTAAAGCTTTCAACAGGAAACTACCAACATCTCCAATTGAATTTAGTTATTTTATTATTTTCAGTCAATCACTAACTCAGAAGTGTCTTAAACGGCTGTTAGATTTTATCATGATATTGTTGGTTTTGGATATTCTATTCTGGCAGCTGTATGAATCATCATCATCATACAGTTGTAATATGTCAGTTTTGATTACTTTAGTGGATTCTATAATGGATTGGGTCTAAACTTTGTATATTTTTCAATTCCACTACATGCAGTTGGAAGCAATAAAAGCTAATAACTTTGAAAAAACGACATGTTTAAAGCATTATGGTGGCAGCTCTGCAATATTCCAATGAGAAATTTACTTCAAATGATTCAAGTAGATGTTAAGACCCTTTCTGTTTTATATCCCATTATTATTCCTTGATTCCCCTTTGCTGAGTTTTGATACATCAAGTGAAAATATCATGTTATCTTTGAAATGAGTCTATCTTGTCCCCCATAAGCTCATGTAAATGTAGATTTTAATACTAAATGATGCATGCCAAGACTATTTTGAGACTTATAGATTAATCAAAATGTGTAAAGTTTGTTCCAACCATTTTGACAGATTTTGGCATGTAAAAAGTGATTATTAATGTCTTTAACATAATCAACACTTTAATCTATTTCATCTGACAACTTTGCAGGGATAAAAACTATTTACATTTTGGTAACTGGTGGATTCCTTATAAAGCCATTTACTTAACTTATCTTATTTTGGTTTTAAGGAACCTGCTGGATATTTTGACTTGATTGAAGTTGTAGGAAATGGAACCTATGGACAGGTTTACAAGGTAACTCATTCTTTCTTGCTTATGCAACAATGTAATTTTAGGCTTACGACACTCAGATGCAAAGCCTTTTTCTCATTGGGCCTTGTTTCCAATCATTTTTATTTCTAGCAAGATTCCTGGTCACTATTACCTATTTATGCGAGGAAACCTGTAGTTTATTGTAAATAAATGCATATAAAATTCAATTTTCTTTGAACAATGAAACTGTTTTTGTCATTGGAATTTAAATTATATGGGTGTTGGGACTGAGATGGTTATCATTTTGTCAAATAAAAATTATTATATATCAACTTAAGCGTTTGAAGTTTCTTTGTGAACAAGTCAATTTTAAATGTGATAGACTTCAAAGACAAGTGTGTAGATGTATAATTTATTCATCACTAGAGTCTTTGTATTTTTATTATCTTCATAATCATTTTTAGGGAAGGCACAAAAGAACGGGGCAGTTGGCAGCCATCAAGATTATGAGTGTAACTGAGGTTTGTTCATATTCATGCCATTGAATTCCCAGATAATAAATGTTTAAAATAGCTACTTTTGCCATCTAATCTGTTTAATATGTTACAAAGCAGTAGACTATTGCCTTATTCACATGTCAATATGAAAAAGAATAGTGGCCCAAAACTTTTGACAGGTTTTTTTTATGAGAGTGTTTTTACAGTTGACACATAACAGAATGGTATACCTCATCATGAAAAATTTGTCTGTTTTTATTTGTGGTAGTAATGTTAAAGAGTTTATATATGCTAGAATTGCACTTTTTCCTAGATTATAAGGTTTGAAAACAGATCTTTATCTATATTTTGTTCATCTAGGATGAAGAAGAGGAAATAAAATTGGAGATAAATGTTTTACGCAAGGTAAAGTACAATTAATAAAATAATCTATTTTTCATCTATTACCATTGTGGATATGTTTTTCCAAAATTTATTTGGCTTCCAAAGAAACTGTAGTGAATTTAAGGGGAAAGCCTGACATAGGTGTTGATGGTGGTTGGCAAATTGTATATGAAGAACATGAGCGTTGTCATAGTTAAATCTGGCGAAAGATTTGGTTCACCTTTTTATCAACTCGTTCCTTTGCTGTCACAGCTTATTGAAAAGATGTTTGTGACTGATTTTGATTTCAAAGAAGCTTAATTGAATGAATTTAAGGTAGAAAAAAGATGTGCAGATAGCTGTATTACCGTTCTTGATAAAGCCTTATTTGAGCAGATGAGGTCTATTTCAATGTTTTTGTATCTCTTCCCAGTATTCAAATCATCAAAACATAGCCAGGTACTATGGCGCTTTCATCAAAAAAATGATAGAAGGACAAGATGATCAGTTGTGGGTAAGTTATCTGCCCATCTGGTGCTGTTCAGGAAGCTCCCTTTGTTGTCTGCAGCTTTTGCTGATCAATACAACAGTATCTTCAAATTTTAAATCAGATACATAACCTTTGGTGTTATATTTTTTAACTTAACTTAATTTTGATTTATGTAATTAAAAGAATCAATTTTGCTTTTCCATTACTTAAGATTTTGTAGGAGAACATGTTGTGATATTGTTTGAAGTTTTATTCAAACACTAAAGTATTAGCTATATATTGTAATTTACTATAATAACTATTGAATCTGACTTTCCCTGCAGCTTGTTATGGAGTTTTGTGGAGCTGGGTCTGTCACTGATCTTGTTAAAGGTAAAGAGGTCATTTTTGTTATGGTTAAGTCAGCTGCCATTTGTGATAAAAGTCTAAGTTTGAGAAATTTCTGATTATTCACTTTGTGTCTTTTCTCCAGTGTTTCCAAAGAATTTCAGATGCATTGATTAATGAACCCTTTTTTACAGCCACAAAAACGAAGTCTGTCAAGGAAGACTGGATTGGATACATTTGTAGAGAAGTCCTCACGGTTAGTGGCAAAGCATTTATGTATTTCTAATAAATTTGCTTTGAATGATGTGTATTCTACAGTATCCAAACAAAAGGTGAATCTATTGGAAAAGTTACACCTATTTTTGGCTAGTTTGCCCAATGATGTTTATGTTGAGAATTTTGCAGATCTATTTCCAATAAGTCTCGTTTTCTGATCGCTTTCGTGTGAGCTGGTGTGTCGTTTCTTACAGGGTGTTCAACATCTCCATCAAAATCACGTGATACACAGGGACATCAAAGGGCAAAACATATTGCTTACAGAAAATGCTGAAGTAAAACTAGTCGATTTCGGAGTGAGCGCACAGCTTGATCGAACTGTGGGGAGGGAATACTTTCATTGGCACACCATATTGGTGAGTCTTGCCTTTTGAAATGGCAGCTATATTTCCTAATGTCTTTTTTAACACTTGAGATTTTTTGTCATACAACATTTCCGAATCTTTTTTGGCATTAGACATGCGTTTGTATGTTACAAAAAGGCTAATATGCACTGAAACTTGTTTACAAGCCTATGTTTAAGAGTAGAGTTTTTTTAACCCCTACCTAGGAGAACGTAAAGGCTGCGTGTTAAGAAAATCTGTGTAACGTCCTTTGAAACAGGAGTAGTGCTATCATAAAACCATGGTTTATAACACCTCTTTCGTACATTAAGATTTACAATCCTCGTTTCTCAATTAATAAGCATGCTTTTTCCGACCATACAACACCCTGCTCTGAGTCTAGACGTTCCAAAGCCCAAGTCATTGTATTAAGACAATAGATCATGCTCTTTTTAAGAAGCGTGGATCCTTATAATGCCTTGTGGATTAACCCTGAACAAATCAACGGACAGCCATTGTTTTGAATTGCGTACCTCGAACGATTCGACGCCCCATAAACTTTTTTCAGATTTAACTTTTTTCCCTATGTCTTTGAACTCTCTCTGTTTCATTATGTAACTTGCTTCATTCCTTTGTTTGAAAACAACATTTGTCAGATTCTACATAAACATTTCCATGCAAGCACTGATAGGCCAGGGCTAACCACGTGTGCTCTTTTATTAGGATGGCACCGGAAGTTATTGTGTGTGATGAGCAGCCTGATGCTACGTACGATAACAGGGTATGTGGCATTTTATTATTCATGTGAAACTAAATACGCATCTCGTACCATATTAGTATCTGAGTTAATGCCAGCTTATGCTAAATCTTCGAATTTTATCTAAAACATGCATTTCTGTGTGTTCTAAATCATGTTGCTGGGATATCCTAGCCTTCCCCAGGGCTCTGATTCTATCAAGGCGCAAATGGCGTACTCAAGCATTTTCTTGGATGGCCCTTTTGACCGTCTTAAACTCTAATGGGCAGTTTCGAGGGATTCTTTACACCTTACCTGCCTCTACTTCTCACATTTGTTGTTTGATGCAATGTTTTCTCTTCATGCCTTCAGTGTGACATGTGGTCAGTTGGAATAACAGCAATCGAAATGGCGGAATCCCAACCTCGTAAGCAACCAGTTGTTTTTACGTAACCCCTGTGTGCAATCTGGGTACATATCAAAGCAAACATTTGTTGACGTTTATTTTGCATTTTACCTTGTCATTCACCCAAGCTTACTAGGTCGTTTATATTATACTCCAAAGTTCTTCTGGAATGCTAGTCTGTCGTACCAGCTCAGAACTAATTCCCCTTATTTTACCAGCTCTTTGTGACATGCATCCAATGAGAGCTCTCTTCCTAATTCCAAGAAGTGATCCGCCAAAGCTAAGATCCAAACGATCATGGTTCGTATTTCTTGTTCCTTTTTTAATCTCTCATTGCTATTACTACAAAACCCTTTCGTAGGATCGTTTATCTGTATCACTCTGACATTCGCTTTGTCTGGCTGATTTTATATATTCTTTGTATTTCATTTCACAAGAATTCTCTCGCGTTGCACCTGGAATACGCCAAACCCTGCTGAAAATCCGACTTCATTACATTACCCTGCTGAAAATCCGACTTCATTACATTACCCTGCTGAAAATCCGACTTCATTACATTACCCTGCTGAAAATCCGACTTCGTTACATTACCCTGCTGAAAATCTGACTTCATTACACTACCCTGCTGAAAATCCGACTTCATTACATTACCCTGCTGAAAATCCGACTTCATTACATCATTAAACATCAATGCTAGCCTATGTTCTACGCCCCCCTACAGACCAGTGTTGTTGTTGCTGTAAGGTATGACGATGCCTCTCTTTTCATTGCAGGTCAAGAAAGTTTCGTGACTTTGTCACTGTTTGCTTGATCAAAGACTATCTGCAAAGGCCTACGGCGGAACAACTTTTACAGGTACACCTTGTTTTTGTATCAAATTTCATTGCTGTTCGAGTGACTCCTGTAATTTTAAGTTTACAATTATCCAAAGCTCGATTTACGTCCAAAGAAAATTTTTTAAAATGAAGTGGCATTTTCATTTGGGTATTTCATCTAGAAATACAATGTTCATTGAGTTTGTAGAAGCTACAAGAAACATTTTTTCGGAACACAAATCGTTAAAAAGACATGTAATTGTGAGCTCTCATTTATACCTGCAACTAACAATTTGCAGTCTTTCCCTGTGACCGCAAGTTTGCAACGATGTATTTCGATGTGCTTTTTATTCTCTAGTAGAGTCACCTTTATTCTCTAATCATCTCTAAATTATTGTGTTCCTCTTTACAGCATGATTTTGTTCGTGGTTTCAAACAACAAGAGAGAAAAATTAGGATTGAGATCAAGGACTTCATCGACAGAACAAGAAGGCGAAGAGGTATGCATTGGCTAGCGCATATAGAAGATGTTTATTATTATCCCGTAGAATTTCGTAATCTTGCAAAGCTCTTTCTTTGCGGGGTCTGCTGCTTGTAGTTTTTTCTTATCCTAGATAAGATACATATTTCTGTACATATAATGCGCCAAAGTATTCTGATCTCACCATTTCGCTGCTATGGAGTTTCCTATCATAATGTATTCTATCTTTGTTTAAAAGTGGGATTTTCCCTAATAACATTTGTTTCAGGGCAACTATCTGGCCACGCACATACTTTACTGGTCATATTGCCAGGATTACGATCGTTGTTTTCTGTTCCCTTCAGTTTTGAAATGTTTTCCCCGTTAGTTCCTCCAAACAGCCCTGCCCTTTCCTTGTTCTAGTACCTTTGTATACGCTAATCCCTCTAGCACTTTCATAAGGCCACAAGCTATTGCTTCTCAACTGTCATTCCAGGTGAGCTTGAAGATGAATACGGCCCATATGGCAACGAAGGCGATGATTTGGATTTGGCTGCTATTCTCGTCGACGAAGAACAGTAAGCTACTTCTTTGCTTCCATAGTTTTTTAATGCCATTAGTTTCACTTTTTCTAATTCTTATTGAGAAACTTTCTTCTTCTTTTTCTTCTTCTTTTTCTTCTTCTTTTTCTTCTTCTTCTTCTTCTTCCTCTTCTTCTTCTGTCCTTTTTCTCCTTCTTCTTCTTCTTCTGCTTCTTTTTCTTCTTCTTCTTCTTTTTCTTCTTCTTCTTTTTCTTCTTCTTCTTCTACTTCTTCTTTTTCTTCTTCTTTTTCTTCTTCTTCTTCTTCTTTTTCTTCTTCTTCTTCTTCTTCTACTTCTTCTTTTTCTTCTTCTTCTTCTTCCTCGTTTCCTAGCCTCCTTTCTCTCATTTCTCATCTTTCTCTTCTTTCTCTTCTTCCTCCTCTTTGGTTTTTAATCATCCATCTGAAGCTCGCATCCGCAATCTGTACTCCATTGAATTACGTTTTCTCGATTATAAATTATAGCTATCTTATAAAAGTCCTTACAATGCTTCTTGTTTTTTTTAGGGGTGACACCCTGATTGAGGGTGCTCCTGGGGCAACTTTAAGGCGAAATCTAACGATGATGCAGGGTGGGGAGCCAGCCTCGCCCTCTCCACGTGGTATGTTTGTTTTCTCTTCCAATCATTTAAGCGATTTTAGATTCTTATATGAAATCGTCTGTATGTTTTTACATACAAAAATAATCTGGCATGTTTTTAAGGTCGAATTAATCTTTTACTTTTACGTTTTATTTCATGTTTCAATTAAGCATTGTTATGTAGTTCAGAAACTCTTCAGTCTCTTCTATCGGAAGATAAGTCAAGGTGTTTATGAAACTTAAGAATGCATCTGACTTAAGTATATTTTTCCAGAATTGCCTTTCTTGACTGTACATCTCATAATTTGAAATCGAGCAATCCTTGCTTGTGGTTACTGACATCATTTTGTGTGTTAATAGACAAAGAATTTGACGCTCCACCCTTCCCCACAAAGAACGAGGAATCCGACCAAACAATAAAAAGAAACAAGGTTTGTACACTCTGAATGATGCTTTTGCCCTTATTGGGACGTTTAGGGCGAGAGGCCGGCAGCATTTTCAAGGTGAATTTTCGTTCCAACTTTCATTGTTGAATCTCTGCTTGTTCCTCTGGTAAGCAGTCTTATGAGGCTTCGAGGTGGCCACAAGCTGAAGGCTGAGTCATCACCTTCGTGGTAGTATGCATACTGACTACCAGCTCAAAACTGTGAGGCATACTTGTCTAAAATGAAATAACAAGACATCTTTGACATTGACATTCACATCCAAGCAAATCTGCTGAGAAGCTTCAGATTTAAGAAACGTTTAAAGTAACAAAACCCCTTCAGTTCCAATTCAACTGAGTCTGCTTAAGGAAAGCTATATGTGTTTGCTATTTTTGATGCAAATTTTTTTCTTTCACTAAGGAAGGAGATAATCGGATTTTTATTATGCTTAGAGATGGTATTATGTTGTCTGAATTACCAAGAGCCAACTTTACCTATATTTTTCTCTGCGAAGTAGAAAATACAAGGCATTTATGCTGTGTAGAGAGTATCATGTTCTTGATTCTTTTAGGCTGAGGAGGCGAAGTCTGCGCAGCTACGCATTCCAGAAATGCGACCTTCGCCATCACCAGCACCGCAGCAAGCTTCCCGACCCCAGGCCCCCAGGCAGCAACAACAGCAACAACAACAACAGCAACAACAGCAAAAAAGTGAAAGCAGGCAAAGTCATCGATCAAGTCAACGAGAACAAGCTCCAAGGCAGGAGGCAGCTCCAAGGTACCAACCTCCCCCTGAGCGTCAACTGCCACGACCTCAACCTGCCCCGCAGCCACAGAGGGTTATTCAACAAGAGGCGGAAGATGACGGGACATTACGTCGAAGCGCGGGACAACCACCCGAATAGTAAGGACGTCGCTTTGAATATTATTCATGAAAATTGCGTTCTCTTATTAGCATGCAGCTTTTTTAGGGATGCGAGATTTAGCTTATCTGTTATAATACCAGCAAACGTAAAGCGGATTTACCCTGATCAGTGTTGGGGCTGCGATGACCCCTGGTGTGGGCAGTCCTCTCACACTCAACAGGTCCTCTGCACACAAATCATTGAAGTAAACAATCATTTACGAGCTCTCATAAGCAAGCTTTGATTTGCGTTTGCAACCAATGGTTTACAAACTTCTCCTGCCAATTTCCTCACCTTTTATTCTTTTGCTGGCGTTTTTTTTTCGTCTTGTTGCCCTGTGACTGCGCTTAACCTCGCCATATCTTCCATTGCAGTGTTTCGCCCCCCTACGAACATTTTGATACCCTGAACAGACTGGTTAGCGAAATGGAAGGTTGGTTGTTCATGTTGTTCAGGTTTCTTAATAATCACAGCTCTTCTTTCACATAATCACACCGAAGTGGGCAACTCTGATTTATCCAGATCACAAAATGTTGATTCCAGCTGCATGTCCCCTTGGATGCAATGCACCAAATTGGCACCAATGCCGGATGCCTTGAGGTCCTGAAAAAATATTGCTTGAGCTAGACAGTAATGTTTACTTTTTAATTAATGAAATTCCAATATTTACTTTCGTGGTCTTGTCATTTTTGCTCAACTACCCCTATGCTGCTTGGTGACATGTCGTCGAAGGACCTCCTCATAAGCATGTCTCTTGTCTTTATCACAAGCATCAACTTTGCAAACCACTTTCTTCGTTTCAGCTGCAAATATGGCCGAGGATAACACGATGAAACAGCAATCGAAGCGGCGACCGAAAGACAACGAGGACTCTCAGGTAGTTTCATTATCTTCATTCTGGAAACATTCTTGATTCAATTGAAATAACCTTTTTTCTGTTGCTACTAAAAACGTTTATTTCCTAGACATGCCTGCTGTCTTCTAAAACGTTCAACATTGCTGAAATCTATTTTAGGCGACACTCCCACCCGCTTAACAAATGTTGCTTTCGTTTTCTTTACGTTTGTATAAATGCATTGGTAACCTGGATTCTATTTTGTTCATGTTATCACAGCCTGTGTCTACAGCTGCACTCGTCTGTCGCGAATATTTATTAGATGTTGGTTTGCTTTCTGTTATTTGATGTTATATTCGCGCCACAGAGTGAGAAACCAAAGGGCAAGTAGCCAGGCCTCGTTTTCAATACCAACTGTGTAGGCTATAGATGAGCGTGGTTGATTGTGAACCGCTTTCGCCTTGATTTGCAGTCCATCAACTCGGACAGCAGTATTGAGG